>CM062807.1:689939965-690419493 GCA_031772625.1 Pinus tabuliformis
CCATAGCAGGTTGAGCAGACCTGCCTTGTCTACTCTCCCTAAGCCACTTCCGCAGTTGCAATGCAGTCATCCCGTGGTTGCATGAACAACACCATGCATTCGCTGTTCTGTCGCCAAGTGCGGGAACTTCTCAGTGTTGGCTAAGTCCTAATCTACAGTTTCAACAACAGAACCCGCCCCAAGCACGGTCCTTCAAAGACAATCTCGTTCGGCACAGCAGAGGTATGTGTAGGGTGGCCTTCATTTCATCGATGTCCTTCAACACCTTGGTCTTGCCTTTGTATAGAGGGACATATTCGGGAACTTAGTGATAGGGTCAGAACTCTCGACTTCAACTTCCTCCACTTCCACCCCCAAATCCTCATCATCCATTGGGATGTCCTCCATCTCTTCCTCCTCGGCTACAAGTTAATGGTTTTTTCCCTTTTCCTGTGTGGTGGGCTTGTCCTTCTGTGGGTTTCTTCTAGGTGACGCGTGCACTGGTATCCAGCCTGCTTGCCCTTCTTATCCTTCGCACTCTCCTTGGTCGAGTTGGTTAGTCTTTAGTCTAGGCATCTGTGGTGATTTGGGGACTTCAGCCAGTACCTCTACAACCTCCGAGTAGTTCCTTCTTCCTCCATATACATCCTCCGGCACAAGCCCTCCGCTTGTCACTGCTTCGGTGTCCATAGCTTCAATCTTGGGATAAAATCACAGATGAAATTGTAGTTGGACTTAAGAAATCGATTAAACACGAGGTAGTCAAGCAATTCTTCGAAGAATGCGCGGATCATGCACGTTTGAGAGCTCACCAAATCAATGTTTGAAATTGCAAGTGTTTTTAGTTGGTCCGCCTTGTAATTTATAAGCATTTTGAATTTGAATCCGACCGTTCCCCACACTTTCGGTCGATTTAATGCCGGATTGGCGGTAGATTTTCAAGGATCTTACCCATAAATTTTGTCTTAAATGCTGGCCACCCACTCCATTTGGCCGCATTCTTATCGTCAAATCATGAACAGTGACTTTAATGGTCACTTTCTGGCTGACCTGCGCGATTTCTCCCTGGGTAGCGCAACTCACTCCGCACTGTCGCGAACCCTGTGACATCTCCTCATTCCACACAATCCTCCAATCGCGTAGTTCCCCAACCTGGGCAGTGTAGTTTATAGTCTTGCGCCTCCTTTCAGTTGCCTGGGCAGCTAAGACTATGCTACCTTCATATAGTCACCTGGCCGGATCACTGGTATATGGCTTCAATTGGCTGCCATTTACCTTTCCTGTGAAGGGATCTCCATTCGATTTAATCAACTGAAATTCTCTACCGTCGGTAATCTCCTTAATGACATAGGGCCCTAGCCAGTGCATTCTAAATTTCCCTAGAAATTTATCAAACTTGCTGTCATATAACAAAACCATATCATTTACCTTAAAGGTGCGCAGTTTAATGTGCCGATCATGCCATGCTTTTGGACCTGTTGGTGAAATCCAACTAGAAATATTTCTTCCTCAAGCTCAAAAGGCTACGTGAGCCTCTCTTCCAGGGCTCCGCGATCTTTCATACCCTGAATGCCGCTATGCACAGACTAGGCACAATGTATTTCATGGGCATCATTGCCTCAACGCCATATACAAGCCTAAAGGGTGTTTGTCCAGTCAACTTTTTGCATGTCGTTCGATAGGCCCATAGTACTGCGGGTATGCACAGGTCCCAATCACTTTGCTGAGCGTTGCAAACCTTGGTCAGTGCATTCTGTAGTACCTTATTGAATGCTTCCACCGTCCCATTAGCCTGTAGGTGATAAGGCATTATTTTCTGGTGATACACCTGAAATTCCTCAGTCAACGTGTTGATCGTTTCATTTAGAAAGTGCGTACCACGATTACTCATCAAAACCTTTGGACACCCAAATCACGTCAGTACATACTCAAAGAGAAACTTCCCAGCTGTCGCGCCTGTGCAGTCCTTCATAGGCTGTGCCTCCACCCGTCGAGTCAAATACTCAATCGCGGTGATAATGTATTACACTCCCGTCTTCTTTCCTTGGGGCTGAATGGCTCCTACAAAATCTATCGCCCATTTCTCAAAAGGTTGTAACGTCATGTGTGGGTTCAGGGGCAACTCATCTCTCTGCGATGGCCTTATGAGTCCTTTGACACACGTCACATGCCTTGCAGTAAGCTTTTGAATCGTGATGGAGGGTTGGCCACCACAATCCTGCACGTAGAATCTTCTGTGCGATCACCCTTCCTACATAATGCCCTCCCACGATGCCGCCATGAGCGTCCGTGAGGATACTGCTCCTTTCAAACTCCGGTACATATCATCGTAATACTTCATCAAACCCCATTTTGTACAGATGTCGACAATGATAGAAAAGTCTGTCGCATGCACCGCTAACTCCTTTTTTGTTGGACGGTGTAGCCTTCCGGGGCAGTTGCTATCGTTAGGAAGTGTGTGATGTCTTTAAAGTGACCATTCACGACGTGCACTACAAAGATATGCGCGTCAGGAAATCCCTCCTCAAAATTAGTGGGATCTTCCCCCGTTTCGATGCATGACAGGTGGTCTGGTCCCGCGTTCAGTCATCTAGGCTTCACAATAAATTCAAAATCATACTCTTGGAACAATAAGAACCACCTAAAAATTCTCCCCCCCAACACAGGTTTATTGACCAGGTATTTCAACGCAGAATGATCTGTATATATCTTAAAATGTCCACCCAGAAAATAATGTCTAAATTTCTGAAGCACATACACCATGGCTGATCCTTCATGCTCAATGGTGGAATAGTTCTTCTCAGCCTTGGATAACCTCCTGCATGCGAACGCTATTGGATGGTCCAATTCTCCTATGCCGACCTGTGTCAGTACTGCTCCCAGTGCTATACATGACGCATCTACATGTACATGAAACTCCTTCTTCCAATCCGGGAAGACTAAAATGGGCGCGGCGACCATTTTTCCCTTCAGCACATCCAAGATTTTCTGACAGTTCTCATACCAACAGAATGTGACATCCTTTTTCAACAGATTCTCCATAGGTGCTGTGATATGGGCATAGCCCTTGATAAACTTCTTGTAGTACCTAGTATGTCCCAAGGTTGCGTGCAACTGTTTCACACTCCTCGGTGCCTCCAAGTTATGTATCACTACGATCTTCACGGGATCTACCATCAGTCCCTGTCTACAAACTACATGACCCAGCAGAGTCGCAAAAGGAACACAAAACATACATTTCTTCAAATTGAGAGCAATCTGGTACCTTTGACAAGTATCTAGCATTAAGCGAAAACTAGCCACATGGCGTTTTATCAATCCAAACATAGTCCAGTCATCAAGGTACACCTCCAGAAACTTATGAATGAAGTTTTTGAATGTAGCAATGACTACACGCGAAAAAATTGCAGGCGCATTCTTTAATCCGAAAGGCATTACAATGTACTGAAAACATCCCCATTCAGTCGCGAAGGTCGTCTTGCTTTTATCTTCAGGTGCGATTTTTATCATATGGTACCTAGAAAACCCATCAGTGAAGGAGTATGCTTCCTGGCCACCTACATTATCCAATACCTCATCAGTGAATGAAGTCGGGAAAGGATAATGCATGCAAGCGTCATTCAACTTCCTGAGATCTACGCATATCCTTATTTCATCCTTCTACTTCTTTTCGTGTACCACCATTGGGTTCACCCAATCAGATTCTTCTACGGGCTCAATGATGCCTGCCGTGAACACCTTATCAAACTTAAAGCGAACCCTCTCCTTATACTTTGGATTGAGACGGTAAGGTCTTTTCTTAATCGGCTTTGCGTCGGGCTTTAACGTGATCTTTATAACGCCCAAGTCCCCTATTATCCCCTTTAACTTTGTAAACTTGGTAGGGAACAAATCTTGGTATTCGTGGAGTAATTTGGCGACCTTATCTTCCATCGTGCCATCCCAGTAATCTCCAATCTTCGCGAATTTGGGCTCTGCCTCCATACCAATATTTACCTGTTTCGTTTTCAGTGGCGCGGTTATATCAGGATTCTCGATCTACGATCCCTCAACCTTGTGGTGACCCTCAGTTTCAAGGATATTAATCTTTCGTGGGTCCTCGTCTTCTTCTTCAGCAGTCACGTTATAGCATTCCAGCGTGTGGCTCAGCTGAGTAGTCCAATCGGGTTGAATAAGATCCAAAGGATCCTGCGGTATCCTAAATATTGTTGCTTTAACTTCTTGTAGCGCTTCGTTAATACAGTCAAACCCATCTTCGAAGCTAAACGTCATTATGAACCCTTCGTGCATAACATCCCATTCACCTGTGCCATGGCGGAGCTCTGTCTTCAAGTACCAGTTCATCGGGATGACATCCAAGGTGTGACAAAACAAGTGCACCCATTCAGGTTGGGGTTTCGCTCCATAGGCCTTAGCCCATTTGGTCAAGTGTGTGTGCATATCATCTTTCCTGTCATACTTGTCTATCACTCGTACCTTTGGCTTCCTAAAGCATGTTTTTATCATCATCCTACACTCACGCCAATCGTCAAAACTACCCTTGTGCATACCCAACCATCTCGCGGGCGTAGCGTGTAGTGCCCAGTCCAAAGCCTGGAAGCGCTGCTTCTCTGGTACTTCCCTCTCAAATGCATCGAAAAACACATCCACATCATTCAAGCCATAACAAGTGGGAAATTTTTTTACCTCTAATGACACATAGCGCAGCGACCGGGTCATCATGTTATAGCTAAGCGTGGTTACTTCATGTAGCTGATTCTACCAACTCTCTAATTCTTCTTTCGAGTCTGAGTTGCAGGAACTCTCGCGATCCCATGTAATTCGTCCATCCACTGTCGGATTCACCCATTATTTGTCTTGCGCTATTATTTTGTATATGCAGTCTAAATCATCATCGCTTTCATAATCGCGAGTTGATTCAGTATAACGCGATCCTTCAGCGGGATCTAGGGGTACTATTACGCGAAGAAATTTATTTTCAAATATCATCTTTCGCTTCTTTAGGTTTATTACCCTGTTCATGTCAGTAGCCCAATCAATGCCAAGGAGCATAGGGTAGGGGTTGCTGTCATCCACAATTTCTATTACTTCAAAGTCAGCCAATGCGCTTGCGCCTTCGATATCTACAGTTACTCCTTGCAGCCGTCCCATGGGGATGATCTTCTGCTGATTTTCCATTCTTAACTGAATCAGAGACCACTACAGCGTAGGCCTCCACATCCGCTCTCAAGTCTACTTCGACAAAATGTTCGTGTCTGACCCGAGGTCCAAAATAATTTGATGAATTTCATATTCTCCTATCTGTGCGGTTAGTCTCATCTCACGTCCTATCCTTGCTTTATGCTTACCAATCTTCTGTACCACGTGTGTTTCACCTAGAGTGTTTCCAGCACATCCATTATAAGTTCCTGTAACCCCTTCATAGCCTTACTATCACGCAGCAACTTCATGTAGGTGTCTAGAAAGGTCATAAGCATAGAAGGGTCCATTTCCTGAACAGGCTTATCTGGGCTCCCTGAGGTAGAGGCCTCAGCGAAGTTATTCTTTGCTTCCATGAACGTTTCGTGTGCATGCTCAAAATCAAATTCAGCCTCCTTTGCTGGAGCTTTGCGAACCCATGTGTTGTCTTCGGGCTGTTTCCCCTTATCGTCACCCATTGCAATTCTACTTCAGAGAACTATATTCACATTCGGATCCTTCTCGCGAGGCTCAGCCCTCATCACCTGTAGGTTCTGAGTCGGCTGTGGTGGTAACACCCCTTTGTTGCATATGCTTTCTATCAGTGTAGGACAGTCCTCCATCTCATGATTAAACAGAGTACAATATTTGCATGACAGACGCGTTGTGTTAGTGCATTCACGGGCATAGTGTCCTGGTCCTCCATAATTGTAACGGATTAGCTATCCCTGACTTTTTCCAGGTCCTCCTCCGCCTCGGCCTCATCCACACCCATGAAAACTTGTTCGCGTCATCCTAACGCTCTGGTCAGGAGGCCATGTTTCTTCCTGAATTTTATAGGCGAGTGCTCTATCCATCATTAATTAATAAATTTGACAATTGCGCTCATCATGCCCTACCACCTTGCAAAAGTTGCAGAACAGTTTTTGTAGTGTTTGTACAAACTTCTGCAGCAAATGAAAATTATAAGTCGTATGTTTCCCTACTACCTGACATATAGCGCACCACACCCAGGCCCCGCGCTCGGTCCTGCTTGGGCTTCCAGCCTCAAAGGCATCGGTCCTCCTCATACAATATAGTTCACAAAGATCGGGGAGTGGTCTTTTTCATGCCCCTAACCTTTACATTTCATGCACCATATCTCTTCGCATGCCTCCGGTCAAACTGTTCTATCCTGCTTCAAACTTTTCATATCGAGGCAAAGATTTTGCAACTGCACATGGATCTTCTGAACCCCTTGTTATCACTCAGGTTGTTCCCCAAAAGCAGTAGAAAAGGGAATACAGCCGAGGTAACCACTAACCAGTGTTTTAGCTGCAGATTTTAGCCAATCTGCAACTAGAGAGGGCTCTCTCTTTATGTTTTAGCTTTGTTTTGTTATATATTAGGCTAGTTATGAAGTGCAGATAGTTGTTTGATGTTTGGAAGGTGACATTCAATAAAATGGAGCTGCAAAGTATGAGAAATTCAGACCATTGGGTTAATAGAGTCAGTGAAAATGAATTTCTGGGTGTGGTTTCTTAAGCAAAAGGTGGAACTACAGAGCAAGATAATTAAACATAGAACAATTTTCAAGCTGGAATAAGATGAAATGAAGTCAGGGAATGAAAGGCAATTAAGGTTCTTTCATTATGCTAACAGAGGGAATGTGTATGAATATTACCAAGGAGCAATTAAGAATTCCTTAATTGTATTCAGGGTGTAAGAACCAGGGAGACAGGAGCAGTCAAGAATTCCTGCCTATGCTAGTCCTGAAGAAAACATAAAAATTGACAGGAATTGAACACAGAGTACAACAAAGTAAATTCTAGGCTATTCTTTTCTCCTGCAATTCAGAACATGATATATAGATGATATATAAAACATAGGAACAGTGAAACAAGAGTTAAAAAGATATTGATCCATGAGGTAACACGAGTATTCTGTAACATATTCTTCTGCCATTAATTTCACAACCAACAAGTTCATCAACAAAGCATTCTAGCAATCTTTATTCTGAAGAGTTCTCAAATTTACAGCGCAGGTCCAGAATGATATTCACCAGCCAACCCCCAATACATCTCTAGAGGAGGTATTTATACAAAAAGAGTTACAAAATATCTCATAGAGAAAATATCAAGCAATAACTTTATCCATCTACTTCGTCAAAGGCAGTAAATGACATTGAAAACAAAGCGCAATGAATGTAGAAGTAACTCCGCTGTACTGGCTGCCTTAGGTGGTCTGATATATTTGAATTTTTAAAATCAACAGGTCAGTTGGTAGCTGTCTCTTTAATTTGCGTTCCTGCGTCGCTGTTCCGGCCCTGTCATCTGTGCCTAATTCCGCTTTAGTGCATTCTGGCGTGCCTTCCTTTTCCTGTTGTTTTTCATTCTCATGATGTGTGGCACATACATTGAATTTGATTAAATGCAGATGATCAAAAGAAAGAGAACCAAAACTATCTTGGTAAAACCTCTAACATGCCCTGCCACCATTGGTCTGTTGGAAATTGGTGTCTTTGTAGTTTTATTAATGTTTCATCAGCTTCAGTATACCTGTAGTAATTGGGCTGGACTTCAAAAAGATGTTTTATTTCATGCTCAATGTAGAACATATTTTCCAACTTGTCATATAAGCTCTGTCCAGAGGGAGGTACTATGTCTTCTGAAGTGCTTGATGATGTTGTGATCTGATTAGCAACATATGTATTCACCCTGTGTGCATATTGTTCATGTGTCAACAGTCTTTGATTGCTGGTTAACAAACTGGGAAGACCCTTCTGTTGCAAGACTGTAAACTTTGCTGTAAAAACATTTATCTCTATCTGCATTTCTTGACACTTTCTGCCCAGATTTTGTACAAAATTCCTCATAGTCAGCACTCTTTTAACTGTCAAAATGGTGCCTGTTTTGTCCCTGATATCTAGAGCTGCCAGTTCTTCTTTGGTGTGAGTGTTCAAAAAATTGATTAATCTGTTGGCCTGCTCAGGCATGTTTCCCAATAATGTCCTGGCCTTTTGAATCTCTATTTGGGCCATTTCTATCAGTTCAATTTTCTCATGGATTGTTTGAATTGATCTCTATTGATCAGTGATGGATTGGCCAATTTTAGTCCACAAAATTGTCTTTATTTCTGACAGAGTTTTATGAAGAGTAAGCTCTTTTTCCAAGGATTCTACCTTATTTTCCAAGGCCTTTACCTCTCTCGTTTTCTCAGCCACAGTTATTTTGGATTTATAAGAGCTTACCTCTAACTTGGCCAATTTTTCTTTGGCTTCTTTCAGTTCTGCCATCTGGAGTTTTAACTCTTTTATTTCCTTGATCATCTTTTCCATGCTCATGCTAGTATTTGGTACTTTTGTTGTTGCTGCTGTTGTTGATGTAGTGCTTGGTGCTGTTAATGCTGGATCAGTAGGAGGGACTGCTGTTGTGACTGTAGAAGGAGCAATTATAACAATTGTAGCTGTTTGAGATGGCTGAGAGGCCAACTCTCCCTGTTTTCCTTGTAGTGCTTCCTCCAATGCCTTCTCTGTTTATGCCAGTCTTTCATTCATCCTCATCAGCAAACCCACCATGTCCTCCTATTCTTTTTGATGTGCAACTTCTGTGGTATGAGGGTGCATTGTAATTGGCAGCTTTAATTTCTTTTTGAGGGCTGCAATATCTTCCTCCTTCTTTCTTATTAAGGCTTGTATGCCCTTGGGATCCTTGGGATCATGTCCCAACTCAATAATAATTTCCTTCAAGGATTTGATCCTGCTACCCTTGGATAATGAGGAGGCCTTCTCCAACTCTAATTGGGCATAGGTATTGTGCAATGAATTCTGCAATTTGTGAGCTAATAATGCCTTGTTTGCCAAGGTGAAGTACACCATTTCTCCTGTTTGTTTATGGAATTCAATCTGGTCCATTGGGTGGATGTCTTTAGAGAGAACTTCCAGATTGGTCTTGACATAATCAGCAGCTGACTATGGCTGCTACATTGTGGGCCTGAAGTGACTAAGAGTCATTTTTCCTTCTTGAATATCATAGGCTACCATTAGCCTTTGTTGATTTGTGGGGGCCATTCTTAGCAATTGATTATAAAGTTGGATCCTTATTGGCTCATTTCTAGTCTTTATTTTAGTAAATGCTTTCTTGATATCCGAGCCTTGCTTGCTCTATTGTTTGCTCTGTGGCCTGGTGGATGTAACCTCCACACCATGATGCCTCTCTAGCTCTTGCTGATATGAGCTAGTTGATGTTTCCAAAATTGGAGGAGCCTGCTGTTCAGTTCTTTCCTCACCGCTCAGGTTTCCTGTTGTCTCTCCCAAGAGTTCCTCTTCAGAGTAAGGATTTAACCTTTGCCTCTTTTCCCCTTGCTGTTCTGCTGATCCACTTATAGGTGTGTCTTCCTGCCTGTCTCTTTTCTTGGCTCTTTCCTCATTGAGAGGAGTTTGTAACACAGGGATTTCAGGTACCTTTGTTTGTGTTGAAGGGCCTTACCCCTTTGATGCATCTGGCTGATCTGCCATTGTTTCCTGCTCTGAATGCAACACTTCTTTGCCTTTGGATGCCCCTGTAGGTGGAGTGCTTTCTTGGGCAGGCTGTTGTGAAGTTGTTGCAGATGATGTGCCGCTCCAATGTGTTGAGGCAATTTGAAAGGGACCTGTCCAAAAGAGTCCAGGTCAAGTGTTTTCTCAAGCTCTTTCATTTCTTTTTCCAATCTTTCTTCCTCAGTGATCTCTTCAACTAATGTGTCTTCTACCCATTCTTTTTGGTTAGCATATTGTTGAATTTGAGGGATTTTGTGGTGAACATATCCTGTAAGCTTGTTTTGACTTTTTATAACTTATGAAATGTTCAGGGTCATATGGTGACGAATGAAAACTTTGTTTCAGCATAAGTTTATCCCTCAAAATTTTATCTGCCTCCTCCGAGGCTTCCCTTTTATTGAAGATAATAGGGCCCAATTGATTTCTTGTCTTGAGCCGCGCCTTTTTCCTAGCTCCATAGAAATGAGTCAAATCTGAACTAATAAATTGCCTAAAGTATTCCAGGGAAAATAGTCTCATAGGGACATACTTTGGAAACTTGTAGGGGGATAGTTCACAACCATAAAACCTGATCACAGTGTGATTTTGGTAAAAATACCAGTCACCAATATTGTATTCCTTTGAGAGATGCAAAATTTTCTGCATTTTAGCAGAGAGCCTGGCAGGAAGAGTTATCATCAACAAAGAAGTGGCTGGATATATGAACAGGTCAATGAACTCACAATATGTATAAGGGGAGTTATGGACTTCATGGAATACTGAGGTCCAGAATACCACATACCTCTTTTCTCCCTTGAGGTCCAACTTTCTCAGGGGAATTTGGAAACTATCAGGTTGATAGTACAAAAGCAAATGATATATGTAGGATGTGTATTTGAACACTCTTTCTCTGTCCAAGTTCATGACTTTCTCATGGATTTTATTGGCTATGAAGGTGGCATAATCATAGTGGATATCAGGGGGCTATCCTGGAGTGAATATAGACATCAATACTAAAACAGTTTCATCAATATGCTCACTGTTTTTGAACCCCAAGATATATGAAATCATATCATTAATGAATACACCAGCTTCATTGAACCAGAACTGATTAAAAGGAGGTGGATGTGTGGGCTGGATTTCTGGTCTCATGAATAATTGAGCTATTCTGGTTATTTCTGAGTTGGGTAGCTTGGTAGCTTGGTCAAGCAAGAATTTCATGGTGAGAGGGGCCAGAGGCTGAGTTGGCTTAAATTGCAACATCTCATTTATGGATTGAGGAGTAATATAGAAGAGGACAATCCCAGATGGATCCATAACTGCTCTTTGTATGGGGTCATAATTTGCACAGCACAAATGGATGAGATCAGGCAGCACATTTACTGAAGGGAGGTAGTAGATGGGCATGTTGGACTCCCAAATTCCAAAGACATCAGTATTGCTTCTGTAGCTATTCCTAATTTCACAAAAGGCCTGCAGGTGAGGCTTGTCACCCATCATATCCTTGATTTGGAAATCCCTGTCAGCAAGGGGTATCCACTCCAACTCTTTATGTGGTGCATTCAAGGGGGCAACATTCAGGGCCACTGGAGCCTCCATTTTCAACAAATTTTATGACTTTTTCAACTTGTAATTAGGGTTTTTGCAGCAACAATATGGTAAAATGATAGTTTATGGGATTTTCTGTGGAAATTGCAGGCGGAAAAGGCTTGAATTTTAGTTTAATGGGCAATTTTGCAGAGGAGAACGGAATTCACAAGATTTCTTTGGAAAAATGGGTAAAACAGTGATTTATAATGCAGAGGTTTGTAGGTAGCACCACGTTTTAACTCGAATTTTAGTTCCCCAGGCGATTTTTACAGAGAAATAAACAGGGTTTATGAGCAAGTTTTGGGTAAATCCCTGTTCTATGGACGCCTGGTGCGAAATGCAAGTAGAAGACTAAGCTGAGGGGCCGAGCTGCGGAGTGAATTCCCCTGGGTGGCGGATTGTGCAACGAAAATGGTGTTTTGAACGTAAATAACCATGCAGAGCTTGCGCAGAAAAACAAAGAGAAATGGACAAAAACGACGTTTAAACGACTTTTTAACAAAATTTTGATTTTGGCGGGTTTTTGGCGCGCTTTGGTTGGGTGACGTCATCTTTGTCGGGTAGCGGGGGTACGGAAGGTGACTTGGTGCTGACGTGGCAGACACGGCGGACGAAACAGTGATGAGGTGGCAGCTGATGTGGGCAATGACGTGGGCACTAACATGGGCAATGACGTCAGCGGCGGGAAGGGAGAGTGGTTTATGGTTTTATCGCACCGCTTTATGTACCATGGTGGTTTTGGGCCGAACGAACGCGATATAATATGGTGGCGACGCGTGGATTATGTACGGTGGGAAAACCACCGATCTGCTGGAGCCTATTGTTTGGTCATCGGGGCGCTTCCGATATCGACGTGGATCGTCCGATGGGAAAGCCCGAATCAGACGAGTGACGGAGGGGTAAGTTGGCGGAGGTTTATGACATGGGGCCCACCCGATATATTTATCGTTTAACAAGGTTTTTTGGGTTATAACCTTTGGTTATTGCATTTTTGTGGGCGTGGTTATTTATTTAACCGGGTGTTAAATAAACTCCAAAGTTTATGTATGTAGAGGGGTTATTATAAGGTTCCAAGTGAACCTATAATTCCCTAGTGCCATTTTTTATGGCTATAATTGCTGGGGCGGGGAATATTTAAGTATTTTTTGGGGTTTTTATATAGTTTTACATAGTATGGAAAGGGAAATATACATAGGAGTTATATAAATAGAGTTAGGATGTTAATATGAGAGGTAGGTTTACACAAAGCACTAAGTTTGGAAAGTGACTTAGGTTTTAGGGAAACAAGAAAGGAATCCAAATCATGAATTTGTAGAGACTTAGCATAAAGGAAGAAAAGATTTTTACACAAGAAATGTGGCTTGTTTTGGCTAAGTAAACATAGAGTTCCACTTAGTAATTTTCATGAAATGAAGTGAACTAGGACCACTGAGCAGATCTCAATGACTTTGAGGGAAGTTAGTAAATGTTCTTGGAGGAATGGGAGGGAAATTAGTCATGCTTCAACTGTTTTACAACCATTTTGCCATGGTACCTGTGATATCCATGAGATAAGTCTTATTCAAAAAGACAAAACTGATCACAAACTTGCTTCTGCAACACCAAACTGCCTACCCAGCCTAATACACCTAACATTTTTTCTTCTTTCTCCTTGGGCGCATTTGAGCTAGCAAACCCTTTCTTTCTTTTGTTTTCTTTTAGCTGTCCTCCTATCTAAGTCTGCCTTTATCTCTTCTAGGGGCTCAGATTCAGCTGTTGAGCTCCCTTGCTTCTCTACCTAACTAGTGATCTGCCAAGCTTAAACTGTTTGAACAGACTTTATTCTCTAATGCTAAAACAAGAAATTTAAACATGAGGAGGCCAAGATTGAGCTGTTGGGCCATCCATGAAGTGTGACAGAAGTCACTGATTGCATAACTTGAACTTGTTTGCAAAGAATAGAACAATAGTGGCATTTTGACTAGCACACTTTCTTGGTCTTTTCTTTGGGGTTCATTTTCTTTCTTTCTTGACCAATTCATTCTTTTGCCCTTTGATTATTCTTTTAGGGCATACCCTCTTTACATTTTTTAAATCTTTTATTTTTTGAAAATATAGAATCTTTACAGCATGGAAAAGATGATCATATTTGGCATTTCCACAGTCAATCATGAAATATGACACCTATTGGTATAGGAACCTAACAGCGGCTCCACTTGGGGATGGCTTTTCCAGGTGAAAAGCCAAGAACAACAGGTAAAATAGCCTTACATTCAAGTTTTGCTATAATCTGAAATTTCCTTTTGCTGTAAACCAACAAATTGTATCTTTGTAACATATATGCTTTTCCCATAAGCTGGTTTGAACAATTACAGCTCTGTATCTGACAGTTTGTCTAAGTATTAGTCATCATTTTTTTAGCTCCCAAGTTTTCTTCTTGATTTCTTCTGATAAACTCAAAATATAACACAAAAAGGTGGCACAATTCCTTCCTTTTTCCTCAAAATTTGCTGCATCTTATTCCTTATCTTATTGCTGTAGTAAACTGCTGAAAATAGACACTATTATGTACAAAATACAGTCCTAATATGTTAACAAAGAGGATCAAAATAATTCTTGAGCATTCGTCCATTGATTGGCCCATTCTCTGCTTCTGTACCATCCAGGCTTCTCAAAAAATAGGTGTTGTTTCCTTGTGCAACCTGAATAGCAAAAGGTCCTTTCCATAGGAAATCAAATTTGCCATGTTTTCCTTTGTCTTCCCTCCTGAAATCCCACTTAAGCACTTTGTCTCCTATGAAAAAATCCTCTGCCTTTGTCATTTTGTCAAAAATATTTTTCAGTTTCTCTTGTAGAATCTGAGATCTGTGATACACATCCTCTCTAGTTTGCTGTAAATGAATTGTTTGATTGATTCTTCTCTGAATGTCATTGGGTTCTGCCTGTATTTCTTGTAGTAATTTTATCACATGGATTTCCAAGGATGAAGGGAATACAACCTCCATACCATAAACCAACTCATAGGGACTTTTTCCAATAGATCTCTTTGTGGTTAACCTGTCTACCCATAGTGCATTAATAAGCTTTTTGTGCCAATTCTTCTTGTTTTCCTCTAATACTTTCTTTATGATGTTGATCAAGCTCTTATTGGATGATTAAGCTAGACCATTATCTTGAGGGTAATAGGCTATATGGCCTAAGATAATGTGGTACTTGTGACAAAAATTGATCATTCTTTTGGATTTAAAGGCAGCAGCATTGTTTGTTATGATCTTTTCTGGACAGCCAAATCTAGAAAGAATATTGGTTTCTAAAAATTGTATGATGAATGAGTCATTGGCTTGCCTACAAGGGATGGCCTCTATCCATATGGTGAAGTAATCTGTGGCAATTAAAATCCACTTATACTGGCTAGAAGAGGAAGGGTGAATTTCTCCAATGAAATCTAAACCCCATTGTTGAAATGGTCTCTCAGTGGAAATGGGTTTCAGGGGTAAAGGTAAAAGATTTCTCTTGCCTTCAAAGATTTGAAGCAAGAAATTACAAATTTCTTTACATCAATAAACAGGGAGGGCCAATAAAAACCAGCTCTTAAAATTTTATCAGCTGTTGACTTCCAATATAAATGTCCACCACAGTCCCCTGCATGAAATTCCTTGAGTACTTTGTTAGTTTCATCCTGTGTTAGGCAATTCAGCAAAATACCTTCGTGATTTTTCAAAAATAAAACATTGTTTAGAATACAAAACTTTTAAGCTTTCATTTTCAAGAATCTCTTTTTAGTTCTGGATAACCCTGGAGGAGCCTGCATGTTTGACAATACATAAATTATATCAGCATACCAAGGTGATTGTAAGAAGGCTTGATTGATCTGTGGAGTCGCCATCTCCTGTTCGTTATCCAGTTCATTGATGTCAAGGGCTTGAAAATTGGTTTCAGTCATCAATTTGGCTAATCCTTGTCCTTTTATCAGTTTTGTTGGCTTAATTTCGAGGTCGTATTCCAGAATGCTAGCTATCCATTTGCCTCTTTTTCCTTCAATTCCTCCTTGAGTTAGAATGTCTTTGACCACGGTATTTGGGACATAAGCTATCACATGAGAGTACAAGATATAAACTCTGAAATCCTTGATGGCCTTTCCAAGGGCATAAGCTTGTTTTTCCATGATTTGATATTTGAGTAGTGCATCTCTAAGTGCTTTGCTGAAGAAAGCAATGGGCTTCTCGCATCCTTGGTCATCTTTTTGTAATAGGAGAATAGCAATAGTATGCTTAGATGCAAAGGAAAATATTATGAAGTCTCTATCAAACTTTGGGCGTGTGAGGACTGGTGTTTTGGTTAAAGCTATTTAGATTTCCTCAAAGGCTTGCTTAGCTTCTATTGTTCATTTGACTTTGGAATCTTTCTTCAACATGTTATTCAACAATCTTATTAGTTTAGCCAAGTTGGATTCAATGAATCTTCTTAGGAAATTGATTTTTCCTAGAAAAGCTTGCAATTCTTTGATATTTCTTGGGTAAGGCACTTGGAGGATAGCTTGTATTCTTTCCGGGTCGATTATAATACCATATTTTGAAATTATGTGACCTAAGAGTTTGTCTTCTTCTAGGCCAAACAATGATTTCTTTGGGTTCAATAATATTCCATATTTTCTGCAAATTAGGAACACTTGTCTTAAATGCTCTAAATGTTCTTGATCTGATTTGGAAAAAGCAGTGAGGTCATAAAGATATATGACTGGGAAATCATGGCTCTCTTTTTGCAAAGGCTATGTCCATTGCTCGCTGAAATGTGGCCCTTGCATTTTTAAGTCAAAAAGGCATTTTAACATACTTGAAGGTTCTCCATGGTGTTGTAAAGGCAGTTTTATCTTGATCATCCGGGTGAACTAAGATCTGATTAAATCTTGAGAATCCATCTAACAGTGAGATCCTAGAAGCTCCCACTACCCTTTATAAGATGTGATCCATCTTGGGTAAGGGGTAATGGTATTTGAGAGAAACTTTATTCAAATTTCGTAAGTCAACACACAATCTTATCTCTCCCGTTTTCTTCCTAGTGAGGACAAGATTTGAAATCCATTCTGAGAATCTAATAGGTTCAATTATTCCAACTTGGTACATTATTTTGGCCTCTTTCTCAATGAGAGGAAGAAGAACATGATTGACTCTTCTCAGCTTTTGTTTAAAAGGTTTTTGATTTTCTTTTAAAGGTATTGTGTGTTGGATGACCGAAGTATCATAGGACTTGAGGTCCTCATAGTTCCATGCAGAGACATCTTGAAACTCTTTAAACAACTCAATGTATTTCAGTTTTTGATTTGGAGGCAAGGGTTTGGACAATTTAATCATTTTAGGGTCATCTGCAGTTCCTATATTACAGTCCTCAATTTCTGCATTTAAAGGCTGCATTTTTGGCTTTCTTGGTATATCATTTGAATCAAATATATATTCCAAAGGCGTCAAGCCTGTGGGCAAAAAATTATCCTTCAACTCAATTACTTCAGATTCTCCCTCAGAAATTTCATCAAGGTCCATTTGTTTAAGCTCTTCTAAATTTTTGCTGGTAAAGATTGTTGGATGCAAAATGTAATTTGCTTCTTCAGCTGACATATTTTTCTCAATTGTTTCTATTTGTTGTTATTCACAAATGGTGCTTGTATCTATGTTTCTGCCTGAGAATTCCTCTTTCAAAGTCAAGAAATTATTGATTTGTGTGTCATTTTCAAACACTTGCCAATTTTTGACATTATCTGAAACAATAGGTCTGTGTTTAATTTCAGCAGTGAAGTGGTGGTTAGGCTCAAATGGAAGCTTACAAGTGCTGGCAAATGTTGCCAAACTGTGAGCATGTAAATTGAGGTTTCTCGGAATTTTGGTTATCTGAGACTCTAGAAAGCTATTGAGTATTTCCATCGCTGCCTCTCTATAAGCTCTTAGCCTGAGATCATTTGTAACAAAATTTCCCTTTATCTGTTGAATAATCAAATTAGAGTCCCCTAGAATTGAAATCTTAGTTGCCCCTAGACTTTTAATCAGTTTGAGTCCCAGCAAAAGGGCCTCATATTCGGCCATATTGTTTGTACATTTGAAATTCAGCCTATATGCATGTCCTTCAGCATGGTCATTCTGCATGTTGTATATCCAAATTCTTGCCCCTGCTCCTAATTTATTCACTGACCCATCAAACTCGTACCATAAGATTTCTTGATTACCACTAGGATGAGGAGTTTTAGAAACTGTCTTAGTGGGCAGATTTGGATTGTGAGACCCACATGGTCTGCCTTGTTTGTTTGTTGCATTAATCACTCCAACAATTTTTTGATCCTGAGCAGTGGATTCTTCATTAATACTTTTTCCTTGTGCTGATTCTAGAGCTTTGTCATCAATTTTGGGACACATTTCAGCATTGTATAAGATAAACGAATCCATATCTGAATGCATGGAGTAAATGGGAAAGTTTTGAGGTTTCTATTGACTGCTAACCACATACTTCATCAATGTTTCCCTGTACAATCTCTTTGGCTGGCCAAAGACTGAAATGGTGGCATAGGACATGTCTAGTTGCAAAGATCCTTGGATTTTTGCACCTCAAGATCTGGACAAAAGCATTCCATACTTTGGTGGGATATCAGCTACCACTACGTCCATTAAAATAGTCTTGGCAGGGTATTGCACTAAAGATACACACAAATCATTGATTAGGCCTAGACACCTGACCTAGCTGGAATCAAATGAAAAAAAGTCTTTATATGGTAGTGTGATATCTAAGTCCAATCTTTCCATCACAGATTTAGGCATTAGGTTATGGGAAGCTCCCGAATCAAACATTGCATTATGCAACACTTTGTCATGAATGTTTAGGCTTACATAGAATGGAGGAACTCCTCCATCTACTGTTTTATCATTTACCTCAGGACCAAAAATTAGTACTGGTTGGTCATCTAAAACATTCACTGCATCTCTATTCTCTGATATTTGAAGTGACCTGTTGATTTGTTTCCTATAAACCTCATGTTTATCCAATTCAGACAGTGGAATGGCTATTTTTAATTTCTCTATTTTTGTTTCTAGGTTGAAAGGTTTTTCCACTTGAATTTTTGCACTGCAGGCAGCAACGTTTTCCTTTTCTGCTACGTTTTCAGTGGTTTTTTCTTCATCAGGAGAGCTGTTATGAACTAAATCTGTTTTGAAATTATTTTTAGGAGAGTTATTTACATTTTCTTTTGGAGGAAAGGATGTGGATCGCTGATTTTTTAAGGGTTGCAAGTCTGATATATCTTCAACCGTAGGTTCTTTTGGGTTGAGGTCTGTTTTAGCAAGGAGTTCTGTCAGAGAGGTTTTATCCTTTGCTTTCTTAGGCTGCTTGGTATCTTTCAGTTTGGTAGGTTCAAGCATATCTATTGTTCTGCTTCTCAATTTGTATTGTTTATGAACTTCATAGACGGCTGCATCATATCCCTCTCTGAAATCAAATGATTCTCCCGATTTGGTTTGGAATTGGTTGAAATTATGAGCCTCTTGGTCATATTGGGTTAAAAAGATTTGTTGTTCACTATTCAGACCCATTAGGTTGATTTGAGCATTCTCTGTTGGCTCACTAGAGGTTGAAGCCTCAGCATAGTTTTCTTGAAATGGAGGTTTGATATTCTGATCAGGGCCAGCCTTCTCGATGTTAGGATTTTGATTTTTTCTAAAGTTTGGATTTCTAGTGGTGTTACTTGCCTGACCTTCCCAAGAAGATTTCCTTTCAATGGTTTCCACTCTATCACCCAGCCTATCGATTCCTTTGATAATTGCATTTAGTTTTTGCTCAAATGCAGAAGGCTCTTCTTTGAAGGGAGTCCTTCTCTCAGTTCTAGCTCGGGCTCTTTTAGAAATCAGATTGGCCTCTACACTAACAACTATGCTCTGCATGTCTTCCGAGCTTGGAGGAGCTCTTTCCCTTAACTGATATGCCATGTCAGAGTCAAATCCATCAGGGAATTTGATTAAGGCTAAGTCAAGTGGAGGTCTGAGATTCTGAGGGATAGAATTGTATACATTGTTGAATCTAGTGCAGTAATCTTGAACACTCTCTTGTGGACCCCTTTTCAAATTTTCATATTCTGTTAGGATATGTAAATAGTCCTTCTTATTTTCCCATCTGTTAAAAAAGGTTTGGTACAGCGCATCTGGATCAACAATTGTGTTTGCAGCAAGTGCCCTAAACCAGGTCCTTACATCACCGGTTAAGCTTTGAACAAAAATTTTCATTCTGACATTGTTATCATCAATTTCATAGTTCTCAAAATAGTCCATCATTTTCTTAGTGTGTTGTTGTGCAGTATAAGAGCCAGTACCATCAAAATAGGTGATTTTGCTTTGATAATCTTGAGGCATAGCCCCTGGATTTGCAGGCAACTGTAGAGGAGCATATTGGTTTGCCATATTTACAGGTATAAATGGGACGGCTGGAAGCACAGGGATAACAACTGAGATAAACGAAGTGGATGGAGGAGTGGAAGAGGTGCTTTGAAGTGAGGATGTTGAACTAGAAGAAGCTGCAGCAACAATAGAAAGGACTGCTGCTTTTCCAAGTGGCGATTGGGTAAGGTTTTGCTGAAGTATATCAAGATTTAAATCAGCAGAATTTTCTAGACTTTCTTGTCTTCTAAGGGTCTTGGAGATCAAGTTAGGATTTTCAAAAATAGCTGGAGGATTAGGATCTGGGTTTGATCTAGTGTAACGAGTTTTCTTCTTTAGAGCCAGCTTCTAAGTCTGTTTTTGGTATTTTCTGAAGATATTTGAAGAATTATGCTTTTGACAATATCTTTCTAGGAAAATATAAATTGTAAGAGCCTTGAATTTTCCTGAAGATTTTTTTGAAAATAATAGGAAATTGATCAAATTTTGAGACAGCTGTTTAAAGCCTAAAGCTATGCTGGAGATTGACTGAAGCAGCTTTTATTTACTCCTGTAATTGCAAAGCAAAAACAGTTTCAAAGGCTACCTGGCTAACTTCAGGCTCCATCTGTAGCTTTAGAAAATAAACAACAGTAACACACACAGTCATTCAGCCTCCCCAGGGGAGTCGCCAATGATGTTATCACTCAGGTTGTTCCCCAAAAGTAGTAGAAAAGGGAATACAGCCGAGGTAACCACTAACAAGTCTTTTAGCTGCAGATTTTAGCCAATCTGCAACCAGAGAGGGCTCTCTCTTTATTTTTTAGCTTTGTTTTGCTATATATTAGGATAGTTATGAAGTATAGATAGTTGCTTGATGTTTGGAAGGTGACATTCAATAAAATGGAGCTGCAAAGTATGAGAAGTTCAGACCATTGGGTTAATGGAGTCAGTGAAAATGAATTTCTGGGTGTGGTTTCTTAGGCAAAAGGTGGAACTACAGAGCAAGATAATTAAACATAGAACAATTTTCAAGATGGAATAAGATGAAATGAAGTCAGGGAATGAAAGACAATTAAGGATCTTTCATTATGCTAACAGAGGGAATGTGTATGAATATTACCAAGGAGCAGTTAAGAATTCCTTAATTGTATTTAGGGTGTAAGAACCAGGGAGACAGGAGCAATCAAGAATTCCTGCCTATGCTAGTCCTGAAGAAAACATAAAAATTGACAGGAATTGAACACAGAGTACAACAAAGTAAATTCTGGGCTATTCTTTTTTCCTGCAATTCAGAACATGATATATAGATGATATATAAAACATAGGAACAATGAAACAAGAGTTAAAAAGACTTATTGATCCATGAGGTAACATGAGTATTCTGTAACATATTCTTCTGCCATTAATTCCACAACTAGCAAGTTCATCAACAAAGCATTCCAACAATCTTTATTCTGAAGAGTTCTCAAATTTACAGTGCAGGTCCAGAATGATATTCACCAGCCAACCCCCAATACATCTGTAGAGGAGGTATTTATACAAAAAGAGTTACAAAATATCTCATAGAGAAAATATCAAGCAATAAATTTATCCATCGACTTCTTCAAAAGTAATAAATGACATTGAAAACAGAGCGCAATGAATGTAGGAGTAACTCCATTGTAATGGCTACCTTAGGTGGTCTGATATATTGACTTTTTAAACTCAACAAGTCGGCTACTAGCTGTTTCTTTAATTTGCGTTCCTGCGTTGCTGTCCCGGCCCTGTCATCTGCGCCCAATTCCTCTTTAGTGAGTTCTGGCGTGCCTTTCTTTTCTTGCTGTTTTTCATTCTCATGATGTCTGGCACGTACATTGAATTTGATTAAATGCATATGTGCAAAAGAAAGAGAACCAAAACTACCTTGGTAAAACCTATAACATGCCCTGCCACCATTGGTCTGTTGGCAGTTGGTGTCTTTGTAGTTTTATTAATGTTTCATCAGCTTCAGTATACCTGTAGTAATTGGGTTGGACTTCAAAAAGATGTGTTATTTCATGCTCAATGTAGAACAGATTTTCCAACTTGTCATATAAGCTCTGTCCAAAGGGAGGTACTATGTCTTCTGAAGTGCTTGATGATGCTGTGATCTGATTAGCAACATATGTATACACCCTGTGTGCATATTGTTCATGTGTCAACAGTCTTTGATTGCTAGTTAACAAATTGGGAAGACCCTTCTGTTGCAACATTGTAAACTTTGCTATAAAAACATTTATCTCTATTTTCATTTCTTGACACTTTCTCTCCAGATTTCGTATAAAATTCCTCATAGTCAGCACTCTTTTAACTGTCAAAATGGTGCCTGTTCTGTCCCTGATATCTAGAACTGCCAGTTCTTCTTTGGTGTGAGTGTTCAAAAAATTGATTAATCTATTGGCCTGCTCGAGCATGTTTCCCAATAATGTCCTGGCCTTTTGAATCTCTATTTGGGCCATTTCTATCAGTTCAATTTGCTCATGGATTGTTTGAATTGATCTCCATTGATCAGTGATGGACTGGCCAATTTTAGTCCACAAAATTGTCTTGATTTCTGACAGATTTTTATGAAGAGTAAGCTCTTTTTCCAAGGATTTTACCTTATTTTCCAAGGCCTTTACCTCTCTCGTTTTCTCAGCCACAGTTATTTTGTAGTTATCATAGCTTATCTCTAACTTGGCTAGTTTTTCTTTGGCTTCCTTCAGTTCTGCCATCTAGAGTTATAACTCTTTTATTTCCTTCATCATCTTTTCCATGCTCATGCTAGTAACTGGTATTGTTGTTTTTGCTGCTGTTGTTGATGTAGTGCTTGGTGCTGTTAATGCCGGATCAGTAGGAGGGACTGTTGTTGTGACTATAGAAGGAGCAGTTGTAACAATTGGAGCTGTTTGAGATGGCTGAGAGGCCAACTCTCCCTGTTTTCCTTGTAGTGCTTCCTCCAATGCCTTCTCTGTTTCTGCCAGTCTTTCATTCATCCTCATCAGCAAACCCACCATGTCCTCCTCTTCTTTCTGCTGTGCAACTTCTGTGGTTTGAGGGTGCATTGTAATTGGCAGCTTTAATTGCTTTTTGAGGGCTGCAATATCTTCCTCCTTCATTCTTATTAAGGCTTGTATGCCCTTGGGATCCTTGGGATCACGTCCCAGCTCAATAATAATTTCCTCCAAGGATTTGATCCTGTTATCCTTGGCTAATGAGGAGGCCTTCTCCAACTCTAATTGGGCAGAGGTATTGTGCAATGAATTCTGCAATTTGTGAGCTAATAATGCCTTGTCTGCCAAGGTGGAGTACACCATTTCTCCGGTTTGTTTATGTAATTCAATCTGGTCCATTGGGTGGATGTCTTTAGAGAGAACTTCCAGATTGGTCCTGATATAATCAACAACTGACTGTGGCTGCTGCATTGTGGGCCTGAAGTGACTAAGAGTCATTTTTCCTTCTTGAATATCATAGGCTGCCATTAGCCTTTGTTGATTTGTGGGGGCCATTCTCAACAATTGATTATAAAGTTGGATCCTTACTGGCTCATTTCTAGTCTTTATTTCAGTAAATGCTTTCTTGATATCCGAGCCTTGCTTGCTCTGTGGCCTGGTGGATGTAACCTCCACACCATGCTGCCTCTCTAGCTCTTGCTGATATGAGCTAGTTGATGTTTCCAAAATTGGAGGAGCCTGCTGTTTAGTTCTTTCCTCACCGCTTAGGTTGCCTGTTGTCTCTCCCAAGAGTTCCTCTTCAGAGGAAGGATTTAACCTTTGCCTCTTTTCCCCTTGCTATTCTGCTGATCCACTTATAGGTGTGTCTTCCTACCTGTCTGTTTTCTTGGCTCTTTCCTCATTGAGGGGAGTTTGTAACACAGGGATTTCAGGTACCTTTGTTTGTGTTGAAGGGCCTTGCCCCTTTGATGCATCTGGCTGATCTGCCATTGTTTCCTACTCTGAATGCAACACTTCTTTGCCTTTGGATGTCCATGCAAGTGGAGTGCTTTCTTGGGCAGGCCGTTGTGAAGTTGTAGCAGATAATGTGCCCGCTCCAATGTGTTGGGGCAATTTGAAAGGGACCTGTCCAAAAGAGTCCAGGTCAAGTGTTTTCTCAAGGTCTTTCATTTCTTTTTCCAATCTTTCTTCCTTAGTGATCTCTTCAACTAATGTGCCTTCTACCCATTCTTGTTGGTTAGCATATTGTTGAATTTGAGGGATTTTGTGGTGAACATATCCTGTAATCTTGTTTTTGACTTTTCTATAACTTATGAAATGTCCAGGGTCATTTGGTGACGAATGAAACTTTGTTTCAGCATAAGTTGATCCCTTAAAATTTTATCTGCCTCCTCCCAGGCTTCCCTTTTATTGAAGATAAAAGGGCCTAATTGATTTCTTATCTTGAGCCGCGCCTTTTTCCTAGCTCCATAGAAATGAGTCAAATCTGAACTAATAAATTGCCTAAAGTATTCCAAGGCAAATAGTCTCATAGGACATACTTTGGCAGCTTGTAGGGGGATAGTTCACAGCCATAAATCCTGATCACAGTGTGATTTTGGTAAAAATACTAGTCACCAATACTGTATTCCTTTGAGAGATGTAAAATTTTCTGCATTTCAGCAGAGAGCTTGGCAGGAGGAGTTATCATCAACAAAGAAGTGGCTGGATATATGAACAGGTCAATGAACTCACAATATGTATAAGGGGAGTTATGGACTTCATGGAATACTGAGGTCCAAAATACCACAGACCTCTTTTCTCCCTTGAGGTCCAACTTTCTCAGGGGAATTTGGAAACTATTAGGTTGATAGTACAACAGCAAATGATATATGTATTTGAACACTCTTTCTCTGTCCAAGTTCAAGAATTGCTCATGTATTTTATTGGCTATGAAGGTGGCATAATCATAGTGGATAGCAGGGGGCTGTCCTGGAGTGAATATGGACATCAATACTAAAACAGTTTCATCAATATGCTCACTGGTTTTGAACCCCAAGATATATGAAATCATATCAGTAATGAATACACCAGCTTCATTGAACCAGACCTGATTAAAAGGAGGTGGATGTGTGGGCTGGATTTCTGGTCTTATGAATAATTGAGCTACTCTGGTTATTTCTGCGCTGGGTAGCTTGGCAGCTTGGTCAAGCAAGAATTGTGAGAGGGGCCAGAGGCTGAGTTGGCTTAAATTGCAACATCTCATTTATGGATTGAGGAGTAATATAGAAGAGGAAAATCCCAGATGGAGCCATAACTGCTCTTTGTATGGGGTCATAATTTGCACATCACAAATAGATGAGATCAGGCAGCACATTTACTGAAGGGAAGTAGTAGATGGGCATGTTGGACTCCCAAATTCCAAAGACATCAGTATTGCTTCTGTAGCTATTCCTAATTTCGCAAAAGGCCTGCAGGTGAGGTTTGTCACCCATCATATCCTTGATTTGGAAATCCCTGTCAGCAAGGGGTATCCACTCCAACTCTTTATGTGGTGCATTCAAGGGGGCAACATTCAAGGCCACTGGAGCTTCCATTTTCAACAAATTTTATGACTTTTTCAACTTGTAATTAGGGTTTTTGCAGCAACAATATGGTAAAATGATAGTTTATGGGCTTTTCCGTGGAAATTGCAGGCGGAAAAGGCTTGAATTTTAGTTTAATGGGAAATTTTGCAGAGGAGAACGGAATTAACAAGATTTCTTTTGAAAAATGGGTAAAACAATGATTTATAATGCATAGGTTTGTAGGTAGCACCACGTTTTAACAAAAATTTTAGTTCCCCAGCCGATTTTTACAGAGAAATCTTGGAAAAACAGGGTTTATGAGCAAGTTTTGGGTAAATCCCTGTTCTATGGACGCCTGGTGCGAAATGCAGGTAGAAGACTGAGCTGAGGGGCCGAGCTGCGGAGTGAATTCCCCTGGGTGGCGGACTGTGCAGCGAAAATGGTGTTTTGAACGTAAATAACCATGCAGACCTTGCACAGGGAAACAAAGAGAAATGGACAAAAACGACATTTAAACGACTTTTTAACAAAAATTTGATTTTGGCGGGTTTTTGGCACGCTTTGGTTGGGTGACGTCAGCATGACATCATCTTTGTCGGGTAGCGGGGGTACTGAAGGTGACTTGGCGCTGACGTGGCGGACATGGCAAACGAAACAATGACGAGGTGGCAGCTAATATGGGCAATGACGTGGGCGCTGACGTGGGCAATGATGTCAGTGGTGGGAAGGGAGAGTGGTTTATGGTTTTATCGCACCACTTTATGTACCATGGTGGTTTTGGGCCAAACGGACGCAATACAATATGGTGGCGATGCGTGGATTATGTACGGTGGGAAAACCGCCGATCTCCCGGAGCCTATCGTTCGGTCATCGGGGCGCTTCCGATATCGACGTGGATCGTCCGATGGGAAAGCCCGAATCGGACGGGTGACGGAGGGGTAAGTTGGCGGAGGTTTATGACACGGGGCCCGCCCGATATATTTATTGTTTAACAAGGTTTTTTGGGTTATAACCTTTAGTTATTGTGTTTTTGCGGGCGTGGTTATTTATTTAACCGGGTGTTAAATAAAATCCAAAGTTTATGTATGCGGAGGGGTTATTATAAGGTTCCAAGTGAACCTATAATTCCCAAATGCCATGTTTTATGGCTATAATTGCCGGGGCGGGGAATATTTAAGTATTTTTTGGGGTTTTTATATAGTTTTACATAGTATGGGAAGGGAAATATACATAGGAGTTATATAAATAGAGTTAGGATGTTAATATGAGAGGTAGGTTTACACAAAGCACTAAGTTTGGAAAGTGACTTAGGCTTTAGGGAAACAAGAAAGGAATCCAAATCATGCATTTGTAGAGACTTAGCATAAAGGAAGAAAATATTTTTACACACGAAATGTGGCTTGTTTTGGCTAAGTAAACATAGAGTTCCACTTAGTAATTTTCATGAAATGAAGTGAACTAGGACCACTGAGCAGATCTCAATGACCTTGAGGGAAGTTAGTAAATGTTCTTGAAGGAATGGGAGGGAAATTAGTCATGCTCCAACTGTTTTACAGCCATTTTTCCATGGTACCTGTGATATCCATGAGACAAGTCTTATTCAAAAAGACAAAACTGATCAAAAACTTGCTTCTGCAACACCAAACTGCCTACCCAACCTAATACACCTAACATTTTTTCTTCTTTCTCCTTGGGTGCATTTGAGCTAGCAAACCCTTTCTCTCTTTTGTTTTCTTTTAGCTGTCCTCCTATCTAAGTCCGCCTTTATCTCTTTTAGGGGCTCAGATTCAGCTGTTGAGCTCCCTTGCTTCTCTACCTAACTAGTGATCTGCCAAGCTTAAACTGTTTGAACAGACCTTATTCGCTAATGCTAAAACAAGAAATTTAAACATGAGAAGGCCAAGTTTGAGCTGTTGGGCCATCCATGAAGTGTGACAGAAGTCACTGATTGCATAACTTGAATTTGTTTGCAAAGAATAGGATAGTAGTGGCATTTTGACTAGCACACTTTCTTGGTCTTTTCTTTGGGGTTCATTTTCTTTCTTTCGTGACCAATTGATTCTTTTGCCCTTTGATTATTCTTTTAGGGCATATCCTCTTTACTTTTTTTAAATCTTTGATTTTTTGAAAATATGGAATCTTTACAGGATGGAAAAGATGATCATATTTGGCATTTCCACAGTCAATCATGAAATATGAAACTTATTGGTATAGGAACCTAACACCCCCAAATTCAAATCTTTCA
Organism: Pinus tabuliformis; assembly: GCA_031772625.1. NCBI lineage: Eukaryota > Viridiplantae > Streptophyta > Pinopsida > Pinales > Pinaceae > Pinus > Pinus tabuliformis. The sequence continues at coordinate 689,967,316 of CM062807.1, forward strand.
TCGGTGTTTCATGCAGTCTTATTGCAATCTCCAAGGCCTCTGCCTATGTTGTAATCCTCTGTTGTGACAGTGCAACCCTTAGGTGAGGCAGGAGCGAAGCCACAAACCACTCGCGGTGCTGTCCATATTTTAAGTTCATATTAGCTTCACTGATTTTACACTTCAATCTTTGATCCAATTCCCAAGGTGTCTCACCTGGTTTCATCGTGATTTTGTTGAACCCCACAATCGACCGTGCCTTGGATTTAGGCCTACTGAACTCTTTATTCAGGGCGGTCTAGATCTCTACCAACCCAGCATTTGGGTTATAATTAGAGTACTTGATGTACCAAGTTAGCGTGCAATCTTGTAAAGCACTAACCAATGTTTCCTTCTTCATGTGATCGTCTGTGATGCCCTAAGCTTCCCATTTAGCTTTTACGACAAACTAGCACTGGTCTGGGTCCTCATTTCCCAAGCCCTTAAACAAAGGCAGCTTCATTGAATTCGCCATGTTGAACTGGGGTGGAGGTGGTGGTGGTGTGGGTAAAGCCACAAGTGGTGATGGTGGTGAAGGTGGAGGTGGTAGTCACAGTAAAACTCGTTTTATCAACTGAACTTCACTTCGCAGAGAAGCCTACGCTACTCCCTCTTCATCACTCAAAGGAGGGGAAATCAGTGGGTTATATTCAGGACCCTTTCTTTCTTCGTTCCTGTAAGACATTCCACTTCGTGTAGCTTCAAACATCAAGGTAGCTGCATAACCCATTTTTCACACAACAACATCTTAATCTAAGTGTTTAAAGACTTCAAGTACTTACCTCACGGACCTTTGAAAAAACGCCGCTCTGCCTCGCTGTAACTGATTGAGGTATCGACCGCAAATTCTGTCAAAAAACACCCTATGATACGATCGAGCCAATGATTGACAACGCGGGTGATCTTATCCTCAGAGGCTTCCAATCTCTGTACTAACTCTGGGGTCCAGACAATAGGACCGCCAAGTGGTGGGCTCCAGTATTGTAGCAATAATGCTACAACTCCTGGAGCTTCCTTCTCTAATTTTATCAACCCGGTAGTTCGTAACAAACTTGGAAGCGACGGTGCTGTATGCACAAGTACTAGTTCTTGTCGTAGCTGTCACTTGGTCAGCTGGCAGAAGTCCGCTAGGGCTCAAGCCAACTTCTATATGCTCTCAGAAGAAGCTTTTTAAGTGATGAACGAAAGCTATCTCAAAGGAAATTAACCTACTTTGCAAGAATGAACTGAAAGCCAACAAAACATGGAAACCCTAGTAAACCCTAATCTCACCAGCTTAATCCTTACGATGCAATGGTGGGAATGCAACTTCTAAAAATGATGCCATTACTTCTAATGAGATGAGATGCATGAGTCTAAACTACTTTCATCTGAAGAGAACATGTTTTTTTATTTTTGCTCAAGTTGTTGGAGTTATTATGACTGTGCTTCTTACTGGGTCTTGACTGTGCAGGGGTAGATCAAGGGGAGGAAGGCTTGGAAAAGGTCAGGAAGGCTTAGAGAGGGTCTAAGGGATCCCTAGCATCATTCCACAGAAGTTCACAAGGTTCAGATGCCTCGCAACCGTGTTTGCAAGCTTCTACAGGATGTCTGCAGGGGATTCTACAGGAAGTTCAGGATTTCTACAGGAAGTCTGCTAACTTCTACAGGATGTTCTGCAATAGGATTTTTGGGTGATGGATGGGTGAATGAGCTGTATGGGTAGATAGGGAGGATGAGAGGGGAACTTGTGGTGGCTTATGGACAGAGAGATGAGATGGAGAGGGGGTGTGTAAAGCTGGTTGATCTAGAGGAGGTTAGAGGCAATGGAAGGCCGAAAAGATAAAACAACGTGGATGATAGAAGAGTTGGGAGGCAAATGATCGAACTGGGAGGTAAGTAGATGGCTTAGGCACGGCTCAAGAGGATAAGGGAATGATAGAGTGGTGCTGCGCAGTGTAAATGAAACAAATCACCCGTATCTTGCACAAAACCGAAATGTCATCAGCCTACTCTAACTGTTTTATTAGAAACCAAAGAACAACAATGTAGTTTAAAGAGAAATCGTGCATGGTGCTGAAACAAAGAGTTATTTCTCAAGATCTAAATGCATGGACACTTCTACCAATGGAAATATTACTTTAAAGCTTGCATGAACATGTAAAACTGCGTTTTTTTGGTGGTTGGCACGGTCTACACTCCCAATCTCTAAACAGAGGTGGAAGTGAGTGTACAATCAACCTTTTCTTGGAACTCTGATGAATTCTAATCCTCCTACTCTAATCTAAACTGCTGAAAGCACTTTATCCATAAAACTAACCTACTTAATCACATCAAGAAATTCGAATCAGCAAACTGTGTTTTCCAAGTGCATGTCAAGGCAAAGAAATGAAATGCTGAAAGGAAAGACAAGTAACAATACAAAGAAAGGAGGCCTATTGCTCTCAGGTTGGGCCCAAACCTGAGAGCTATAGCTCCTCTAAGAACTCAGAATTGAACTCAAATCTGCCTGCCTTTTATTAAAAGATCATAGTCAAAAGTCTAACAACATGCCAAAAATGGCTTACAAAGAGCAAAAACAGAGCTATCAGCTCGTAGTCTAGGATAAATAACAAAGTTTTCAAAAGCTTCCATCGAAGGCTACAGCCTCAATATTTATACATTATGAGGGCCAAGCTGGCCTCCTAAATTAGTGGGGCTTGGCTGTCCAACTAAAAGTAAACTGTTGTTCCTTTAGAATCCGTTGGCTGCCTTCTAGCTCGGTGGTGATAGCTGTTGGAGCTCGGAGTTGGGGTGGAGATCACGAGGAAGGTCATTCAAGGCTGTGGACAACCTTCCTACAAAACCGCAATGCCACCTTGGCTATCTCCTTGCCCTCATCTGCGTGGTTTTGCTCTATTTAATGTCAAAAAACATGAAATAAACATGTATTAGCCACATAGGCATAATGACTGCCCTCCTTCCTACAAATAACATGAATATACTAAGAAATGATGCATAAGTGATAAAAAATGAAGGGTTGAGCAAGGTAAGTAGGCCAAATGAGCACAAAATGTTACCAAAATTTGGGGCTCATCATCACCCCCCAGCTAAAATATTTGCTCATCCTTGAGCAACTAGTCCAGCTCTTCATCCTTCATTGCCTTTACTGCCACCCTTACATCCCAAGCCTCTGTAGTAGTGTCCTCCTTGCTGATATGGAGCCCAGCCTTTCTGTTCACCTCTTCCCACTGTTCATTATCATCTTTCTCTGTGATGCCTTCCATCAATCCTAGCAGCAGTGGTGGGCTTAGCTTAAGGCCAATCCAACTAGCCTGGAGGTTTTGCATGGATTTCTTATAGAGGGCCACCCGTACTAGAGCTTCCCTCATCCGAGTTGGGGTATGATACTCTCGGATTTTCAGACTGTGGGCCAATGTATTCCATCTGCGGGTGCATGCTTGGACAACGTTTTCTCCTAACAGTCTCTCCATGTCCTCAAAATGAGCTATGGCTTGGGCCTGCTGATCCATATATCTCAATGAAGCTTGAGGGCCAGTGGACAAATGTTGGTGTGCCGAGATTAGTGCAACTGGATCCCCTGGTTCTGGTCTGATGAGCAATGGCTCATTCAGCTCTCGGTTCATGACCGCTTTGGCTTCTGCTGCTCTTTTGTCCTCATGGTTCAGCCATGAGGCAAATGCCATTAATTGCATATCTCCCAAGGCCGTATTGGGATCCCATGAAACTACATTAGGCAGGGCCAGATTATGGAGGTAGAACTCCGCTAATTTGGCCTTATCCTCTGATGAACTAGTACTGCATACTTCAGTGAATTGCTGCGGGTCTTGGAGCTGAGAGATACCTCTTTGCGCCAAGGTATTGATTTGAAATTGCAGCCATTGGTCTTTCAAGTACAGGCCATAGGATTTGGCCGGCTGTCTGCATTGGATAGCATCCATGGCCCAACTGGCCATGCAGGGCAATTGTGCCTCTTTCTGCTGCAGCTGTTGTTTGAGAGCTTGCACCTCAATTTGTGCTTGCTGCTCTGCTTCCTATAGATGTGTGGTTGGCTCTCCAAGGCCAGTGTTCAGTTCCTTTTTGCCTTGCTGTTCTGCTGTGGTGTCATTGGAGGGTGTACCTGTTCCTGTCCTCAGCTCCTGTAGCTGCAATCTAAGCTTTTCGTTTTCTTCCTGTAGGAACACTCTTTGTCAATTTGCCACGTGTTTAGCCATGGCTAATTCACTTCTGGCCTCCTTAAGTTGCTCTTGCAAGGGGCCTATGTCCGCCACACCCTTTGACTTGGCTATTTTCATCCACGTGTGCGTACGTACTCTCTCTTCCTCCAATGCAAAGAACAGTGGCATAGTGAATTTCTAAGGTATAATTTTGCCAGCCTCTAAGAAGTTGTAATATGAACTCAGACTTGGCTGAGGGCTAGGCTCTGGAATGTGCTCTTTTTCTACTTCTCTTGTTGGCTCTACTTCGCCCTCCCTCAGTGGTGATAAGGGTGCTTCTCCTTCCATTCTCTCTGTTTATTTAAGCTTGGCTAAGGTTTCCTGTAGAGCATCCTCAGCATCCTGTAGCCGAGCTTTTGTAGTCAATTGGTCTAACCTTTCTTTCCAAATAGTTTTCTTTGGGCTCCCCCTCTCATAGGTGACTGATATCCTTGAGGGGGACCTCTTCTTGGGCGAAGTAGGGGCATCATCTATAGTGATTGGGCTGCTGGACGGAGGCTGTGGCTTGCCCGTCTTTATTCTCACACTTCTCCTAGCTTTAAAATATAGAGGGGTCTCCCTCTTTCTCTTCTCCTTTGGCTTAGGAGGTGTGCTGAGGGTAGCCAGCACAGCTGCTGCCTCCCTTGCAAGAATGTCAACTTTCTTCTCCTTGGGTTTCACTTTTTCAGGGCTTCCTGTAGAAGACCCTGTTTTAGTTAATTTCGGGCTTCCTGTAGAAGCCGGTTTCGGTTTTCCTGTAGAAACAGGTGTCACCGCTTTGGTTTGTTTTGCTGCATGAGTTTTACTTTTTGACTTGGTTGCGGTTGCTGTCGAGGCACTTTTGCTGATGTGGACCTTCTCAGCCTTGTCCACTCTGCTTTGCAATCTTTTCTCTCTGGCTGTCAACATGGGTGTGTCATCCTTCTCTTTGGCACCCTTTTTCTCTTGTTTCTTCTTTTGCTCTTTCTTCTGCTCCGTGGTCGTGGTCTTCTGGCCTTTGTCTTTCTTCCCTGCGGGCACGGACTCCTTCTCCTCACTGCTAGATGAACCGAGCTCTTCGGTCAGCATCTTTATATCACCATCCTTGGTCAAATTTCTGAAGGCTTCCCATGAGAGAGGAACCTTGTATGTGTGGAGCGCATCCTCCACGAGGAGTTTGATGAGTCCATGGTGGGCTACCTAGTCTGGTGTGCCTTCTTTCAACTTGGTGGCACACTCAATCAGAGACTGTAGTAGAAAGTAGGGGAGACTGAGTTTGTTTTCTACAGGTAGGTCCATCTGATGCCTTAATTCCGTGAGTAACCGAAAATGGTACCCGTATACAATGCTAAACCGACCTTCGCAGGTGATGTACTTCATAATCTGCAGGCTAACTTCACTCCACAGTGGCAGTAAGCTGGTTCTACGAACCTCATTTTTATCTTCTGAGAATTCCTCCTCTCGTGGAAAGAACTCTTTTTTAGCCTGTTGGCCCAATTTTCTTTCTTCTTTATCCCATGGTAACCCCATTGGGAGCTCAGTAACTCGGCTGATAAATTGTGGGGTGAGTCTGAGACTCAAACCCCTGAAGTTGACGGTGGCCAATGTTTTGGATTTCGGCCTCAGAGCTTGCAAAAACTCCTCTGCCACCTCGTCGTCATAGCCCTGCAATTTGTCACAGAATGATATCCATTGCGCTTGCGTGAACAACTCCACCACCTCAGGATTTTCTCTTAGCTTTGTGGAGTCGGTTGGTTCCCTTCTGATGAACCCACCCGGCATGGTGAAAAACCGCTGCGTTAACTGGAGGTGGCGGGTGCGGAAGAAAATTGGCTTACTGGGACAGAGCGTAGAATTACGCCTCTGCCACGCATACAATTCACAAAACTTATCTCCCGACGACCTTAACACGGCTTAACTATAACTCACATCCTGTAGGACGACAATTCATGCAACAACAGACAATACTTGCAATTTTTTCACGACCAGACTGTAGAACGTCGACTCTGCCACCCTCGAAACCAATTGCATGGAAGGTTCAGGCTTACCTTGTTAATCCGCCACCTTTTGATGTGAGGAACCCAATTTCATGTAGAAACAACTTTCCTGTAGAAGCAGCGCGCGAATTCCAGAGGATACTGCAGTGGGTCTGCGCTCTCTGTGCTGCTTAACAGGCATTCGAACGGCCAAAGACTTGGAGTGTCGAGCTGCAGAGGGATCCGGATGATCACTCGACTTTCAAACGGTGAATGATAAATGCGTGGGGTGGCAATCTAGCTGATTAGATTTGAATTTGGCGGAATCCGTGGCGCGGGGGTGAGCTGTCCCTGCCGGACCGTTGGACGACGTCACTCCATCATTCGTCTGCGAGTTCCCTTACCACCGCATCATTCCCCGCAGATCCGCCGCCGTCACTTCTGTTAAAACTCGTTTTTCCCGACTGGATGGCTCTCACGTGTGCACTGCCCGTTCCTTTTTGCCACGACCACCGTTCAAACATCCGACTAGACCACTGACTAGTCAACGTGGCCAGTCGAATGGCCATACGACCGCTCAACCCATTCACTTCATACTTCGCAAACATTTTCAAAGTAAAATTCATGCAATTCGACGGAAGAAAGGGTCGAGGCACTTACCTGTGCGGCCGCGACACGATTCTTCAGGCTTTTGGATGATGATGAGTCGATTTGTTTGCTGTTGCGTGATTGCACAGGTTCGGAGGTTCCTCTTTACATGCCGCTGACGATGAATTTGATGCTTCGGCTGCATGCGCCCGCGTGATCCTTGCATGTTGCAGGCGGTGGAATGGTGTGCACTCTAGTTGGCTTAACTGCTACGGGACTCCTGCAGGATGTCCTGTAGCAGTTTTTCCTCCTCGGGTGCATGCTGCACAGTGAAGACGGTGGCCCCACGATCATGGTCTAATGAGCTCATGGATAGCTGGGATGGATATGGTATGGCATCTCGGCGTTTTTTCATTTAAAAAAATTTCTTTCTCTTGATAACTCAATGATCTGCTTTGATGGTGCAGGTATCTTCATTGCATGTCAACAGGGGTGGTAGAAAGAGGTGACAGCAGTGTGTGAGGGCGAAACAGGTAGCTTGCATGCGTCCATATCAGACCTTGGTCGTTAGATCTCCTCATATAATGAATTCTGGGCCGTCCCGAATTTCTACAGGAAGTTTCCTGTAGAAATACAGAACTTCCTGTAGAAAGTTTGCACCTTCCTGTAGAAAGTCTGCACCTTCCTATAGAAAGTCTGCATCTTCCTGTAGAAGACTTAAGCTGTGATGAAATCGTGCCCATACCTTGGAGAGGATGAGTATTCTTGGAGGAGGTGCTGGTGAGGTCTCCTGGCAGCATGATAAGGATCCTTGACTTTGAGTTGAGGGACCTCCTCTCCTTCATAGAACACCTGCAACCTGCATGCATTTCCACATTATAAACTTGCTGTCCCTGTCTTTTTTTCTTATTGTTTTTTTTTTTTTCTTTTTTTTTTGAAAGATAGCAGGGGCGCCTCAATGAGGTTTTCACCCTTGCCATCTGCCTTAAGCGCCTCAGAGAGGTTTTCACTTAAGGATCTTTTTCAAATTTCTCTCTTTTTTTTTTTGAAAGACAATAGGGGCGCCTCAGTGAGGTTTTCACCCCTACCACTTGCCTTGGGAGCCTCAGAGAGGTTTTCACCCAAGGATCTTTATTTTTTATTTTTTATTTTTTATTTTTTTAGATATTTCAGGGTATGCCCAAAGCAGAGGCAGAACCCTTCTCTATGACCACCACTGATTTCTCCATAGTTTTGATGAACTCTTGTCTTGAGAGAGGTTTCCTGTAGATCTTCAGTCGATGCCCATTGACAAGCATGGGGATGGACTCCTCATCAATGGTCCGAATAAGAACAGATCCATTGTCGTGACATTTTTCCACTGCATATGGTCCGAACCATCTGGTTCTCAGCTTCCCCTTGAAATATTTGTGCCTGGAGTCATACAACAATGCACAATCTCCTGGCTGGAATTGCTTGTCATTGAGGTGTTGGTCATGCCACACCTTTCTCTGAAGTTGAACCACTTCTGAGTGAAGGAGGGCCTGCATTCGGTGCTCGTCCAGTCCATTCAGCTGCAGTAACCTTTCTTGTTGTGCATGGTTGAGATATAGGTCCAGCTGAGCTGCCATCCTCAAAGTGTTGTATTCAAATTCAATGGACAACAAAGCTTTCTTCCCATAGACCAGCTCATAAGGTGTGAAGCCGGTGGTGGTCTTCCAGGTGGTGTTGTAAGCCCATGTGGCCTCAACCAGGCGATCTGCCCAATCTTTCCTACTGCTGCTCACCACCTTAGTCAAAATCCCTTCCAATGCTCTGTTGGTGACCTCCACTTGCCCATTTGCCTATGGATGATAGAGGGTGGAGGTCCTATGCTTGATTTTGTGATGAGCTAGTAGGTCTGCAATTAAGTTGGATGTGAACTGGCTCCCTTGATCGGTGACTAGCTCTCTTGGGTAGCCAAATTTGTAGAAGATGTTCTCTCTTAAGAACTCGGCCACCTTTTCTTCTGTTGCTGCTTTGATTGCCTTAGTTTCCGCCCACTTTGTCAGGTAGTCAGTGCACACAATGATGTAAGACCTTTGCCTCGAAGGTGGGTTAATTGGACCCACAAAGTCCATACCCCACTTCTCAAATGGCTCAAGAGTCACTTGAGGTTGGAGAGGCATCTCATCCCTTTGAGTCAGTTTCCCCATTCTTTGGCATCGGTCACATTGGCTGATATACCTTCTGACATCTTGATGAAGTGTGGGGCAATAGTAGCCTGCCTGCAGGATTTTGAAGGCAGTCCTTTTTGCTGCAAAATGTCCTCCACAAGGCCCATCATGACAGGTGAGGAGGATATCAAAGACTTCCTCCTCCCTTACACAATGCCTTAAGATCTGATCAGGGCCAAGCTTGAACAGGTTGCCCTCGATCCAAGTGAATGAGGCACTTTTTCTGATGATTTTGCTCTTCTCTCTTGAAGATAGGTGCGGAGGGAACTGTGCTGAAACAAGGTAGTTTGCTATATCAACAAACCATGGAGAGAGTACTGAGATAGCAAACAGATGTTCATCGGGCATCTGGTCATCCACTGTTCCATCCTCACCTGCAGATAAATCCAATCTAGATAAAAAGTCAGCAACAACATTTTCTTTACCTGGTTTGTCAACAATGGTCAAATCAAACTGCTGCAACAAAAGTAACCATCTAATAATACGAGCATTCACATATGGTTTATTCATTAAATATATAATTGCAGCATGATCAGTATATACAAATGTTTGATACCCAGTGATATAATGTTGGAACTTGTTCAGTGCATGGACCACAGCCAAGAATTCTTTCTCGGTTACAGTGTAATTCAGTTCTGCTTTGGACAAGTTTTTGCTGACAAAGTAAATGGCATACGGAAGTTTTTGTTCCACTTGTCCTAAGGCTGCCCCTATGGCTTTGTTCGAGGCATCAGTGTGGATGTGGAAAGGTAGGGCCCAGTTGGGACCTCTCAAGATCAGGGTAGACACCAACTTGTCCTTTAATTCATTCAAAGCCCTCTGACATTCGTCAGTCCATTTAAACTCCACATCTTTTGCCAACAAACCAAACAATGGTGAGGCTAGCTTGCTGAAGTCTTTAATGAATCTCCTGTAATACCCCGCTAATCCTAAGAAACTCCGAACATCCCTTACCTTTTGGGGAGGTGGAACCTTCTTGATGAGAGCAATTTTGTTAGGATCCACCTGTAACCCTTGGCAAGAAATGGTGTGGCCTAGCACGGTCCCTTCAGTCATCAGGAACTCACATTTTTCAAGACTAAGGGACAGGTTCATCTCAATGCATTTGGTTAGGACTTTTCCCAGATTGGACAATGCTTTCTGGAAGTGGGACCCATAAGGAGTGAAGTCATCCATATAGATTTCCACCACATCATGGACCAGCTCCGAGGAGATGCTCAAGACAGCTCTCTAGAAGGTAGCAGGAGCATTGCATAGCCCAAAGGGAAGAACTCTGTAGGCAAAGGTACCTCAAGGACAAGTGAAGGTGGTCTTATCTTGGTCTTCCGGGCTGATTTGGATTTGGTTGTACCCGCTAAACCCATCTAGGAAAGAGAAGAACTTCTTTCCTGCCAGTCCATCCAACACTTGATCTATGAAAGGTAGAGGGAAATAGTATTTCTTGGTAGCTTTGTTCAGTTCTCGGTAGTCCACACAGATTCTCCACTTCCCATTTTTATTGGGAACCAACACTAGAGGGGACACCCATTCGCTATCTGAGATGGGGTAAATGAATCCGGCATCCAACAGTTTCTGCAATTCTTCCTTGACAATGTCCTTAAGGGCTGGGTTCATTCTCCTCTGGGGTTGCCTAACCGGTTTACAATCTTCCTTGATGTAAATGTGATGGGTATAGACTGAAGGATGGACTCCTTTCATCTCCTTATAGCTCCAAGAAAAAGCATCTAGATGACTGGCCAGCAGACTACACAGCTCCTTTTCCTGGGAAGGAGATAAGGAGGAGCTGATCTTTAACGTTCTCTCAGGGCTGAACTCCACATTCTTGACTCTGGGAGTGACCGGGTTGGTTGCACAAAGGTCCACTAAGGTGCTAGCTTGGGCATCCTCCACCAATTCCTCTAAGGTCAGTGCACTAGGAGGTGGATTCTGGATCAAGGTCTCAATCAAATCATCCTCGGTTTGGGGGTCTCCCCTAGTGGTGTCTAAGGTACACAAAGGTGCTGAGTACACCTCATCTTCTTCTCCTTCTTCTAACCAAAGTGGTAAGTCATGCTCTAAGGAGGGTTGGGCAGGAGGGTATAGGACTAGCTGCTTGGACATAGGACCATTTTTGATGGTCATGTTTCCTGCACGGCAACTTATGTAAGCATCTGCAGTGGCTAACCAAGGCCTTCCCAAAATGAGAGGGTATCCAGTAAGCTTTGCCTTTGGTTGCAGAACCAAGAAATCTGCAGGGTATTCCCAAGAGTCGACAGAGACCAAGACATCCTCCACAATCCCTTCAGGAGTCACAGTGGAGCGATCTGCTAGTTCTAGGACTGTCGAGGTCTTCCTCAAGGAACCCTGAAGGTTGAGTTTGAGCATGGTATCCCTGGTCATCACATTAATGGCAGCCCCCAGATCAATCAAAGTGTGAGGTATAATGGTGCCATTGATGTGGACATCTACTACAGGACTCCCAGGATCTAGGTACTTTGGGCAGATGACTTGTCCTAGCATAAGGTCAGACAGTTGTCCTATGACATTGATGGTTGAAGCATCTCTCTTTCGCCTGCCTGGGTGTTTGAAACACTTTTCCTTAACCAGTTTGTTGTATATTGGCACATCCTTGATGGCTTGGAGAAGTGGTATTTTCACACACAACTGCTTGAGCTCTCCCAGAAGCTCATCCTCCTCTGGGTTGGGTTGTGTGGTGGCTGTTAATCTCTCAGGAAAGGGTGGAATAGCCTTTGGTTCACTTTCCTGTTTGTCTTCCTCGTCCTCTGGGGGAGGAGGTTGGCGATCCGGAAGAGTCTTTCCAGATCGAAGATTGATCTCCTGGATCTCCACAGCATAGGTAGGGCATGATGTTTCCTTAGTGTATACCTGCTGGGCCTGTCTGTTGTTGGGGTTCGGGTTCAGTTGAGCAGGCATTTGAGGTTGCCTTGGAGGAGCAGGAGGTAATGGTTGAGGTTGAACTGGTGGTGGAGGCAAAATGGCGGGAGGAGTGTTGTACTGGGGCCTCCACCCCGGCTGAGGTGCATTCCACTGAGGCTGTGGCTGGGCATGTGAGTGATATGAATGAGTAGTGGGTTGAGTAGGGTACTGAGGTGGATAAGACCATGGAGGAGGCATAGACCATGAAGGATGGTCTAGGTCTAGGTCCTTGTGGCCTCCTTTGGTTCAGGAAATAGAGAGGTTCAGTGGGGGCTTCTGTCCCTTGGTACATGGCTTTAAGCCCATGTAAGGTTGGACATTGATTTGTGGGATGGTCCTCCTCACAAACGAAACATACCTCAACCGAATGTAATGGGCATTCGTTCTTAGGGTGTCTCCTTGTACATCTAGGGCAAAATATAGCCAAAGCCCTCTCAGCTTCTTCCTTCTTCTACTGGATCCTGAATATGTCAAGTTGCACGGCAATGGTCTGTCTCACCTCACTCTTGAGATCTTATAATTGATTTGCAAACTCATGTTTGGAGAAAGGAATGCTAGCAGAGAGGAGGTTTCCTCTACCTCGTTTCTGGGCTGCCCTAGAGTGGTTCCTAAACACAGTCTTGATGTCCTCATAAGGCAGTTGGTAAATATCTCCTCCAGCTAACATGTGAAGGGTATCTAAGAGGTCTTCAGGGACTCCTCGGAGCAGGACCAACTTGAGGGATTCAGGGTCAAGTGTGCACCTGGCCCGTTTATAGCTAAGTTGGAACCTTTCCTCATAATCCTCTAAGGACTCATCATTTCCCATGGTCATCTGAAAGATTTCTCCCTTGGTTTCCTTGGACCTACAGTAGTCCCAGTACTTGGTATTGAAAGCTTGCTGCATCTAAGCCCAAGTGGTGATACTATTCCCAGGTAAGCCCATGAACCAACGTAATGCTGCATCCTTAAGAGTTGAAGGGAAGAGTTTCAGCTTCTGCTCATCTTCAGTATAGTCATAGGTTCGACAAAGGACAACAAACTCAAACAGGAAGGTATCAGGATCTTCAGTAGTCAGTCCATGGAAGTGAGGTAAAGCGGAGGGGCTAATGTTCTTCATTTTCATGTCTCCATTGGTTTCTCGGATGGGGAAGGCACCTTCTATTCTCTCATCTTCTCCTCTATTGTCAGCCATATCTTCAGATGGGATGGTGTCTAATTCTTCTTCTGCTATAGGATCTTCGTATATCTCAGGAGGCTCACCTATAGGTTCTTCTAGATCACTGTCAGCGAAGAAGAGAGAAGGGTGACTCAGTGATGTGGTGGGGGTGTTGGGTAAGAATTTGCCTGTTTTATCTCAATTCCTACGAGGCATGAAATGGAAAGAATTTTTTGATTGCTTTTGTTTTTTTTTTTTCTTCTTTGGTACCTGCAAAAACTGAAACAGATTGATCTACAACTAACTATCTTGCTGAAATAAAAATGCAGAATCGAAATGAAAGCAGGAAAGAACTAATCTACTTTTCTCAAATGGAATTGCAGGAATGGAAATGCTAGTCTACGCTTGCAGAATTGAAATGCTAATCTACGCTTGCAAAATTGAAATTGCGGAATTGAAATGCTAATATATGAAAGCAGGAAATGTCTATGCTACTTTTGCAGAATGGAAATGAAATAAACTACTTGGCAGAAGGCGAGAGTAGGAAAATAGAAGAAAAGCAACAATTACTAATACTCTGACGCTTCCCCGGCAACAGCGCCAAAAAGATGGTGGGCTCCAGTATTGTAGCAATAATGCTACAACTCCTGGAGCTTCCTTCTCTAATTTTATCAACCCGATAGTTCGTAACAAACTTGGAAGCGACGGTGCTGTATGCACAAGTACTAGCTCTTGTTGCAGCTGTCACTTGGTCAGCTGGCACAAGTCCGCTAGGGCTCAAGCCAACTTCTATATGCTCTCAGAAGAAGCTTTTTAAGTGATGAACGAAAGCTATCTCAAAGGAAATTAACCTACTTTGCAAGAATGAACTGAAAGCCAACAAAACATGGAAACCCTAGTAAACCCTAATCTGACCAGCTTAATCCTTACGATGCAATGGTGGGAATGCAACTTCTAAAAATGATACCATTACTTCTAATGAGATGAGATGCATGAGTCTAAACTACTTTCATCTGAAGAGAACATGTTTTTGTATTTTTGCTCTAGTTGTTGGAGTTATTATGATTATGCTTCTTACTGGGTCTTGACTGTGCAGGGGTAGATCAAGGGGAGGAAGGCTTGGAAAAGGTCAGGAAGGCTCAGAGAGGGTCTAAGGGATCCCTAGCATCATTCCACAGAAGTTCAAAAGGTTCAGATGCTTCGCAACCGTGTTTGCAAGCTTCTACAGGATGTCTGCAGGGGATTCTACAGGAAGTTCAGGATTTCTACAGGAAGTTTGCTAACTTCTATAGGATGTTCTGCAATGGAATTTTTGGGTGATGGATGGGTGAATGAGCTGTATGGGTAGATAGGGAGGATGAGAGGGGAGCTTGTGATGGCTTATGGACAGAGAGATGAGATGGAGAGGGGGTGTGTAAAGCTGGTTGATCTAGAGGAGGTTAGAGGCAATGGAAGGCCGAAAAGATAAAACAACGTGGATGATAGAAGAGTTGGGAGGCAAATGATCGAACTGGGAGGTAAGTAGATGGCTTAGGCACGACTCAGGAGGATAAGGGAATGATAGAGTGGTGCTGCGCAGTGTAAATGAAACAAATCACCCGTATCTTGCACAAAACCGAAATGTCATCAACCTACTCTAACTGTTTTATTAGAAACCAAAGAACAACAATGTAGTTTAGAGAGAAATCGTGCATGGTGCTGAAACAAAGAGTTATTGCTCAAGATCTAAATGCATGGACACTTCTACCAATGGAAATATTACTTTAAAGCTTGCATGAACATGTAAAACTGCATTTTTTTGGTGGTTGGCACGGTCTACACTCCCAATCTCTAAACAGAGGTGGAAGTGAGTGTACAATCAACCTTTTCTTGGAACTCTGATGAATTCTAATCCTCCTACTCTAATCTAAACTGCTGAAAGCACTTTATCCATAAAACTAACCTACTTAATCACATCAAGAAATTCGAATCAACAAACTGTGTTTTCCCAGTGCATGTCAAGGCAAAGAAATGAAATGCTGAAAGGAAAGACAAGTAACAATACAAAGAAAGGAGGCCTATTGCTCTCAGGTTGGGCCCAAACCTGAGAGCTATAACTCCTCTAAGAACTCAGAATTGAACTCAAATCTGCCTGCCTTTTATTAAAAGATCATAGTCAAAAGTCTAACAACAGGCCAAAAATGGCTTACAAAGAGCAAAAACAGAGCTATCAGCTCGTAGTCTAGGATAAGTAACAAAGTTCTGAAAAGCTTCCATCGAAGGCTACATCCTCAATATTTATACATTATGAGGGCCAAGTTGGCCTCCTAAATTAGTGGGGCTTGGCTGTCCAACTAAAAGTAAACTGTTGTTCCTTTAGAATCCGTTGGCTGCCTTCTAGCTCGGTGGTGATAGCTGTTGGAGCTCGGAGTTGGGGTGGAGATCACGAGGAAGGTCATTCAAGGCTGTGGACAACCTTCCTACAAAACCGCAATGCCACCTTGGCTGTCTCCTTGCCCTCATCTGCGTGGTTTTGCTCTATTTAATGTCAAAAAACCTGAAATAAACATGTACTAGCCACATAGGCATAATGACTGCCCTCCTTCCTACAAATAACATGAATATACTAAGAAATGATGCATAAGTGATAAAAAATGAAGGGTTGAGCAAGGTAAGTAGGCCAAATGAGCCCAAAATGTTACCAAAATTTGGGGCTCATCATCAAGCCTCCACCTTCCTTAGCTATCTGCTAGCTTCACGATCCACTTGTATAACTCAATTGGAAATGAACAGAAGAAGATCTCGTGGATTTGTGTATACAGGTACCTGTCTAGCCACTGTTCCTTTGTCAGCCATGGATTTCTGTTCTCCTACATCGCACATTCGTGGATCTTCCTATCCAACTAGTCTTCGACCTATTTCTTAGTTGGATTCCAGTGATATGATATCACACATCTCTCATGCAGATTCTGGTCCCGACAATGGAACCTTTTTTTGGCTTTGTGGGCCCTGACCCTAGTTCAGCATTAGTCAACCAAATAAATCCCTACACTACTGGCCCTTTTGGCATTTGCCTGCGGAGTGTGGATCGAAGTCTCACTCGAAGAAGTATGGGGGGATTCTGGAACCAAGTTTCCCCACTCTGAGATGGTTGTGATGTCGGTTTATACCCTCTGCCCCTACTTTCGCTGAGGTCACTAAGCCTTAGGGTTCTATCAATATACCCTTTATTCTGCCCTTTAGTACCTCTGCAAAGGTGTATGATTGACCTTCGCATAGCCCTAACCCATGGTCCAGGTACTTTCACGTAGCTATGACAATGTATTGTATAGGTTCCCAAGTTATCTCAAGTGTTTTCCTTATCTTACTAGTCAATCATAGTTAGTGTCGCGTAAACTGATATCCTTACTGGCGTTCAATTAACAGATATAATCACATACATTCATGCATCAAATAAACATTGTAAATTAAACCCAAAATGCAATATAATCAGATGCATTAACAAAGACTAAATACATAGTAATTTCAGAATATTTCTCTATATTGATATCTTCCAGTTTAATACAAACTTTATCCGCCCTGCGCACACAGCTGTAGGGGTCCGCGCACTCAGCTATGAACTTCCACTCTAGGCCTCTATGCACTTAGCTGCAAAGCCTCTACTTATGCTAAGACCCGAAAACACTTAGAATTCTCTGCCAAAACTCCAATACTTTCTTCTTTACAACTACTTAGAGCTTACTTAGCTCTTTTTTATACAATCCCGTCGTTCACGGACCATGGGTAGATATTTACAGCCGGCTTGACACTTTACAAAATAAGGGCGGACAACCCTTTATGACTCTTGACACCTTCGCGCTCTGCGACCATAAAATGCGAAGACTTTACAATTTTATTACAAAATTGACCCAAAATATGGGATTTTAGCCCCAAAACTGCTCTTGGGGGAACCCGTTCCCAACATCCAGTTGCCAACGAGAGGAGTCTCCATGGGTTTACAACTCTCCATACAAAATCTTTTTAGTATCTCATTAGCATACTTTCCTTGAGATATAAATAACTCCTCATCTCCCTACCATACCTCCATGCCAAGAAAGTAATGCATGAGCCCCATGTCTTTCATCTCAAAATCTCTTGCAAGGTCCTCCTTGCAAGATTTGATGAGCTTCTCGTCACCTGTCAGTATGAAATCATCAACATAAAGTAAAATGATCAACAAATTACCTTTCACCACAATGTGGTACAGGTTCACATCCACTTCACTTTTCGTGAAGCCCAACCCAATGATGTAGCTATCTATCCTGGTGTACCAAGCACATGGTGCTTGCTTCAGCCCATACAATGATCTCTTGAGTCGGCACACATGTGACTCACGGTCTAAGGTTTCAAAACCTTCGGGTTGCTCAATGTACACCTCTTCCTCAATCATGCCATTGAGGAAGGCAGTCTTCACATCTATCTGATGGATCTTCCAACCCATCTATGCTGATAATGACAATATAGATCTGATTGACAAGTACCTTGTAACAGGTGCAAAGGTCTCATCATAGTCAATCCCCTCTACCTGTGAAAAGCCAAGGGCCACAAATATAGCCTTATGCTTCTCCAAAATACCATCTGCAGCTTGCTTTACCTTGTAAATCCAACAGGAGATCACAACTGACTTGTCCTCTGGTCTCGAGACCACATCCCAAAAACTGTTTTTAACTATGGAGTCATACTCTTCCATCATTGCATCAACCCAAACCAGAAGCTACACTGCTCCCTGAAAGGAAGATGGTTTTGTCACAAAACATGCACCCATAAGTTCCATGTATCCAGTTTACCTCTCAAGTGACCTCATCTGTCTACACTGAGAAGTGGGTGCTCCCACATTCCCCCGTGCATCATTCAACAATGTGTCAACCTCTCTAGTGCGCTTTCATTCCTCTCTAGAAGACTCTGCCTAAGTGGATGTCTCCACTCTCCGAACCTCTGCATGTGGCTGCTCGACATCAATTTGAGGCCCCTCAATCCTAGGAGCTAAAATATCCTCATTCGCATGTAGCTCAAGCTCCCTCTCAAGGGAAACTCGCATGGCCTTCTCCTCATTGAATCTGATATCCCTTCGAACCACTGTCATCTAACTAGTCGGAATGTACACTTGATAATTGTGAAGTGTATCAATGTACCCCACAAATATTCCCAACTCTATTGTTCGCTCAAGCTTCTTTGATGCATCTTTGGTCACATGGCAATATATCGATGACCCAAAAATCCTGAAGTAACCAACATCTATCCTGTTATCGGAATAAGCCTCCTCTAGTGTCTGCATCTCAAGTATCCAATGTGGGCTACAATTATGAACAGAAACCGCTGTGTTGCATGCCTCAACCCACAAGTGTAATTGTAGTCCCTGATCTTGCAACTTTGCCCTTTCTGCCCCTAATATACTCCTGTTCTTCCTCTCAGCAACTCCATTTTGTTGAGGGTTATGGGGTGCTGTCAACTCTCATTTAATCACTTCCGCTGCATAGAAGTTCTTAAACTCATTGGAGACATACTCACCATCGTTATCACTTTGTATGGCTTTAACCTTCTTGCTAGAATCTTTCTCTACCAATGCTTTGAACTCAAAAAACTTTGTGAAAGTTTGATCCTTTTTCTGCATAAAAAATATCCAACATTTACGAGAATAGTCATCAACAAATATAACATAATACTTGTGTTTGGCCATGCATGCTGTCGAGAATGGTCCACACACATCTGAATGGACTCTATCTAGAATAGACTCTACTCAACTATCTCTGTCTCCAAAGGAAGACTTGGTGTATTTTCCCAAAGTACAACCCTTGCGTGTATCAACTTGCTCAAGCATACCTTTGGGAAGACTGATAGAGATCTGCTGCAATATCTTCAAAGCCCCATGATGCAAGTGGCCCAATCGCCTGTGCCACAAATCACCAACTTCTTGGCTCTCCATCTTTTCTGCTATTGAACTCAAAGCAACACACTCCTCTACCTCTAGCTTATAGAGATTCTTAACTTGAATCCTTATCTTCTTTACTTTCCCTGTGGCTATGTCTCTAAGGAACGCCTTTCCTTTTGAGAAGATCACATCATAGCCTCTATCCCTAAGCATGGAAATGGATACCAAGTTCTTCTTCAGCTCGGGTACATTCATAACATTCTTCAAGGCGAATGGAGCCCCATGCTCCCTCTGAAAAGTAATAGTGCCCAATCTAGTAACACTATACTTACCATCGTCACCCATCTTGATATGCATATAGAGATCTTTCTCCTCCAGGTCACTGAATAAATCTTTGTCTCCAGTCATTTGGAACGAAGCTCCACTATCTAAGTACCATACACTTCCCATCATTGATGACGCCATGCATGAAATGAGGGAAAAGTCCAATTCGAATTGAGAGGCCAAATCCTCATCTGCTGCTCCTCTTGAGAACTTCTCCTTGGAATTCTTGAGTGGACAATTTGTAGAAAAATGGCCCATCTTATGAAAATGAAAGCATTTAACTTTCATCATATATTTCTTCTTACCTCCATGATAAGAATCTGATTTGGAATGGGAATTTTTACCTTTTCCATTCCTCGACTTAATCGCTAAGGCACAGTTCTCTTCATCATCAGTGTTTTATGAAGAGCCATCCCTGGTGTTCCTCCTGATCTCATCCTGCATAAAATCAGACCATATTTGTTCCCAATATTGCAGCTTATCCCAACCATTGACAGAGTTCTGATAACTATGCCAATTCTTTGGGAGTCCAAGAAGATCAAGACTCACCATATCCTCCTCAGCAACCGTGATTCCAACACTTCCAATTCCATCACGACATTGAGTGAACTTGGTTAAGTATTTTGGAATCATCTCGCCTTTCTCCATTTTGATTTTACAAAGTTTATCCTTCAATGCCAACTTCCTTTGATCACTGCTATTCTGATACAAGTCTGTCAATTTTTTTCCACATAGCATGCGGGGTTTCCTTCCCATGTAGACTCGGGACAATGTGGTCTCGAACTCCCTCAAGGATTATCCGCCTTGCATTTGCCACACACTTCTTCCATTCGACCAAGTTATATGCATTTGTAGATGCTGGCTTAGGAATTTTCTATGCAACAAATTCCTTCAAGCCATTGTCCTCCAACACAACCTCCATCATGTCCCTCCAGGCTATAATATTCGAGTTGCCTTCCAAGGCATACTCAAACCGAAACCCATAGAATGCCATTTTCCGATCCTGAAGTATGTATAGCAAATTCGACTTTCACCTATAACCCAGAAAATCAAAACTTTGAAATCTCCTTTAGCATATTTTTCTCAGCACCGATACCATGTATAAAATCCTATAGATTCACAAGCTCATGTAATCTACTAAAACAAGAGACAAGAATCTACTTCTACTCTTTACAGCAGAATCACATAAAGATTGAGCAAAACAATAATCGATAAAGGAAGAGAATAAAAGGCACATAACGCAATAAATATCCGGGGAAGGTGACAACTCGAAACCCCACTATTTGCATTGTATTAATCGAAAAATCAAGTAGTTTATCACTGAGTGCTAACACCAACGTTTATCATCCCTGTTGTCACTTTTTGAAAACAAATTTCTAGTTGTACCAAGAATACCAAAGGAACATAGAAGTTTGTAGCCACCTTCCAAGCCACAAAAGCTCTCAGATCTAAATCAAACCCTCTCCATTGCATAGTGCTTGGAAATAGCTTTCCAGTAGTATGTGGAAGTCTGAAAATGGAATTCTGGATCAGAAGATAAGGCCTGTTGAAGTTACCCTTTGAAAGCCAGAAAACAAAGAGAAAAAGACCATAAGTAAGGGCTCATCGCAAATCGCATATCGTAGGTCTGGGAGTTCATCACAATCTTAAATAGGCGGCTTTTATAAAGTAGCAACAAGGCATGCAGTGAAATCAACGATCAATTGATCACTGATATCGCAAATCGGGCATATCGGCGGGACCAGGCTTATCAGCAATCGACAGGCTGTGTGAGTTCATCGAAATTGACAGATCAGCGGGGGTACCACTTTAAAACCTTTCAATATCACGATTTTGCAATAATAGTGTAAAGCATCGAAAGGGATGAGAAAATAATTAACAAAGAAAAGAAAAGAAAAACCAAGGGCAGGCGGCCCCTTTCTCTCTCCTTTAGGGGGGGCATGTAGCGGAATATCGCTGGTCCCACATATTAGGATTCTCCAAGATTGGCGATCAACGATGTTGAATGGGACTTGGGTTAAATAGGCCGCGATTTGGGGAAGCGCCGATATAATGTTAAATCGTTGGGGAAGGTCGAAAACCTTTAACAAAGAAAATAAATGCAAAAACAGGGACAAACGAGCCTTTTTCTCTCTCCTCCAGGGGACCACATGGCAGAATATCATTGGTCCTTATGAATCCACATGGCAGCTAATGTCATCCTAATGTGGCAGTATGGAGCTGACGTAGCGGTACAGAAGACACGTGTCACGCAGATTCGACATTTTGGGGGTCCAATGGGAGCATTTATGGGTGACAAATGTCAACACTTAGAGGGTGCACATGAAAGTGATGATGGCACCCATTGCAAATCCCATATTGACGATCAAACAATTCAAGGCCCTCCTACATTGTAGTCCCTCCAAGCTTGCAATTGCAATATGCGGGGGATTTTCTTGGATGCAAAATTTTATTTGTCATATCTTATGAAGACTTCGCATTCGAGTAGTCATCCTGCACTATGAAAAGAGGTGAAGGGGTCTATCTCTCCTGTATTGCAATTACGATGCCTTCGGTGGACCTGACCTCGCAGATCAACGATCACAGTGGTCAAGAGGAAATATAAAGGGCAAACATCAGAAATGACTGAAGTGCGAGATTTCACGTATTAAAGGAAAAAGGCCCCTGATTAGGCTTTTAAAGGCTCTAAGGCCTTCGGGCTAAGAACCTGGTATAAGCCCCCGGTCATATAAAGAAAATTACAGAAAGGGGCCGAAGTAAAGGGGGCTAAAAGGGATTGGGACTCGCATGTTTCACAATGTTTTAAGTGATAAAGGCCAACACTGGAAACTCCTCCATATTACACCATGAGCGCATCACCAAGCATATTAGGGCATTGATAACGTAGGACGGGACTTTAAAGGCGTGATGGGTTGGCAGCTGTGGCTTTTAAGAAAACAGGTGGTGCATTCAAACCTGACATGAGCTAATATAGAAAGGCTCATTGTGATATAGAATCAAGGTCGATGCTGGCATTAGTGAAAAGGGACTTATTAGCTTGAGAGGATTTAATTATCAGGAATGGTGTCCCATACAGAGGGAAGATGAAGTACCGCCCAAGGGTCTCCTGTTTCAATATTCCTACATGAAACTGATGGCGCCGACTCCCAACTTTAAAAGATGAATAGTTCAAGTAGTAATGGCTGAAGCGATGGGAGTCAGATGAGTAACATAGGAGACCAGATTGCGAGCACAATCCAACCTGAAGTAGAGACGATCACGGGGATGGGGATGGAGATATATTCTTATCATGTTCATTTGGTTTTGACTTGTTGGTTGTCTTGTAATGTGCCTCCCTTCAATGAGGCAATTAATTCTGTAACGTTTTTGGGACCCATGCGATCCCTAGTTGATAGATCTAGTCAATCTAACAGCTGAGACTCGGCCGAAGATAATTTTAATGTAATGAATGTTCAACGCTCCCCCTCTCTAGATAAATAGGGGGAAGCAACACTTCATGTTATTTTCAGAGTGTATAACTTCATAATACAAATCTTTCAGAATATGAAGAGATGGTGGTGATTCCCCCTTCAAGTATTAAAATATGTTATCCCTATGTTAAAACCCATTATGTTTATGTTTCTTCTCTGAATTCATGCGATCATAACAGCTAGAAATATTTCAAGCTTCATGACATATTCATTTGTATTGATATGTTAATGCATGTGCTTGTAGGTTTCTCACAGATTCATTTGTATCGACAATGCTAATGCATGTGCTTGTATGGATTATTGAAATTATAACTTTAAATATGCACTACACGAATCATAGTATTCAGTCCCTCTCTTATCCATTACATCTACCTATAACTCAAATAAGTATAGAAATTATTAATGCCTCGAGCTCTGTGTGTTAAGTGTAGAATTTTTTATTCTTTAAGCTTTATATGATGAGTTTCTCTTTCTCTTTATCCTCTCTCATTTTCTCTACAAAATATTATTAAACTGTAAGTCCTTAAACGACTCGGCCTCCATTGTTTCATGCATATATTTCTGCGATTTGTACATGTGAATAAATACCCAAGATCCATGTCTTACTCCTTTAGATGAATGAAATAACCCATTCTCTTCAATATATATATATATATATAAACTATATTTAAGGTCTTCCTTTACTGAGAATCATTTGAGACACTCCATATAAGATGTGCCCATGAACTGGTCTTGTAAGCAATCTGAGGCTGTCTTTGGGAGCGCCAACATCTTTTGGTGTCGTTGCCGGGGAGCTTATTGAAGGATTTTTTTCTTGGGATACGAAAAATTGAACACTCTTTGTGTAGTGAGAAAAAACGTTCTGATTGCATCCACATCACCTTTGCGACTCCACAACCCCCCATTATCATTTATCATACTGGATTTTAAGAAGCCCTAAACTCACTCAGATACCTCTCAGCAGAAAGCCCCATTTGTGTCTGACCCACAGAAAATAATTTTCAGGAAAGTCTAGAAGGAGAAAAATCCTACTGCCAGCACTACCATCTCATCAGTCTTTGAAGCCTCCTCATCTAGCTCTCAAACTGTTGTTACTCACTAGTCAAGAAGTAATCCTAAAACCCTTACATACCATGCTTTCAGTCCAGTCACTCCAATCACTGTGGTTGTGGCCCATGTTCCTCTGGAAAATCTCAGTCCCCCTCTATTAATCCAGATGGCTCTTTCAGGTCTTTTTCTAAATACATATGCCCCTCTTAATTTACTTCAGCCCCTAAGTGCTATGCCCCAACACTACCTAAAGCTTTTGCCTAGGTTCAATGGGGAGGATGATAACATTGCACAGAAACATATCGAAATATTCTATGCTTTTGATGAGAATATTAATGTGGAATAGCTGGATGTGGTCATGAGACTTTTTGTACAATCCCTAGATGGAGAAGATGGAAAATGGTTTAAAGCCTTACCCAAAACCTCCATCACTACCTGGGAGGAATTGGAAAATTATTTCACACAAAAATGGGGTGAAAAGAGAAATCATGAGTACCTCTTCACATAGTTTAACGCTATAAGGAAGAAGCCCAAAGAGGATATCTGAGAATTTATCAAAAGGTTCAATAAGCAGTATAATAACCTACCAGTTGAGATAAAGCCTCCTCCAGCAGCTGCTCAAGTAGTTTTTTTGGGAGCCTTTGAATTCGACTTTGGTTTTACTCTAAGGGAAAGGAAGTCCCTCACTTTAGATGAAATCCAGAGTGATGCTCTTGAGGTGGAAGAAAATCTCACGTCAGCCAAGAAGTTAAGAGGAAAGCAAGGACCTACTGAAAATAAAAGAGGGAAAGAAGAGGCATCATCCTCTGGTCGAGATAGAGAATCACCAGACCTGAAGTTGGATGAACTGGAAAAAGTCATCAGGGGTTTATCATAGAAGGTTTGAAAGATTGAAATTAAGAACAAGAGCCTCTCCAAGTAGAATGCTCAAGTCAACAACCGGAGTTACAACCCATAGTATAGAAGACCTCCATTGTAAATAATTCCAAGGGAGAGAAAGGACCAACTCGACCAAATCCCTCATCCTCTATATTTAGAAGATGATCCCGATGAACAATCATTGGATACACACGAGATGCATGGAAACCTGTATTATGCTTTCTCCGAAGAAGAACATGAGAATATGGCTCACTAGGAGGCCAGTCATGATAAAGAAGCAACAAAAGATGAGAAAGATATACGTTATTATTGCAAACAATTTCAATTTTCATGCAAGCACAACCACAACATAAGTATGATCTAAGATCTTCAAAGAAGAGGTCAAGATAACTAGAACAACAAGAGGGAACTTCTCCCCAAGTTATTCCTCCAGTACTAGAGAAAGGGAAAGGTAAGCTAAATATTGATCTTCCAAGATAAAAGTCTCCTCTAATAAGGAAAGCAATAGTTCAAAGGGACACATAGAAAAAGAGGCACCAGTTCTGCAAAAAACTATCAGCGGTAAGGAAGAAGGAGCAGAGCTAGGAGGTACAGAAAAAGTTCAACCTACATTCAATCTTCAGAGCGAGCTTGAAAAGGTAAAGATTAATGTTCCTTTAATTGAGCTTCTAAAGAAGCCTATGTATAAAGCTCAAGTCTCTCAATTCATGCATCCATCCACCTCAGCACCAAACCATGATAGTTTAAACCTTCAAGAGGAGAGGCCAATGGTTGTTTTTGGGCCACATGTGGAATAAATTGATCCTTCTACTACACCCTTCTATGTGACTCTGGTAATCCATGACCCCTTGTTGTACAATTTCATGTTGAATTTCGGAGCCACACAACCTCATGCCCCTAGTGGTGATGGAACAACTGGGCTTGCAGATCATTGGGCCCTACAAGGACCTGTACTCCTTTGAATCTAAGATTGTCAAATGATTGGGAATGATAAAGGATCTGGTGGTAAACCTGGCTCAGATCCCTCTGAAGAGCATAGTAATGGACATAGTATTGGCAGATGTTCCCCCTCGATTCGACATGCTCTTATCTAGATCTTGGGGTTCCAAGGTGGGGGGCTCTATCAAGTTAGATTTGACTTACACCACTATTCCCACTTTTGGAGGCAAGAAAAGGAGGCTGTACATAGAATTGAGGTTTGTAAAAACTGCGACCTCAGCTAAAGCCTAAGAAAATTCCCTAATGCATGGGAAAGAAAGTGACCTCTCCTGCATATTCCTAGAGAAATATGAAACCTTCTTAGAGGAAACATCAGTACACCTAACAAGGTAGTTAGAGCACCAACATACAAATAAAAATGAATTATAGAAAGTATAATTCGATAAAGTAAACTAAAAAAAGGGAAATAGAGTTGGAATATTGTTGGTATCTCGGGAGGGTAGCTTGATACCCCTCTCTTTTAATCTGGAGTTTGAGGTGACCAATAACGTGGTGGAGTATGAAGCTTTTCTCCTTGGGTTACAAATGGAAATAAATATGAATATTGTATGCCTAACGGTCTATGGAGACTCTGAGCTAGTCGTAAGGTAGATCAGAAATCAACACCAGACCAAACACCCTAGACTAAGGAAGTACCAGAATGAAGTGTGGGATCTAATTGATAATTTCTTCCTGGCCTTTAATATCCATTTTCTGCCCAGTGAAGGAAATAGGATGGATGAATCCATTGCCGTAGCAGTGAGCAGTTTTAGGCCCCCTCAAAATCCGCTCCTCAGATATGAGGTAGAATTCAGACATAGACCCTCAATACCTGATAATGTCAAGCAGTGGCAGGTATCCGAGGATGACGAGCAAGTGAAACGATTCATAGAAGTCGTTGGGGAGTTTGCCCACTACACCATTGATCAAGAAGAATAAGAAGTAGATCAAGAAGCCACTTTGTGGAAATACATAGTGGTTGGGCACAAAATTTTACAACTAAAAGAGAATACCATCCATCGTGGACTCGTTCCACTGGAAACACTTATTAATAAGGATGGCATAGTCTCTAAAATAATGGCTCTAGAGATGGACGATCAAGTAGAAGAATGCAACATCAGTTAAGAGGATGAACCCCAAATGATTAGGCCATCAAAAGGAATCACCTTGCAATACAAACGAAGGTACTTAAATCTATTCAAAATTTACAAAGATGTTTTTGCTTGGTCTTATGAATATTTGAAAGCATTTGATACGAACATCATACAACACAACATTCCTTTGAAGAGCGGAATAAAACCATGCAAGTAGAAACTCAGAAAGATAAATCCGCTCTTACTCCCCTCCATTAAAAAGGAGGTAAGGAAGCTACTACAAAAAAAGATCATAGTACCTTTAAGATACTTTGAGTGGGTAGCTAATTTGGTCCATGTCCGGAAAAATAATGGAGAGATAAGGTTATGTGTAGATTTTCAAAAACTAAACAGGGCACCATTGAAAGAAAACTACCCACTACCCAAGATGGATAATATATTGCAGAAGTTGGTTGGCTCAGCCAGAATGTCCATGATGGATGGGTTCTCTGGAGAAAACCAAGTGGCAGTCCACCTTGAGGATCAGGAAAATACTACTTTCACCACCCCGTGGGGAACATTCATGTATGTTCACTTGCCTTTTGGGCTAATAAATGCAGGGGCCACATTTTAGAGAGCTTTGGAAATAGTCTTCGTAGGGGAGCAAGCCAAATTCATGGTGGTATCTTGGACGACATCATAGTCTTTTCCAACACCGATGAAGAGCACATCCTCCACTTAAATCTCACCTTTGAGAAATGCATGAGGTATGGTCTCTCTCTGAATTCTAAGAAATATCAGTTTTCCCTAAGTGAGGGGAAGCTACTTGGACACCTAGTAACATAGAAAGGAGTAAAGATCGATCCCGAATGAGTCAAAGCCATCAGCCATATTCCCCTCCCCAGAAATAAGAAAGAGGTTCAATCCTTTCTAGGGAGAATAAATTTCTTGAGGAGGTTCATACCCAACTATGCAAAAATTGTCAAGGGTATTACGGACATGCTTAAGAAGGAAAATGAAGTCAAGTGGAGCCCTTCCCCTCGAGATTCATTCATTATAATTAAAGAATCTTTGGTTGAAGCTGCAGTACTAGTCAAACCTAACTATTCAACGCCTTTATACATATGTTCTTTCACCTCCCACATACTATTGTTGCAGTTCTGCTACAGAAAAATAAGGATGGTTATGAACAGCCCATCACTTTCTTCAACCAAGTCCTAAGGGATGTTGAGTTGAAATATAACATATTGGAGAAACAAGCCTATGCACTAGTCAAGGATTTGAAGGCATTTCGTATGTATGTGCTGCAATCAGAAATGACAACGTTTGTCCCAAAGACAATAGTCAAGGACATCCTAGTGCAAGGAGATAATGAAGGAAAAAGGGGTAGGTGGATAGCTAATATACAAGAATATGAGCTAGAAAAAAATCCTACCAATCTCATAAAAGGCCAAGGGTTGGCGAAGGTTTTATCCGAATATAATTGCCAATCTTTAGGATAAACTTGATCATAGAGGAAGGTAGACCAGAGGATCATCAGAGCAGAATTAAAACATCTGAGCACAAAATCTATGCCAAATATGAGGGATCACCCTGGTATAATAGCATCGTTCATTATCTCTTATTCTTGAAGTGCTTGCTAGGGCTGGATAAACCCAAATACCAAACTCTAAGACTACAAGTGCATAAATACATCATATTGAATGGCCTACTCTATTGGAAGGACCCGACGAGTGTATTGTTGTTATGTTTGGTGGAGGGTAAAACCCATAAGGTGATTTAGGATTTTCATAAAGGAGTTTGTGGAGGACACTACAGTTGGAAGACACATAAAATCCTCAAGGAGGGATTCTATTGGCCTACATTATTTGGAAATTTTCATTCTAAGGTCAGGTCATGCTAGAAGTGCCAAGTGTTTGCTGAGAGGAAAAATCTTTCTCCTCTTCCCCTGATACTAGTATATGTGGAAGAACTTTCCAGATAGTGGGGACTAGATTTGATAGGAGAAATAAACCCACCATCTAGTGGCCAACACAAGTGATATTGACAAATACATATTATTTCACCAAGTGGGTAGAGGCCATCCTAGCCAGCAATGCTACAAACCTAGTGGTAATCAAATTTATGGAGGAGAACATATTGTCTCGTTTTGGTTGTCCCTGCAAAATTATCACTGATAAGACTTAGGTCTTCAAATCTGCCAAGTTCACTAGCTTTCTCCATAAGTTCAATATCATCATCAGGCACTCCACTACCTACTATCCTCAATGTAATGGCTTGGTTGAGTCCTCCAACAAAATTGTGGTGAGGGTGCTGAAAAATGCAATCGCCGAAAATAAGAGGAATAGGGACTCCCAATTGAAGTTTTCCCTATGGGCCAACTGGGTAACACCGAAACGATCCATGGGGAAATCAATTTTTGAGCTAGTGTATGGTAAGGCAATAGTCTTCCTGATCTAATTAGCGATGCCGGTGGCAAGGTTACTATAAGAAGTAGAGGAAGAGCCAAGTTCCTTAACGCAAAGGATAAATTGATCGGTCGAGCTTCATGAGAATAGAGAATAGGTGGGGGATAAATTGCCAAATTACCAACAAAATATGAAATATATGTTTGACAAGAAGGCTAAGGATCAACCACTTCAACCAGGAGATTTAGTTCTCCGGTGGGACTTACAACGGGAAGAAAAAGACAAACATGGAAAATTTGATCTACTATGGTACGACCCCTTCAAGATTGCAAAAGAGAGAGGAATTAATACATACCTACTTGAAAACTTGGATGGACAATCATTGGAACTGCCAGTAAATGGTAAATTCCTCCAATTTTATTTTCAAAATTAGAGGTACCTGTCTTGCACGCATTGTAAATATCGGTATGTCACTATTGTAATTATTATATGAAATTTCCAGTTTATTATAAAAATTATACTTTCACGAAAATTATGTTTTGTTTAGAAGAGACTCCTTGCCCAAAGAAGTAGTTTATAATGTGCAGGTTCTCAACAATTTTCTAGCAAGGCACTGTCCCCAGGTGGAGCCAATGTTGTCACCTTCTGAAAACAGAGTTCTAGTTGAGCCAATAATACCAAAGGAACATAGAATTTTGTGGGCACCTTCCAAGCCACATAAGCTCTCATAGCTAAATCATACCCTCTCCATTATATAGTGCTAGAAAGAGCTTTCCAATGGTATGTGGAAGTCCAAAAATATACTTCTGGATCAGAAGTTAAGGCACGTTGAAGTTACCCTTTGAAAGCTATAAAACAAAGAGAAAAATACCATAAGTAAGGGCTCATCGAAAATCACATTTCAGAGGTCTGGGAGTTCATTGCAATCTTAAATTGACAACTTTTCTGAAGTTGTAACAGTGCATGCAATGAAATTAGTGATGAACCGATTGCCAATATCGCAAATCGGGCATATTGGCGGGACCAAGCTTATTGGCGAGCCCTGAGAGTTCATCAAAATCAGCGGATCAATGGGGGTGCCACTATAAAACCTTGTAATATCACGATTTTGCGATAATAGTGTAAAGCACCAAAATGGCTAAGAAAAATATTAACAAAGAAAAGCAAGGAAAAACCAAGGTGAGGCGGCTCATTTCTCTCTCCTCCAGGGGGGAGGACGTGGTGGAATATGGTTGGTCCCATATATCAGAATTCTTGCAGATCGATGATCGAGGATGTTGAATGGGACTGGGGTTAAATAGGACGCGATGTTGGGAATTGATGATATAATGTTAAATCACCGGGGAAGGCTGGAAACCTTTAACAAAGAAAATCAACACAAAAAACAGGGGTAGGCGAGCCTTTTTCTCTCTCCTCCAGGGGGCTACGTGGTGAAATATCATTGGTCCTTATGAATCCACATGGCAGCTAACGTCATCCTGACGTGGTGGCATGGAAGTCACGTGTCACACAGATTCGGTATTTTGGGTGTCCTATGGGGGATTTTTTGGGTGACATGTGTCACCACTCATAGGGTGACACATGGCAGTGATGATGTCACCCATTGCAAATCACATATCGACGAACGCACAATTGAAGACCCTCCTCCACCGTACTCCCTACAGGCTTGCGATTGCGATATGTAGGGGATCCTCCCTGATGTGATATTTTATTTATCATATCTTATGAAGACTTCACGTTCAGACAATTGGTGTGCCCTATGAAAAGAAGTGAAGGGGTCTATCTCTCCTGTATTGAGATTGTGATGCCTTCGGTGGGACCAACCTCGCAGATCGACGATCGGAGGGGTCAAGAGGAAACATAAAGGGAAAACATCGGAAATTGCCGAAGTGCGGAATTTCACATATTAAAGGAAAAAGGTCCCCAGATAGGCTTTTAAAGGCTTTAAAGCCTTCACTCTAAGCACTTGGTTCAAGCCCCCAATCATATGAATAAAATTACAGAAAGGGGCTGAAGTAAATGGGGCTAAAGGGGATCAGGACTCACATGTTTTGCAACGTTTTAAGTGATAAAGGCCAGCACTGTAAACTCCTCCAGATTACACCATGAGCGCATCACCAGGCATGTCAGGGGGCCGATAGTGGAGGACAAGACTTTAAAGGCATGATGGGTCGACAATTGTTACTTTTAGGAAAACAGGTGGTGCATTGAAACCTGTCATGGGCTGATCTAGAAAGGCCCATTGTGACACGGAATCAGGGTCAACGCTAACAGGAGTGAAAAGGGACATAGTAGCTTGGGAGGATTTAATTATCAAGCATGTGTCCCATACAGAGGGAAGTCGAAGTACCGCCCAAGGGTCTCCTGTTTTAGTACTTCTGCATGAAACTGATAGCGCCCACTCCCATCTTTAAAAGATGAATAGTTCAACAAGTAAAGGTTGAAGCGATGGGAGTCATCTGAGTAACATAAGAGGATGGACCGTGAGCACAATCCAACCTGAAGAAACGGAGATCACACAAATGGGCGCGAAGATATCTTCTTATCATGTTCATTTGATTTTGAATTGTTTGTTGTCTTGTAATATGCCTCCCTTCAATGAGGGAATTAATTATGTAATGTTTTTGGGACATAGAGCCATCCCCAGCCGAGACAGCTAGTGAATCTGACGGCTGAGACTCGGTCGAAGATATTTTTTATGTAATGAATGTTCAATGCTCCCCCTCTCTATATAAATAGGGGGAAAAAACACTTCAGAAAGGTTCAAAAATCCTAAAGAAAACTCTACATGTTATTTTCAGACTGTATAACTTCATAATATAGACATTTCAGAATATTAATAAATGGTGGTGATTCCCCCTTCAAGTATTAGAGTATGTTATCCCTCTCTTAAAACCCATTATGTTCATGTTTCTTCTCTGAATTCATGGAATCATAGCTGCTAGAAATATTTCAAGATTCATCAAAGATTCATTTGTATCGATATGTTAATGCATATGCCTATAATCTTCTCACAGATTCATTTATATCAACATTGTTAATGAATGTGTCTATATGAATTATTCAAATTATATCTTTAAATCTGTGCTACATGAAACATAGCATTCAATACCTCTCTTATCCATTGCATCTACATGTAACTCAAATAAGTAAAGAAATTCTTAATGCCTCAAGCTCTGTGTGTTAAGCGTAGAATTCTTGATGCTTTAAGTTCTATGTGATGAGTTGCTCTTTCTCTTTATTCTCTCTCATTTTCTCTACAAAAGCTTATTAAAATCTAAGTCCTTGAACCACTAGGCCTCCACTGTTTCATGCATATATTTATGTGATTTGTACATGTGAAGAAATACTCGAGATCCATGTCTTACTCCTTTTGAATAAACCATTTGTGAGGTCTCCCTTTACTGAATCATTTGAGACACTTCAAATCTAGATGTGCCCAAGCACTAGACTTGTAAGAAATCTGAGGCTGTCTTTAGGAGAGACAACATCTTCTGGCACCATTGACAGGGAGCTTATTGAAGGAATTCCCCCTGGGATATGAAAAATTGAACACTCTTTCTGTAGGTGAGCAAAGAAATCTTGATTGCATCCACATAATCTTGGCGACTCCACAACCCCCCATTATCATTTATCATCTTGGCTTTTAAGAAGCCCCACACTCACTGAGATACCTTTTAGCAGAGAGCCCCAATTGTATCTAACCCAAAGAAAATAATTTTTAGGAAAGTTCTGAAGGAGAAACATCCTACTTCCTGCACTACCATCTAATCAGTCTTGATGCCTCCTCATCAAAATCTCAACCTGCGATTACTCACTACTCAGGAATTACTCCTAAAACCCTTACATACCCTGTTTTTAGTCCAATCACTCCAACCACTATGGTTGTGGCCCAAGTTTCTCAGGCAAATATAAGTCCCCCTCCATTAATTCAGATGGACCTTCTGAGGTTTTTGCTAAATAAATATGCCCCTCTTAATTTACCTCAACCCCTAAGTGTTATGCCCCAAGGCTACCTAAATCTTCTAGCTAGGTTCAATGGGGAGGATGATAACATTGCATAGAGACATATCTAAATCTTCTGTTCTTTTGCTAAGAATCTTAATGTGGAACAATTGGATGTGGTCATAAGAATTTTTGTACAATCCCTAGATGGAGAATCCAGAAAATGGTTTAAAGCCTTACCTAATGCCTCCATCACTACCTGGGAGGAACTGGAAAATTATTTCACACAAAAGTGGGGTGAAAAGAGAAATAATGAGAACCTCCTCACAAAGTTTAATGCTATAAGGAAGAAGCCCAAAGAGGATATCTCATACTTTATCAAAAGGTTCAATAAGCAATACAATAACCTGCTGGGTGAGATAAAGCCTCCTCCAGCAGCTGCTCGAGTAGTCTTTTTGGGACCATTTGAACCCAACTTTGGTTTTAATCTTAGGGAAAGGAAGTCCCTCACTTTAGATGAACTCCAAATACATGCTCTTGAGGTGGAAGAAAATCTCACCTCAACCAGGAGGTTAAGAGGAAAGCATGAACCTACTGAAAATAAAAGAGGGAAAGAAGAGGCATCCTCTTGTGGTCGAGATAGAGAATCACCAAACCTGAAGTTGGATGAACTGGAAAAACTCATCAGAAGTTTATCACAGAAGGTTGGAAAGATTGAAATTGAGAACAAGATCCTCTCCAAGAAGAATGCTCAAGTAAAAAACTAGTGTTACAACCCACAATATATAAGGCCTCCATTGCAAACACTGCCAAGGGATAGAAAGGAACAACTCGACCAGATCCTCCATCCTCTATATTTAGAAGATGATCCCGATGAACAATCATCAGATACACACGAGATGAAGGTAAACTTGTATTCTAATTTATTCAAAGAAGAACATGAGAATATGGCTCACCAGGAGGGCAGTCATGATAAAGAAGCAACAACAAATGAGGAAGATATAGATTATTATTGTAAACAGATTGTGAGTTTCATGCAAGCACAACCACAACTTAAGTATGATCTAAGATCTTCAAATAAGAGGTCAAGAGAACCAAAACAACAAGAGGGAATTGCTCCCGAAGTTATTCCTCCAGTACTAGAGAAAGGGAAAGGTAAGCTAAATCCCGACCCTTACAAGATAAAATTATCCTTTAATAAGGAAAGCAATAGTTCAGAGGGACACACAGAAAAAACTGCCAATGGTAAGGAAGAAGGAGCAGAGCTAGGAGGTATAGAAAAAGGTCACCCCACATTCAATCTTTAGAGGGAGTTTGAAAAGGTAAAGATTCATGTTCCTATGATTGAGATTCTAATGGAGCCTACGTACAAAGCTCAAGTCTCTCAATTCATGCATCCATCAACCTCAGAACCAAATCATGTTAGTTTAAACCTTAAAGAGGAGAGGCCAATAGTTATTTTTGGGCCGCATGTGTAAGAACTTGATCCTTCTACTGCACCCTTTTACGTGACTCTGGTAATCCATGACCTCTTGTTGCACAATTTCATGTTGGATTCTGGAGCCTCACACAACCTCATGCTCCTAGTGGTGATGGAATAGTTGGGCTTGCAGATCACCAGGCCTTACAAGGCCCTGCACTCCTTTGATTCTAAGAGGGTCAAATGCTTGGGAATGATAAAGGATCTGGTGGTAAAGCTGGATTAGATTGCTGTGAAAAGTGTGGTAATGGACATAGTAGTGGCAAACATTCCCCCTTGTTTAGGCATGCTCTTATCTAGATCTTGGGGTTCCAAGGTGGGGGGATCTATCAAGTTAGATCTAACTTATGCCACTATTCCCAATTTTGGAGGTGAGTAAAGGAGGTTGTACAATGAATCTAGGTTTGTAAAATCTGTGAACTCAGCTAAAGGCTAAGAAATTTTCCCAGTGGATGGGAAAGAAAGTGACCTCTCCTGCTTATTCCTAGAGGAAGATGAGACCTTCTTAAAGGAAACATCAGTACACCTAACAAGGCAGTTAGAGCACCAGTGCACAAATGAAAATGAAGTGTGGAAATTATATTTCGATGGAGCAAATTAAAAAGAGGGAAATGGAGCTGGAATATTGTTGGTATCTTTGGAGGGTAGCGTGATACCCATCTCTTTCAAGCTGGAGTTTGAGGCGACCAACAACGTAGCGGAGTATGAATATTTTCTCCTTGGGTTACAAATGACAAAAAATATGAATATTGAATGCCTAACGGTCTATGGAGACTCTGAGCTCATCGTAAGGCAGATCATAAATCAATTCCAAGCCAAACACCCCAGACTGAGGACATACTAGAATGAAGTGTGGGATATAATCGATAATTTGTTCCTAGCCTTAAATATCCAATATTTGTCCAGGGAAGGAGAAAACATCGCTGACTCCCTTGTCGTAGCAATGAGTAGTTTTAGGTCCCATCAAGATCTGCTCCTCATATATGAGGTAGAAGTCAGAGACAGACCCTCAATACCTGATAATGTCAAGCACTGGCAGGTATTCGAGGATGACAAGCAAGTGAAACGATTCATAGAACTCATTGGGGAGTTCACCCACTCCACCATTGATCAAGAAGAAGAAGAAGCAGATCAAGAAGCTACTTCGTGGAAAGACACAGTGGCTGGGTGCAAAATTTGCAACTGAAAGGGAATGACATCCCTCGTGGACTGGTCCTACTAGAAAGAATTTTTAATAAGGATGATGTAGTATCCAAACCAATGGCTCCAGAGTTGGACGATCAAGTAGAATATTACGACATCGGTTCAGAGGAGGAACCCCAAATGATCAGGCTATCAAAAGTAATTGCCTTGCAATACAAACAAAGGTACTTAAATCTATTCAAAATTTATAATATGTTTTTTCTTGGTCTTATGAAGATTTGAAAGAATTTGATACTAACATCATACATCACAAGATTCATTTAAAGAGCAGAATAAAACCATGCAAGAAGATACTCACACAGATAAATCTGCTTTCACTCCCATCCATTGAAAAGGAGGTAAGGAAGATGCTACAGGCAAAGATCATAGTACCTTTAAGATACTCTGAGTGGGTAGCTAATTTGGTCCCTTTTCGGAGAAAGAACGAAGAGATAAGGCTATGTGTAGATTTTCGTAATCTAAATAGGGAATCGTTGAAAGGAAACTACCCGCTTCCCAAGATGGATAATATATTGCAAAAGGTGGCTGGGTCAGCGAGAATGTCCATGATGGATGGGTTCTTTGGATACAATCAAGTGGCAGTCCACCTTGAGGATCAGAAAAATACTGCTTTCACCACCCCGTGGGGAACATTCATGTATTCTCGCATGCATTTCGAGATGATAAATGCAGGGGCCACACTTCAGAGAGCTATGGACATAGATTTTGTAGGGGAATAAAACAAATTCATGGTGGTTTACTTTGACAACATCACAGGCTTTTCCAAGATTGATGAAGAGCACATCCTCCACTTAAAACTCACCTTTGAGAAATGCAGGAGGTATGGTATCTATCTCAATCCTAAGAAATCTAAGTTCGCCCCGAGTGAGGGGAAGTTAATTGGACACATAGTACCAAAGGAAGGAGTAAAGATCAATCCTGAACGAGTCAAAGCCATTAGCCATATTCCCCTCCCCAGAAATAAGAAAGAGGTTCAAGCCTTTCTGGGGAGAATAAATTTCTGGAGGAGGTTCATACCCAACTACGTAGAAATTGTCAAGGGTGTTACAGACAAGCTTAAGAAGGAAAATGAAGTCAAGTGGAGCCTTGCCCCCCAAGATTCATTCATTAGAATTAAACAAGATTTGGTAGAAACTCCAATACTATTCAACCCTGACTATACAACGCCTTTCTACATCTTTTCTTTCACCTCTCCACATACTATTGTTGCAATGCTGCTACAGAAAAATAAGGATGGTTATGAAAAACCCATCGCCTTCTTCAGCCAAGTATTATGGGATGTTGAGCTGAAATATAACATATTGGAGAAACAAGCCTATGCACTAGTCAAGGATTTGAAGGCATTTCGTATGTATGTGCTGCAAGTGGAAATCACAACATTTGTCCCAACGACAGCAGTCAAGGACATCTTGGTGCAAGGAGACAACGAAGGAAAAAGGGGTAGGTGGATAGCTAAGATACAAGAATATGAGCTAGACACAAATCCTACCAAGCTCATAAAATTCCAGAGGTTGGCCAAAGTTTTATTCGAATCTAATTGCCAAGATTTAGGGATAAACCTGATCACAGATGAAGGCAGACCAGAGGATCATCAGAGTGGAATTAAAACATCTGAGCAGAAAATCTATGCCAAATATGAGGGATCACCCTAGTATAAGAACATCATTCATTATCTCTTATTCCTAAGGTTCCTGTTGGGGTTGGATAAACCCAAAAACTGAACTCTGAGACTGGAAGCGCAGAAATACATCATATCCAATGGCTTATTCTACTGGAAGGACCCGACATGAGTATTTTTGTTATGTTTGGTGGAGGGTGAAACCCATAAGCTGATTGAGGATTTTCATGGAGGATTTTGTGGAGGACACTATAGCTCGAAGACCACAACACATAAAATCCTCAAGGAAGGATTCTATTGGCCTACACTATTTGGGAATGTTCATTCCTAGGCTAGGTCGTGCCAGAAGTTCCAAGTGTTTGCTGGGAGGAAAAATATTTCTCCTCTCCTCTGGATTCCATTACATGTGGAATAACCTTTCAGATAGTGGGGACCAGATTTATTACGAGAAATAAACCCACAATCCAGTGGCCAACACAAGTGGATATTGACGGGCATAGATTATTTCACCAAGTGGGCAGAGGCCATCCTAGCTAGAAATGCTACAGACGAAGTGGTAATAAAATCTATGGAGAACATATTGTCTCGTTTTGGTTGTCCCTTCAAAATTATTACTGATAAGGCTTAGGGCTTCAAATTCGCCAAGTTCACCAACTTCTTCCATAAGTTCAATATCATCACTGAGCACTCCACTACTTGCTATCCTCAAGGTAATGGCTTGGCTAAGTCCTCCAACAAAACTGTGGTGAGGGTGTTTTGAAAAAGACCATCACCAAAAATAAGAGGAACTAGGACTCCCAACTAAAGTTTTCCCTATGGGCCAACTTGGTAACACCTAAACGATCCATGGAGAAATCACCTTTTGAGCTAGTGTATGGTAAGGAAACAGTCTTCTCGATCCAATTAGCGATGCTAGTGGCAAGGTTACTACAAGAATCAGAGGAAAAGGCAAGTACCTTAACGCGAAGGATAAATCAGCTAAGCTTCATGAGAATAGAGAACAGGTGGGGGAAAATTTTTCAAATTACCAACAAAAGATGAAATCCATGTTTGACAAAAAGGTTAAGGATCTACTGCTTCAATCGGGAGATTTATATCTTCGGTGGGACATCTGACAGGAAGAAAAAGGAAACATGGAAAATTTGATCCGCTATGGTTCAACCCCTTCAAGATTGCAGAAGAGAGAGGAAATAACACATACCTGCTTGAAAAATTGGATGGAGAATCATTGGAACTACTGGTAAATGGTCAATTCCTCAAGTTTTATTTTCAAAGTTAGAGGTACCTGTCTTGCACTCATTGTAAATATCAGTGTGTGTATTGTAATTGTTATATGAAATTTCTAGTTTATGTTAAAAATTCTACTTTCACGAGAATTATATTTTCTTTAGAAGAGACTCCATGCCCAAAGAAGTAGTTCACAGTGTGTAGGTTCTCAACACATTTCTAGCAAGGCATTGGCCCCATGTGGAGCCAATGTTGTCATCTTCTGAAAACAGAGTTCCAGTTGTACCAAGAATACTAAAGGAACATATAATTTTTCAGCTACCATCCAAGCCATATAATCTCTCAGAGAAAAATATGATCCTCTACATTTCATAGTGCTCGGAAAGAGCTTTCCAACGGTATGTGGAAGTTCGAAAATGGACTTCTAGATTAGAAGTTAAGGCTTGTTGAGGTTACCCTTTTAAAGCCAAAAAACAAAAAGCAAAAGACCATAAGTAAGGGCTCATCACCAATCGCATATCGGAGGTCCGGGAGTTCATCGCAATTGCAATCAATAACTTTTTTGAGGTAGCAATAGGGCATGCAGCGAAATCAGTGATCAACCGAAAGCCGATATCGCAAATTGGGCATATCAGAGGGACTAGGCTTGTTGGCAATTGGCGGGCCCAAGGAGTTCATCGAAAGTGGTGGATCAACCGGGGTACCACTCTAAAAGATTGCAATATCGCGGTTTTGCGATAATAGTGTAAGGCGCTGAAAGGGATCAGAAAAAGATTAACAAAGAAAAGAAAGGAAAAACCAAGGGCAGGCAACCCCTTTCTCTCTCCTCAAGGGGGGGCATGTGGCAGAATATGGTTGGTCCCACATATAAGACTTCTTGCAGATCGGTGACCGACGATGTTGAACGGGACTAGGGTTAAATAGGCCGCGATGTGGGGAACCGCCTATATAATGTTAAATTGTTGGGGAAGGCCAAAACCCTTCAACAAATAAAATTAACGCAAAAACAGGGATAGGCGAACCTTTTTCTCTCTCCTCGAGGGGGGCATATGGCAGAATATCATTGGTGCTTATGAATCCACATGGAAGCTGATGTCATCCTGACATGGCAGTATGGAAGACATGTGTCATACAAGTTCAACATTTTGGGGGTCCTATGGGGGCATTTCTGGGTGACATGTGTCACCACTCATAGGATGACACATGGCAGTGATGACATCACCCATCGCAAATCACATATCAGTGATTGCACAATTCAAGGTCCTCCTCCACCATAGTCCCTCCAGGCCTGTGATTGCGATATGCGAGGGATTCTCCCAGATATGATATTTTATTTGTCATATCTTATGAAGACTTCGCGTCCGAATAGTTGGCCTGCATTATTAAAAGTGATGAAGGGGTCTATCTCTCCCGTATTGCGATTGTGATACCTTTGGTGGGCCCGACCCCCGCAGGTCGACGATTGCAGAGGTCAAGAGGAAATATAAAGGGAAAACATCGGAAATCACCGAAGTGTAGGATTTCATGTATTAAAGGAGAAAGGCCGCTAGACAAGATTTTAAAGGCTCTAACGCCTTTGGGCTAAGCACCTGGTTCAAGCCCCCAGTCATATGAAGAAAATTACAGAAAGGGGCCGAAGTAAAGGGGGCTAAAGGGGATCGGGACCCGCATGTTTTGCAACATTTTAAGTGATAAAGGCCAACACTGAAAAATCCTCCATATTACACCATGAGCACATCACCAGGCATATTAGGGTGCCAATAGTGTAGGATAGGAATTGAAAGGTGTGATGGGTCAGCAGCTGTGGCTTTTAAGAAAATAGGTGGTGCATTCAAACCCGACATGGGCTACTCTAGAAAGGCCTATTGTGACACGGAATCAGGGTTGTCGCTGACAAGAGTGAAAGGGGGCTTAGTAGCTCAGGAGGATTTAATTATCAGACATGGTGTCCCATAGAGAGGGAAGATGAAGTACCTCCTAAGGGTCTCATGTTTCAGTACTGCTACATGAAACAGATGGCACCCACTCCAAGCTTTAAAATATGAATAGTTCAAGAAGTAAAGGCCGAAGGGAAAAGAGTCAACTGAGTAACACAGGAGGCCTGACCGTGAGCACAATCCAACTTGAAGTGGTGGCGATCACAAGGATGTGTTATCACTCAAAATTTTCTCTAGAAGTTATTAGAAGAAAGAAAATGAACGAGGTAACCACAAACCAACTTTTGGGCATAGGCTCTAGCCAACCTATGCTCAGAGAGAGCTCTCTTTGTGTGATTTGGCTTTGTTTGCTCGGATTTCACGATAGTTATGAATGTTCATGGGGTTTTTTGATTTTTATTGAAGATTGGTTGGTGGGATCCTTAAGCAGATGGATAGAATGATGTCTTTAGACCATTAGGCTATGGAGTTAATAGAAGGGAAACAGAACTGGATCAACTCACTAAAGGGAATGTTCAAAGGGCAAGATAGTAGAGTAGAGTGCAGGTCTTTGGGACAGAGGGGTGAAATGGTTTGAATTGGGGTGAGACAACAATTCAGAATTCTCAAACTGGGACTTAAATGAGGAACAAAGGGCAATAAAAAACAAAGGGAAATTAAAAATCCTTTTCTATAGATTATAAAGAGACAACCTAAACTAAGGAGAAATTAAGAATTCCTTAACTTAGATATCAGTAGAAATCATTTATATGTCTAACTATTAAAATAGAGTGTAATTAAACAAATTTTGAGGTAATATTCAAGTTATAGCATACAATTATTTCAGAAATACATTAAAGATTGTAGAAAAACTTTAAGAAAGATAACAACAACATGAGAAAATACTTGTTTGCACTTCGCTTAACACATGATTCCTTTGAAATATCTTGTCTTTATTCATCAATCCAGCTTGCTGGTTCAGTCAATGATCCAATAGATTTATAGTTTTTTGATCAAGAAGTCTATAGAAATGTCTAGGAATCCACCCTATATACTTCGAATTGTGAAGTATTTATACAAAAGTTTTATTACAAAATATCTCAGACTAACTTGATATTTAATCTAGGAAATAAAAATATCTTCTCGTAAGAAGATAGAGACAACTATTGAATTGCTTTTATGCTGTCCCATTTATTGTGCTACTACTGGCCTTTATGGTTTGGTTTTAGCCCTTTATGCTCTTTGTTGTTTGGACTTTCACGTTGGAAGATTCATTCACATCAGGTTTTCATCTGATACTCGTTTACACTGATACTCTTTGACTTTGATGGCCTGTCAATATCGTTTACTGTGTTTTTTCCTTTACTGTAGATTTTAACTATTTACTGTATGTTTCAACAGTAAATTATTTAGTTTTTATGCGTATCAGCATCTGGTAGTGGATATTGGTCAAGTTTCTGTATGTTTTATCTGTTTGTTTTCTAACAAGATTCTCTGTCTGGTTCCTCTGTTTTGACAATCAATGTTTCTGTGTGAATGTTTTCTTCTCTGTTCGGTGTATAATTGTGTTCCTTTTCTGAATACAGGTTTTTAAATTAGTTTCCTGTTGATTCTTGGAGTAAACAAGATTTGTGACTAGTACCAAAACTATTTATCCAAGCTCTGGTCTTTTGCAAAATACAACAATTTGTCAATAAAACACAGGCTGGCAGGAAAGGCAATTGATGGCTTTTTTGCACAGGGATGTCTGAGGAAGGAGTCGTGGCAATGTTTTGAAAGAAATTGGAGGTCAAATTGTGTTGCTGAGGTTCAGGGTGGCGTCGAAGGGTTTGATAGGTTTTACTGTGAAATGGGCAAAATGAATGAAAACGAGGTTTTTCAAGGTTTAATGGGAAAACTTTTAAATTTGGCGTGGAAATTCATATTATGAACAGTAGGTGGTTTATCGGGTTGAGTGGGAAGGCAGTAATGGAGGCCGTCGCATCGCTTATGAGGCGAAGGCGGTATTTAGGAGGGGTCACCCAATTTACTCCAATGCTTGACACGTAGCCTTTGGGGTTCGGGGGAAACTGCTTTATCGGGCGGGTAACGATTGGCCATTGGGCGCAGCCGATATGGCTGTGGAATGTCAAATGAGGGGCACAATGACTAGACAAAAATCAAGTGAGGGAGGTGCACGGGTGATAAAAGCATGGGATTTGGGGGGGCCCAGAGCTTTAATCATTGGCGGTTTGTGATTATTTAAGACTTTAATCACGGGTTTAATCAATCGGGTGGGGCTTAATGAAGGTTTAACTTAACTCCGGGTAAAGGTCGAGCGTCAGGTGAGCCCGATATGGGTGTGCATCGGCATATTTGGGCGCAGATGATCGGATGGTAGTCCGACGATGAAATAGCATGGACGAGATGGGGAAAAAGTTTAGGGGGCCCGAGACTTTAATCACAAGTGGTTTATAGGTTAACTAAGGGATTAAATTGATCGGAAGGGTTTTAATGAAATGGGACCATGGGTTTAACTAGAGGGATTTTCATAACTTTGCCGAGGGTTGGTGAGTTAAGAGGGGTTCGTCGGGATATGGGGGAATTGTATAGTTTCTATTAAAACTAAAGGTTGGGGGTATTTACTTATGAGATTTAATTAATATACGAGAAAAGGTTTTATAGGGGAATTATATAATAAAATTAAAAATTAATATGAAATGTGATGGGCGGAGTGGATATCCCCCTAAGCATAATGTAAAGTGTAATGTTTTTTCATACACTTTATACTTAAGATAAAATGTTTTTTTTTGGTTTTTTGGGTGAAATAGGATTTACATGGGAGTTTTCACTTTTCCTAGGCAAATGAAGTTTCTTCTTAGGAAAAAGGGTGCTATTAGGAAAATGAATGGGGAATGAATTTTATGAAGGGGATTCTAGCACTTGATATCCATAAGTCATTAAGCCAAGGGTCCGGTCCCACCAAAAGTCAGAGAAATGCTCTGAGCCTCTTTGACTTGAAGGATTTGAAGAGCTAGAATATACTTGTGGATAGGAAATTAGTAAGTAAAGCGGAACAGTGAATGAGGGGG
This sequence comes from Pinus tabuliformis, assembly GCA_031772625.1. Lineage (NCBI taxonomy): Eukaryota > Viridiplantae > Streptophyta > Pinopsida > Pinales > Pinaceae > Pinus > Pinus tabuliformis. Next base: position 690,010,830 of record CM062807.1, read on the forward strand.
AGTTAATCACATTAACTTGAAAACCTTTGCTTTTTCCTTCATAACTGATCATACATGTTGAAATATGTGTCTAAGCATGATGCATGTGTTTTGATCCAATCAACTTTGAACTTCCACAACCTTTCTTCTACTTACCAATTTCTTACCCTAACATGTTTTCTTCATTTCTTTGGGTGCATTTAGGCTAGCAAACCATTATCTTATATTTTCTTTTATAAACCAAACTATCTATTTCTAACCTTATATCATCCAAGGGCTTAGGTTAAGCATATGAGATCCTTTTATTTTCTCTACCTATTTATGATCTGCCAAGATTAAATTGTTTGGTCAGATTTTATTCTCTAACTATAAACATAAAATTCAACGCATGAAGTAACCAAGATTAAACAATTTGATTACCTTGGATTGTGGCATGAATAACACGCTGCACACAATCATTATTATGCATAAAAGTATATAGCGGTGGCATTTAGACTTACACAATTTCATGGTCTATTTTTGTTTTTTGGGTTCATATATTTTCATTTTTTGACCTTCTCTTATTCTTTTTGTCCTTTGGTTTTTCTTTTAGGACATACCCTCTTTACATTTTTTATTTTTTTAATATGGAAAACATTTGCAGAAAGAAAAGGTATGTACAATATTACAAGGCTTAACCTTAGTAATTCAAAATTATGACTCCTATTGGTATAGGAACCTAACAGTGGCTCCACTTGGGGATGGAATTTCTTTGTGAAATGTCAAGAACTTTAAGGATCAGTAGCCTTTGAATTGTTGCTGATGTTGCCTTGCAAAGTGTCCCTGTATAGATCTGCATTATTGATAATTATGAAGGTGAATCTTTTAAAGCTTAGGGCCTTTTCTTCGGGCTTCAACTTCAAATATCACCATCCATTCCAAACTGAAAATTTGAAAATAGAATACGTACAAATGGGAAATGAAAAGTAGTAACTTGGTTCAAAGTAATGTTTTAGCATTCGACCATTCATTAGCCCACCTTCTACATTTGTACCATCAATTTCTCTCAAGAAGAAACCATTATTTTCTCAGTAAGTATAAATGACATAGGGACCTTTCCATAGGAAATCAAATTTCCCATGTTTTCCTTTATCCTCCTTCCTTGATTTCCACTTGAGCACTTTTTCACCAATGTAGAAATCTTCAGCTTTGGTTCTCTTATCAAAAATCTTTTTAATCTTTTCCTACACAACTTGAGACTTGACATAGACCTCTTCTCTGGTTTGTTGTAGATGAATAGTTTGGTTGATTCTTCTTTGGATACTATTTGGTTCAATCTGCAGTTCTTGAAGTATCTTCATTACTGGTACTCCCAAAGAGGATGGAAAGATAGATTCCATTCCATAAACTAGTTGATAGGGAGAAGTACCAATTGATTTCTTAGTAGTCAATCTATCTGCCCATAAGGCATTGACTAGCTTTTTATTCCAAGTTTTCTTATTATCCTCTAGTAACTTCTTGATGATGTTTACTAGGCTTTTGTTTGAGGATTCTGCCAGTCCATTACCTTGAGGGTAATATGCTATGGAATGGCTAAGGGTGATATGGTATTTATTGTAGAAATCTATCATTTGTTTGGATTTAAAGGTTGCTGCATTATCAGTAATGAGCTTAATCGGACATTCAAATATTGATAGTATATTGGTTTCAAGGAAGGTTATGATAACAGTGTCTGTGGCTTGCCTTGAAGGTATGGCCTCTATCCATTTTGTGAAGTAGTTTATGGCTGTGAGGATCCATTTGTGCTGGGCAGAGGAGGGTGGGTGAATTTCACCAATGAAGTCTAAACCCAATTGTTGAAAAGGTATTTCAGCGGAGATTGGCTTGAGGGGTAAAGGTAAGAGCTTTTTATTCCCATCAAAAATTTGACATTTGTGACAGAAGGTGACATATTTTTTGACAACAACAAACAAGGTAGGCCAGTAGAAACCAACTCTAAGGATTTTATTTGCAGTGTTCTTCCAGTAAAGGTGTCCTCCACAGTCACCTGCATGAAATTCTTCCAAAACTTTGTTAGATTCATCATTTAATAAGAAATTGAGAAGAATACCTTCATGATCTCTCCAAAACAAAACATTGTCTAATATACAAAATCTTAAGGATTTCATTTTCAAAAATCTGCTTTTAGTCCTAGATAATTCAAGAGGAGCTTGTAAATTCAGTAAAACGTAAATAATATCAGCATACCAAGGTGATTCAAGAAAGGCCTGGATGATTAGTGGAGTCACCATCTCCTCTTCATTATCTATTGCTGCAATAAAATTTATATCCAAGGCCTGACAGATCGATTCAGCTATGAGCTTGGATAAACCTTGGCCCTTAATTAACTTAGTAGGTTTTATTTCTATATCATACTCTAAAATAGTAGCAATCCACTTTCCCCTCTTTCCATCAGGACCATCTTGAGTTAGGATGTTTTTAACTATTGAATTGGGAACATAGGCTACTATATGAGAATATAAGATGTATACCCTAAAATCCTTAATGGATTTGACTAAAGCCAAGGCTTGTTTTTCCATTATGTTATATTTCAAGGGGGCATCTCTTAGGGCTTTGCTAGAGAAAGAAATGGGTTATTCATAGCCATGGTCATTTTGCTGCAATAGAACAACAACTATTGTGTGCTCGGAAGCAAAGGAAAACAAGATGAAATCTCTATCAAATTTAGGACTGATTAATACAAGTGTTTTAGTTAAGGCAAATTTGATGTCTTCAAAGGATTTTTTAGCCTCAACAGTCCATTTTATGGTGGAGTCTTTTTACAGCATGTTGTTTAGTGATCTAATTAACTCTGCTAGATTACATATAAATCTTCTAAGAAAATTAATTTTTCCTAAGAAAGCTTGTAAATCTCTAATGTTCCCGGGGTGTCTTATTTGCAAGATGGCTTCTATTTTCGCAGGGTCTATTCTTATACCATCTTTTGAAATTATGTGATCTAACAACTTTGCTTCTTCTAACCCAAACATGGAATTTTTGGGGTTTTAGGAGATTCCAAATTTCCTGCATTTAATAAAAAATTGCCTTAGATGATCCAAATGTTGATTGTCAGATTTTGAAAATACAGTAATATCATTTAGATATATCACAAAGAAATCATGAATTTCTTTTGCAAATGCTATATCAATAGCCCTCTGGAAAATGGCTCCTGCATTCATTAGCCCAAAAGGCATTTTCTCATACATAAATGTGCCCCAAGGAGTAGTAAAGGTAGTTTTGGGTTGGTCGTCTCGATGAACCAAGATTTGATTGTAACCAGAGAACCCATCCAACAATGAGATTCTAGTTGATCCAACTACTCTCTGTAAAATGTGGTCCATTTTGGGGAGAGGGTAATTGTCTTTTAGTGACACTTTGTTGAGGTTTCTGAGATCCACACAAAGTTTGATCTCACCAGTTTTCTTTCTAGTTGGCACCACGTTTGAGACCTAATTAAAAAATCTGATTGGTGCAATTATTTTGACATCACACATCCTCTGAATTTCTTTTTCAATTGCAGGTAATAAGACATGATTAATCCTTCTAAGTTTTTGTTTGAAAGGCTTTTGATTTTCTTTAATAGGAATTGTGTGCTGGATGATGTTGGTGTCATAGGATTTAAGGTCCTCATAACTCCAAGCAAAGACATCCCGAAATTCTTTCAACAACTCAATGTATTTCACTTTTTCAGTTGGGGGTAATGATTTCGAAAGTTTGATCAGTTTAGGATTTTCATCAGTGCCTATATTACATTCCTCTATATCAGACCTTAAAGGTTCCATTTTAGGTTTCCTAGGAACATCATTTGAATCAAATAAATCTTCTAGAGGGGTTAATCCCTTTGGTAAGAAGTTATCCTTGAGATTAATTACTTTGGTTTCTTCACTGATTATTTCATCAATCTCAATTTTCTCTAAGTTATCTACATCTGATTTGGTAAATTTAGTTGGGTTAAATCTATCTAGTTCGTCACCTTCTATCTCATTTATTTCTATCTTATCCTTAGTGTCAGGATCTATTGATGTATCAGTATCTATATTGTTATTTACAAACTCTTCTTCTGAAATTAAAAAGTTATTTATCTATTTATCATTAGAAAATATTTGCCAATTCTTCAAATTATCTAGAATTGCAGGTTTGTGCCTAACTTCAGTAGTGTACTGATGGTTAGGCTGGAAGGGTAATTTGGAGGTGCTGGCAAACATTGCTAAACTATGGGCTTGCAAGTTATGTTTTCTAGGGATTACTACAAGCTTTGTTTCTAGGAGAGTGTTAAGTATTTCTATGATAGTGTCCTGATAACAACTTAATCTAAGGTCTTTTGTCATATATGCAACATCAATATGTTTTACAATTAGTTCAGATTCTCCCATGATAGAAACTCTTTTAGCTCGTAGATTCCCAACTAACTTAAGACCTAAAATTAATGCTTCATATTCGGCCATATTAATGGTACATTTAAAATTCAATCTATATGCACGACCTTTTGAGTAATTATTTTCCAAATTATATATCCACACTCCTGCTCCTGCTCTTAACCTATTGACTCATCCATCAAATTCTAAATGACATAATATCTCATGATCATAATTTACACTATTTGGTGCAACAACATTTTCATCATTTACAGCAATTTGACCTTCTCGTTCATTGAACAGTTCTGTAGTTTGGTTAGTTTCATTTTGTGTAGAAACTGCAATTTATTTTGGTTTTGCATTAGTACTATCTAAAAGTTTTTCTTGTGTTTGATCAAAATTATACAAGATAAAAGAATCGATATCTGAGTGTATGGAGCAGATGGGAAAGTTTTGAGGCCGATCCTGGCTACTTACCATATATTTCATTAAGGTTTCTCGGCATAGTTTCTTAGGTTGTCCAAAAACAGAGATTGTTGCATATGACATATCTAGTTGTAGAGATCTCTGAAGTTTGGCTCCCCATGATCTGGATAACAACATGACATACTTTGGTGGGATGTCAACGACTACAATATCCATAAGGATGCTTTTGGCAGGATATTGGACTAAAGTGACACACAGGTCTTTAATCAATCCTAGACACTTTACCTGACTAGAGTAAAATGAAAATAAGTCTTTGTAAGGCCTTGTAATGTCTAAGCTCAATTTCTCTATTACTGATTTGGGCATTAAATTGTGGGAGGACCCAGTATCCAACATTTCATCGTGTAGAATTTTTTTATGGATACTAAGGCTCATGTAAAAAGGTGGAACTCCTTCTAATGGTTTTCCATTAACATAAGGACCAAATATGAGTTTTGGTTGGTCATCAAACAAGTTAACCGAATCCTTATTTTCAACAATGTTTAGGGTCTGGTTTATCTGTGATTTATAAGTTTCATTCTTGATTAGTTCTGTTAAAGGAACTAAAATCTTTAGCTTTACTATCTCTGTTCCCAAATTGAATGGAAAAGAGAATTTTTTTGTTTGAAGGTTTTGAATTTTCGCAGCAGGGATTTGAGTAGGCTTGTCTTCTTTTTATTTATTGGGGATCTCCTTATGTGGATTTTCAAATCTGATGTTTTGAGGTTTTCTAATGGCTCTGGAATTGAAGTGGATGGTTGATTAGCAGAAGGTTGATTAGAGGTTATATCTACAATTGTGGGGCTAGAAGGATTTAGGTTTTGCATAAGGAGAATTTGGAGGATTTTTGAAACAGGGGCTTCTTTTATTTTCTTGGGTTGATTTTGTGTTGTTTTCTTAGTTTGGTTAGGGCATCAACATTCTTTTTGCTTCTTAGATTATACTGTTTATGAACTTCAAAGATGTTAGAGTCATATCCTTGTTTTTAATCAAATGATTCCTCAGACTGTACTTGTAATTGTTGCAGCATATACAATTCCTACTCATCTTGGTTTAGAAAAACAACGTCCTCATCATTTATTCCCATTAGGTTAATTTGTGTATCTTGCTCTAGATCTTTCGGATGGGATGTCTCTGCAAAATTTTCTTGAAAAGGAGGCCTAATGTTCTGATCTGGTCCATTTTTCCCAATGTTTTGTTTGTTTCTGAAATTTGGGTTTCTAACTGGAGGTGCTTGTTGGTTATCCCATTTGGGTTTCCTTTCCATGTTCTCTATTCTATTCATTAGTATTTCCATACTTTTTGGCTAAATTATCTATTTTAATGTGAGATGGTGAAGTTTCATCCTTTGCAGTTCCTCTCCTTTCATTTCTAACTCTAGCCCTTTTAGCTAACAAATTAGCTTCTACACTAACAGCTACAATTTGCATTTCTTCTAATGTTGGGGGTTTCTTTCCATAAGTTGGTATGCCATATTTGTGTCAAAACCATAAGGGAACTTTATTAACGCTAAGTCAGGTGGGGGTCTAAGGTTAACTGGGATTGCATTATATATATCATTGAATCTAGTGCAATAATCCTGAATAGTTTCATTAGGTCCTCTTCTAATATTCTCATATTCTGAAAGGATTTGTAAGGGATTATTTTTCTTTTCCCACCTATCAATAAATAATCTTTGGAAATTTTCTAGGTCTGCTATGTGGTTGGCAGGAAAGGCTTTAAACCACTTCTTGACATCATGAGTCAAAGTTTGGGCAAAGAGTCTCATCTGGACATCGGCTTCATCTAGTTCATGTAGTCCAAAAAAATCAGACATCTTGTTTACATGTTGCTAGGTAGTGTACTGACTAGTAGCATCAAACAGGAAAATGTTACTCTGATAATCTACAGGCATAGCATGAAGTTGGGCAGGTGAAACAAGAGGAGCATATATGTTTTCCATTGTTATAAGTTGGGAGGGGCTAAGATGTGGGGTTGAGGTACTTGGAAATAATGCAGTAGTGGATGAAGAACCAGAACTAGTAGGTCATGAATGAGTAATGATAGGTTGGTGAGGGAGTGAAGCTATAAATGGTGGTGAAGAATGGACTTCAGAAGGTATTATTATTGAAGTTGAAGGGAATAATGGTGAACTCAAAGTAGTGGACAATTGTTCAGAAAGCTCCGGGGTAGTGGTAGTGTTAATGGATGATTGTGGAGATTTCAGAATGTATTCATTAATTGATTTGTTGGCCTGTTGGACTTCAAGGTCTGCGATAAAATCAAGATCTAAAACAGTTTCATCGATTTCACTTTCAGATTTTGTTCTAAATAATGAAAGATCAAATAGCACATCAAAGGGAATTTCTTCTAAAAATAACCACTCATCAGGACATGAATTAGCTTTAACTAATGGTAATTTGCTAACTAAAATTTCTTCTTTTTTAGATTTTCTTGAAATTAGGTTGGGATTATCAACCACTGGGGCAGGGTTTGGATCTGGATTAGCCCTAGTAAAATGAGTCTTCTTGGAAGTCAGAATTTCAAAATTTTTAATTTCTTTTGTGAGATTTTTTCAAAATAACTTCTAACAAACGATTTTAACAGGCTCAAAATATAGAATTACAATTTTCTTAAAGCTTTATTAGGACCGAGGAGTTGTTGGTTCCCAAGTGGAGTCGCCACTATGTTATCACTCAAAATTTTCTCTAGAAGTAATTAGAAGAAATAAAATGATCGAGGTAACCACAAACGAACTTTTGGGCATAGGCTCTAGCCAACCTATGCTCAGAGAGGGATCTCTCTGTGTGATTTAGCTTTGTTTGTTGGGATTTTAGGCTAGTTATGAATGTTCAGGGGGTTTTTTTATTTGTATTGAAGATTGGGTGCTGGGATCCTTAAAGCAGATGGATAGAATGATGTCTTTAGACCATTAGGCTATGGAGTCAACAGAAGGGCAGCAGAACTGGATCAAATCACTAAAGGGAATGTTCAAAGGGCAAGATAGCAGAGTAGAGTGCAGGTCTTTGGGCCAGGGGGGTGAAATGTTTTGAATCAGGGTGAGAGAACAATTAAGAATTCTCAGATAGGGACTTAAACGAGGAAAAGAGGGTAATCGGAAACAAAGGGAAATTAAGAACCCTTTGCTATAGATTATAAAGAGGAAACCTAAACTAAGGAGCAATTAAGAATTATTTAACTTAGATATCAGTAGGAAACATTTATATGCCTAACTGTTAAAACAGAGTGTAATTAAACAAATTTTGAGATAATTTTCAAGTTATAGCATATAGTTTCAGAAATAAATTAAATATTGTGGAAAAACTTTAAGAAAGATAACAACAACATGAGAAAATACTTGTCTGCACTTCTCTCAACACATGAATCCTTTGAAATATCTTGTCTTTATTCATCAATCCGGCTTGCTAGCTCAATCAATGATCCAATAGCTTTACAGTCTTTTGATCAAGAAGTCTATAGAAATGTCTAGAAATCCACCTTGCATACTTTGAATTGTGAAGTATTTATACAAAAGTTTTATTACAAAATATCTCAAACTAACTTGAGATTTAATCTAGGAAATAAAAATATCTTATGGCAAGAAGATAGAGACAACTATTGAACTGCTTTCATGTGTTAGAAATTATATATTACGGAGCAATGGAACACATAAAATATTGCAGAAATATAAACATAGAGAACGCATAAAACAAGAGAGACACAAATATACGTGGTTCACCCAGTTTGGGCTACGTCCACCCCGAACAGCCAGTCCTTCCTTTATATTATCCAGCAAAATGAAGAGACACAACCTACAGAAAATCCGCTGTAATATTCTCTGTTTTCTCTCATAGTCTCACCTCTTAGTTTCTCGCTCACAGAATACACATCTATATATCTCAGCCTCCAATACAATACCCTCATACAAAAAGAGGGGTTGCCTTCTAGGGCAAAAAACCCTAAACTAAACACAAGTTCTACCGTCAGATCATCTGCCTAATGAACGGCCCAGATTGACTAGAAATTACTATACTTTTACAAGGAAATTTTACATTTGTTTTTAGCTTCGGGGGCGCTGCCCCCGAGCCCCCGTCGAGGGACCGCTGGCCCCCGAACCCCCCAGCTGGGGGGGGATTAGCTGCCCCGGACCCCCCCGCAGCCCCCGCGTGGAGGGGTGTACAAACTTCCTAGGGTATATATCCGGCTGAAACAAAGACCTCTGAACAATCATGCTCCACACAACAATCTCCCACTTGGAGAATGATTGTAGAAACTCCACCACTGCTTCATTTTCTGGACAATGCCTCCTCTTTGGACCTGGCTGTTCATCATCTTCATCGTCATCCTTGAAGACCAATTGAAACTGAGCATATTCCCAGTTTCTCCCTGGTTACAACTTTTGTTAGCATATCTGCAGGATTCTGGCTAGTGTGTATCTTTTCCAGCTTCAACTCTCCATCTTCCAACACTGATCGTATGAAATGGTACTTGAGTTGTATGTGTTTAGTCCTGGAATGAAATGCTGAGTTCTTTGCAAGATGAATGGCACTTTGGCTATCACTATATAACGTGCCCTTATCATGCTCCTTACCCAATTCACCCATAAACCTTTTTAACCAAATCATTTCTTTACTAGCCTCTGTAGCAGCAACATACTCTGCTTTTGTTGTTGAAAGTGCAAAAACACTTTGGATTTTTGAAACCCAACTGACAGCTGTTCCTCCAACAGTAAATACATATCCTGTAGTGCTCCTCCTGTTATCTCTGTCACCTCCCATATCTGCATCAACGTATCCCTGTAGAGAAATTTTTGCACCACCAAAGCATAATGCTTGATTTGTGGTACCTTTCAAATATTTGAGAATCCATTTCACTGCCATCCAATGTTCCTTTCCTGGATTGTTCATGTACCTGCTTACAACTCCCACTGCATGTGCAATATCAGGCCTTGTGCAGACCATTGCATACATTAAGCTTCCAACTGCTGATGCATATGGAACTTTAGACATATAATCCATGTCTTCTTGGGTCTTTGGGCACAGTTCCTTGCTAAGTTTGAAATGGCTAACAAAAGGTGTACTAACTGGTTTTGCATTGTGCAAGTTAAATCTTTTCAACACCTTTTGTATGTACTCATTCTGAGACAATGTTAATTTACGATTTTTCCTGTCTCTAGTTATTCTCATACCAAGGATTTGTTTTGCAGCTCCCAAATCCTTCATTGCAAATGAATTTGCCAATTTTCTTTTGAGAACATTTATTTCCATCATGTTAGATCCTGCAACAAGCATGTCATCTACATACAATAACAATATAATATAGCTGCCATCATTTTGATTTTTCAAATAAACACAATGATCAGAGTGACATCTAGTATAACCTTGTTCAGACATAAACTTGTCAAATTTTAGATACCACTGCCTTGGAGCCTGTTTTAAGCCATACAAGCTCTTCTTCAACCTGCACACTAGTTTCTCCTTCCCTTTCACCTCATATCCTTGTGGCTGCTGCATATATATCTCTTCCTCCAAATCCCCATGGAGAAAGGTTGTCTTTACATCTAACTGCTCAAGATGCAAATCTTCAGCTGCTACAAGACTTAAAATAGTTTTGATTGAAGTCATTTTAACAACAGGAGAAAATATTTCATCAAAATCAATACCTTTCTTCTGTGCAAACCCCTTCACCACAAGTCTAGCTTTGTACCTCTGTTTTCCTCCATCTTCTTCCTTCAGCCTGTAAACCCATTTGTTCTTCAATGTAGTTTTTTCTGCAGGCAACCTGACTAAATCCCAAGTCTGGTTATGCATTAAGGATTCCATCTCTTCTTCCATGGCTACCTCCCACTTCTTCCTGCTTTCAACCTGCATTGCTTCTTCATAACATTCGGGTTCACCAGAATCAGTCAACAATAAATAATATAATGAAGGAGAGTATCGTTCAGGGGGTCTACTTATCCTGGTAGATCTTCTAACACCACTTTTAGGTGTTTGGGGTGCCTGTTGCTATTGTGGTGGTTGCTGTTGTTGATTATTATTATTTTCAGGCACCTTTACCTTTTCACTAATTTCATCAAGAACTGCGTATTCCTTGTTTTCTTTTTCCTGCAACTGATTCTTATACAAGACCTTTTCATTGAATATTACATCTCTGCTCCTAATGATTTTGTGATTTTCGTAATCATATTGCGATAACCAAAATCATTAACACCATATCCAATAAAGGTACATTTCTTTGACTTTGCCTCAAGCTTTGTTCTATTTTCTTTATCAATATGGACAAAGGCCTCACAACCAAAAGGCTTTAAAAAAGAGTAGTTTACCTTTTTACCTGTCCATGCTTCCTCTGGAACGCCACCATCCAAGGAACTTGAAGGCCCTCTGTTTATTAGATAAACAACAGTATCTATAGCATCTGCCCAAAACTGTAAAGGCAATCCTGCATGCAATCTCATGCACCTTGCATGCTCCATGATTGTTCTGTTCATCCTTTCTGACACACCATTTTCTTGTGGTGTTCTTGGAACTGTCTTCTCTCTGCGAATTCCATGCTCTAAACAGTGCCTATCAAACTCTTTGCTGCAATATTCACCTCCATTGTCTGATCTAAGACACTTCAATTTCTTTCCTGTCTCAATCTCAACCAAAGCTTTCCATTTCTTGAAAGTATCAAATACATCAGATTTATTCTTAATACAATAAATCAAAGTTTTTCTAGTTGCATCATCAATAAAAGTAACATAATAACGAGAGCCACCGAGAGATGATACCTGAGCAGGTCCCCATACATCTGTATGCACAAGCTCTAATTTTTCATTCTTCTTTTCTTTCCCAACTCTGAGAAATCTGACTCTCTTCTGTTTTCCATAAATACAATTCTCACAGAAGTCCAAATCAACATTCTTCAAACCTGGCAACAAATTCCTTGAGTGAAGACTCTTCATCCCCTTTTCACTCATGTGTCCGAGCCTATGATGCCATAATGCTGCATCTGCTCCTTTGGAAGTTAAAGCATTAACAGAGTTAGAAATACCATTCATAAATACAATGTACCAACCTTTTCGCCTTTTGTTATTACCAGGGCTCCTTTGGTGACCTTCCAAGCTTTATCTGTGAAAGTTGTCACACAACCTTCACCGCCTAACTGCCCTGTTGAAATCAGATTTTTCTTTAGATCTGGAACATGCCTTACCTCCTTTAATAGCCATTGGTTTCCATTCTGCTGTTTTACAAGAACCTTACCCATTCCAACGATTTTACAGGGTTTATCATCACCTAGACGAACTTGTCCAAAATCTCCTTGAACATAGTCATGAAAGTATTTCTTATCAGGTGTGGCATGGAATGAAGCCCCTGAATCTACCACCCAGGAATCAGTAATATTTTCAAAAGAAAGAACCAAAGAATCTTGTAACACCTCACCTGTCACATTTGCTTCATGATTGTTTTCTTGCTGTGCATCTCCTTCTTTTCCCTTTCAAGATCTACAATATTTCTTTAGGTGTCCTTTCTTTCCACATTTCCAACACACTATCCCCGATCTGGACTTGGATCTGCCTTTCCTTGATTTACTGCGATATCCTAAGCTCTTTCTTCTTTCCATTTTTCTTCCTCTAGACTCTGCACTCAAAGCATTTCCCGATGTCTCACCGGAGCTTTTCCGTCGCATTTCCTCGCTAAGGATAGCACTGACAACATCATCAAACTTTAAAGTACTAGATCCAGAAACGGAGTTACTAATGGCCATTACCAAACCATTCCAACTTTCTGGTAATGAGCACAAGAATAACAGAGCTCTAACTTCATCATCAAAGTTTACCCCTACAAAACTTAACTGACTTGTAACTGTATTAAAATCATTTAAATGGTCTGCAACAGATCCACCTTTCGACATGTTCATATTAAATAACCGTTTCATAAGAAATACCTTGTTTGAGGCCGAGGGTTTTTCATATAGTTTCGCAGCGTCTGAATCAAACCCTCTGTCGTGGTTTCCTTCGAAATGTTGAAGGCGACTGACGCAGCAAGGCAGAGCCGTATTTTTCCGAGTGCCTTTCTATCGAGAAGGTTCCGTTCTTCGTCTGTCATACTCGTCGGCATATTTGATTTTCCGCCCAATGGTAGGTATAGATCTTTCTGATACAGATAATCTTCCATCTGCATCTTCCACAACGAGAAGTTTTTGCCGTTAAATTTCTCGACCCTAAACTTACCATCTTCCACCATTGCTCCCACTTGAACCAGGAACCCTTCTTTCCTGCGAGTTTATCAGCCAAATAGACCTTTGGCTCTGATACCAGTTGTTAGAAATTATATATTACGGAGCAATGGAACACATAAAATATTGCAGAAATATAAACACAGAGAACGCATAAAGCAAGAGATACACAGATATACATGGTTCACCCAGTTTGGGCTACGTCCACCCCGAACAGCCAGTCCTTCTTTCTATTATCCAGCAAAATGAAGAGACACAACCTACAGCAAATCCGCTGTAATATCCTCTGTTTTCTCTCACAGTCTCACCTCTCAGTTTCTCGCTCACAGAATACACATCTATATATCTCAGCCTTCAATAAAATACCCTCATACAAAGAGAGGGGTTGCCTTCTAGGGAAAAAAACCCTAAACTAAACATAAGTTCTACCATCAGATCATCTGCCTAATGAACGGCCCAGATTGACTAGAAATTACTATACTTTTACAAGGCAATTTTACATTTGTTTTTAGCTTCGGGGGCACTGCCCCTGAGTCCTCGCTGGGGAACCGCTTGCCCCTGGACCCCCCAGCCGGGGGGGATCGGCCCCCCCGGACCCCCGCGGGGGGGACAAGTCCCCCTCGCACCCCCTCGCATGGAGGGGTGTACAAAATTCCTAGGGTATACATCCAGCTGAAACAAAGACCTCTGAACAATCATGCTCCACACACAACATCATGGTGTCCCATTTATTGTGGTACTGCTGGCCTTTATGGTTTGGTCTTAGCCCTTTATGCTCTTTATTGTTTGGAATTTCTCACTGGAAGCTTAATTCACTTCAAGCTTTCATCTGATACTCTTTTACACTGATACTCTTTGACTTTGATAACCTGTCAATATCCTTTACTATGTTTTTGCCTTTACTGTACACTTTAACTATTTACTGTGTGTTTCAATAGTAAATTATTTAGTTTTCATGCGTATAAACATCTGGTAGTGGATATTGGTCTAGTTTCTGTATGTTTTATCTGCTTGTCTTCTAACTGCATGCTCTATTTGGTTCCTTTGTTTTCATAGTCAATGTTTCTGTGTGAATGCTTTCTTCTCTATTCGGTTGTGTTCTTCTTTTGAATATAGGTTTTTAAATTGGTTTCCTGTCGAGTCTTGGAGTAAACGAGTTTTGTGACTAGTATCAAAACTATTTATCCAAGCTCTGGTCTTCTGCAAAATACAACAATTTCTCAATAAAACACAGGTTGACGGGAAAGGCAATTGATGGATTTTTTGCACAGGGATGTCTGGGGAAGGAGTTGTGGCAATGTTTTGAAAGGAATCAGAGGTTGAATTGTGTTGGATAGGTTCAGGGTGGCACCAAAGGGTTTGATAGGTTTTACTGTGAAACGGGAAAAAGAAATAAAAACGAGGGTTTTCAAGGTTTAACGAGTAACTTTTTAAATTTGGTATGGAAATTATTATTATGAACAATAGGTGGTTTATCGGGTTGAGTAGGGAGGCGGCATTGGAGGCTGTCGCACTGCTTATGAGGTGAAGATGGTATTTAGGAGGGGTCACCCTATCTACTCCAGCACCTGACACGTAGCCTTTGGGGTTCAAGGGAAAACCTCTTTATCAGGCAGGTAACGATCGACCATTGGGTGTGGCCGATATGGCTGTGGACCGTCAGATGAGGGGGACGATGATTGGATGACAATCAGGTGAGGGAGGTGCGTGGGTAATAAAAGCGTGGGCTTCGGGGGGGCCCAGATCTTTAATCCTCAGCGGTTTGTGATTATTTAAGACTTTAATCACATGGTTAATCGATCAGGCGGGGCTTAATGAAGGTTTAACTTAACTTCGGGTAAAAGTCAGGTGTTGGGTGAGCCCGATATGGCTGTGCATTGTCGGATTTGGGTGCAGATGGTCAGACGGTAATTGGGTGGTGAAATAGCACAGATGGGATGGGGAAAAGGTTTAGGGGGCCCAAGGCTTTAATCACAAGTGGTTTATAGGTTAAATAAGGGATTAAACTGATTGAAAGAGTTTTAATGAAGTGGGACCATGGGTTTAACCAGAGGGATTTTATTAACTTTACCGAGGGTTGGTGAGTTAAGAGGGGTTCATCGGGATATGGGGGAATTGTATAGTTTTTATTAAAACTAAGGGTTGGGGGTATTTACTTATGGGATTTAATTAATATACGAGAAAATGTTTTTTTGGGGAATTATATAATAAAATTAAAAATTAATATGAAATGTGATGGGAAGAGTGGATATCCCCCTAAGCATAATGTAAAGTGTAATGTTTGTGCATATGATTTATACTTAAGATAAAATGTTTTGTGGGTTTTTTGGGTGAAATAGGATTTACATGGAGGTTTTCATTTTTCCTAGGAAAATGATATTTATCCTTAGGAAAAGGGTTTTTATTAGGGAAATGAAGGGGGAATGAATTTTATGAAGGAGATTCTAGCACTTGATGTCCGTAAGTCATTAAGACGAGGATCCGGTCCCACCAAAAGTTAGAGAAATGCTTTGAGCCTCTTTGACTTGAAGAATTTGAAGAGCTAGAATATAATTGTGGATAGGAAATTACTAAGTAAAGGGGAAATGTGAATGAAGGGGAGTTAATCACATTAACTTGCAAACCTTTTCTTTTGCCTTCATAACTGATCATACATGTTGAAATATGTGTCTAAGCATGATGCATGTGTTTTTATCTAATTAACTTTGAACTTCCGCAACCTTTCTTCTACTTATCCATTTCTTACCCTAACATATTTTCTTCATTTCTTTGGGTGCATTTAGGCTAGAAAACACTTATCTTATATTTTCTTTTATAAAACAAACCATCTATTTCTAACCTTATATCATCCAAGGGCTCAGATTAATCTTATGAGCTCCTTTTATTTTCTTTACCTATCTATGATCTGCCAAGATTAAACTGTTTAGTGAGATTTTATTCTTTAACTATAAACATAAAATTTAAAGCATGAAGTAACCAAGATTAAACAATTTGATTACCCTGGATTGTGGCATGAATAAAATGCTATGCACAATCATTATTATGCATAAAAGTAAATAGTAGTGGCATTTAGACTTGCACACTTTCATGGTCTATTTTTGTTTTCGAGGTTCATATATTTTCATTTTTTGACCTTCTTTTATTCTTTTTCTCCTTTGATTTTTCTTTTAGGACATACCCTCTTTACATTTTTTATTTTTTAATATGGAAAACATTTGCAGAAAGTAAAGGTATGTACAATATTACAAAGTTTAACCTTAGTCATTCAAAATTATGACTCCTATTGCTATAGGAACCTAACAGGATGGGCGCAGAGATATTTTCTTATCATGTTCATTTGATTTTGACTTGTTTGTTTTCTTGTAATGTGCCTCCCTTCAATGAGGCAATTAATTATGTAATCTTTTTGGGACACAGAGCCATCCCTGGCCGAAACAGCTAGTCAATCTGACAGCTAAGGCTTGGCCAAAGATATTTTTAATGTAATAAATATCCAGCACTCCCCCTCTCTAGATAAATAGGGGGAAGCAACACTTCACAAAGGTTCAGAAATCCTAAAGAAAACTCTACATGTTATTTGCAGACAGTAGAAATTCATAATACAGATATTTCAGAATATGAATAAATGGTAGTGATTCCCCCTTCAAGTATTACATTATGTTATCCCTTTGTTAAAACCCATTATGCTCATGTTTCTTCTCTGAATTCATGCAATCATAGCTGCTAGAAATATTTCAACCTTCATCACATATTCATTTGTATCGATAAGTTAATTCATGTGCCTGTAATTTTCTCACAGATTCATTTGTATCGAAATTGTTAATGCATGTTCCTGTATGGATTATTGAAATTATATCTTTAAATTTGTGCTACATGAATCATAGCATTCAGTCTCTCTCTTATCCATTACATATACCCGTAACTCAAATACGTACAGAAATTATTAATGCCTCAAGCTCTGTGTGTTAAGTGTATAGTTCTTGATGCTTTAAGCTCTATGTGATGTGTTTCTCTTTCTCCTTATCCTCTCTCATTTTCTCTACAAAAGCTTATTAAACTATAAGTCATTGAACCGATCGACCTCCACTATTTCATGAATATATTTATGCAACTTCTACATGTGAAGAAATATCCGAGATCCATGTCTTACTCTTTTAGATGAATGAAACAACCTATATATATATATATATATATAAAAGAGATGAATGAAACAACCTATATATATATATATATATATATATCTATATATATATATATATATGAGGTCTCCCTTTACTGAGAAACATTTGAGACACTCTAAATATAGATTTGCCCTTGCACTGGTCTTGTAAGCAATCCGAGGATGTCTCTGGGAGAGAAAACATCTTATGGCACCATTTACAGGTAGCTTATTGAAGGATTCCCCCCTAGGATATGACAAATTGAACACTTTTTGTGCAGGAGAGAAAAGACGTTCTGATTTCATCCACATAACCTTGGAGACTCCACAACTCCCCATTATCATTTATCATCCTGGATTTTAAGAAGCCCCACACTCATTCAGATACCTCTCAGAAGAAAGCCCCATTTGTATCTGACCCAGAGAAAATAATTTCCAGTAAAGTATGGAAGGAGAAAACTCCTACTGCCTGCAATACCATCTCATTAGTCTTCGATGCCTCCTCATCTAGCTCTCAACCTGCTGTTACTCACTACTCAGGAATTACTCCTAAAACCCTTCCATATCATGCTTTCAGTCCAGTCACTCCAACCACTGTGGTTTTGGCCCAATTTCCTTAGGAAAATCTCAATCCCCCTCCATTAATCTAGATGGCTCCTCCAGGTTTTTTGCTAAATAAATATGCACCTCTTAATTTACCTCAACCCCTAAGTGCTATGCCCCAAGACTAACTAAATATTCTGCTTAGGTTCAATGGGGAGGATGATAACACAATAGAGAGACATATCTAAATATTTTGTGCTTTTGATGAGAATATTAATGTGGAAAAATTGGATGTGGTCATGAGACTTTTTATACAATCCCTAGATGGGGAAGCCATAAAATGGTTTAAAGCCTTATCCAATGCCTCCATCACTACCTGGGAGGAACTGGAAAATTATTTCCTCCTCATAGAGTTTAATGCTATAAGGAAGAAGCCCAAAGAGGATATCTCAGAATTTATCAAAAGGTTCAATAATAAGTACAATAACCTACCTGGTGAGATAAAGTCTCCTCCAACTGCTGCTTGAGTAGTTTTTTTGGGACCTTTTGAACCCAACTTTGGTTTTACTCTAAGGGAAAGGATGTCCCTCACTTTAGATGAACTCAAAATCGATTCTCTTGAGGTGGAAGAAAATCTCACCTCAGTCGGGAAGTTAAGAGGAAAGCAGGAACTTACTAAAAATAAAAGAGGGAAAGAAGAGGCATCCTCCTCTAGTTGAGATAGAGAATCACTAGACCTGAAGTTGGATGAAATTGAAAAAAAATCATCATGAGCTTACCATAGAAGGTTGGAAATCTTGAAATTGAGAACAAGAGCCTCTCCAAGCAGAATTATCAAGTTAACAACTAGGGTTAGAACCCATAGTATAGAAGGCCTCCATTGGAAATACTCCCAAGGGAGAGAAAGGAACATCTCGATGAGATCCCTCATCCTCTATATTTAGAATATGATCCTGATGAACAATCATCGGATACACATGAGATGTAGGGAAAACTGTATTCTTCTTTATTTGAATAAGAACATGAGAATATGGCTCACCAGGAGGGAAGACATGATAAATAAGTAGCAATATATGAGGAAGATATATATTATTAATGAAAGCATTTTGCAAATTTCATGGAAGCAAAACCATAACGTAAGTATGATCTAAGATCTTCAAAGAAGAGTTCAAGAGAACTAGAACAACAAGAGGGAATTTCTCCCCAAGTTATGCCTCCAACACTAGAGAAAGGGAAAGGTAAGCTAAATCCTGACCCTTCCAAGATAAAAGTATCTTCTAATAAGGAAAGCAATAATTCAAAGGGACACACAAAAAAGGAGGCACCAGTTTTGCAAAAAACTGCGAGTGGTAAGGAAGAAGGAGCAAAGCCAGGAGGTATAGAAAAAGGTAAACCCACATTCAATCTTCAGAGGGAGCTTGAAAAGGTAAAGATTATTATTCCTCTGATTGAGCTTCTAAATCAGCCTACATATAAAGCTCAAGTATCTCAATTCATGCATCCATTCAACTGAACACCAAACTATGATAGTTTGAACCTTCAAGAGGAGAGGCCAATGGTTGTTTTTGGGCCGCATGTGGAAGAAATTGATCTTTCTACTGCACCCTTCTACTTGAATCTTGTAATCGATGACCTTTTATTGCACAATTTCATGTTGGAATCCAGATCTTCACACAACCTCATTCCCCTAGTGGTGATGGAACAACCGGGCTTGTAGATCACCAGGATCTACAAGGACATGTACTCCTTTGACTCTAAGAGGGTCAAATTCTTGGGAAGGATAAAAGATCTAGTGGTAAACCTGGCTTAGATCTCTGTGAAGAGCATGGTAATGGACATAGTAGTGGCAGAAATTCCCCCTTGGTTCGATATACTCTTATCTAGATCTTGGGGTTCCAAGGTGGGGGGCTCTATCAAGTTAGATCCGACTTACGCCATTATTCCCACTTTTGGAGGCGAGCAAAGGAGGCTATACAGGGAATCCAGGTTTGTAAAAACTGTGACCTCAGCTAAAGGCTTAGAAAATTTCCCAGTGCATCGGAAAGAAAGTGACCACTCCTGCCTATTGCTAGAGGAATATGAGACCTTCTTAGAGGAAACTTCAATACACCTAACAAGGTAGTTAGAGCACCAGCACACAAATGAAAATGAAGTATGGAAATTATACTTCGACAGAGAAAACTCAAAAGAGGGAAACGGCGCTGGATTATTTTTGGTATCTCCGGAGGGCAGCCTGATACCCCTCTATTTCAAGCTGGAGTTTGAGGTGACCAACAACATGGCAGAGTATGAAGCTTTTCTCATTGGGTTACAAATGACAAAAGATATGAAAATTGAATGCCTAATGGTTTATGGAGACTCTGAGGTGGTCATAAGGTAGATGAGAAATCATTGCCAGGCCAAACACCCCAGACTGAGGACGTACTAGAATGAAGTGTGGGATCTAATTGATAATTTCTTCCTGGCCTTTAATATCCAATTTCTACCCAGGGAAGGAAACAATATGGTTGACTCCCTCGCCGTAGCAGTGAGCAGTTTCAGGCCCCCTCAAAATCTTCTCCTCAAATATGAGGTAGAAGTCAAACACAAACCCTCAATACTTGATAATGTCAAGAACTGGTAGGTATTCGAGGATGATGAGCAAGTGAAACGATTCATAGAAGTCGTTGGGGAGTTTGCCCAATCCACCATTGATCAAGAAGAAGAAGAAGAAGATCAAAAATCCACTTCCTGGAAAGACACAGTGGATGGGCATAAAATTTTGCAACTAAAAGGGAATACTATCCCTCACAGACTGATCCTGCTGGAAAGGATTTTTGATAAGGACGATGTAATATCCAAACCAATGGCTTTGGAGATTTAAAATCAAGTAGAAGATTTTAACATTGGTTTAGAGGAGTAACCCTAGATGATTAGGCTATCAAAAGGAATCCCCTTGCAATACAAACAAAGGTACTTAAATCTATTCAAGATTTACAAAGATGTTTTTTCTTGGTCTTGAAATCATTTGATACTAACATCATACAACACAAGATTCCTTTGAAGAGTGGAATAAAACCATGCAAGAAGAAACTTAGAAAGATAAATCCGCTCTTACTCCCCTCCATTGAAAAGGAGGTAAGGAAGCTGCTACAAGATCATAGTACCTTTAAGATACTCTGAGTAGGTAGATAATTTGGTCCCTATCTGGAAAAAAAACGGAGAGATAAGGCTATGTGTATATTTTCAGAATCTAAACAGGGCATCGTTGAAAGAGAACTACCCGCTGCCCAAGATGGATAATATATTGCAGAAGGTGGTTGGCTCAGCCAGAATTTCCATGATGGACGGGTTCTCTGGATACAACCAAGTGGTAGTCCACCCTGAGGATCAGAAAAATACTTCTTTCACCATCCCGTGGGGAACATTCATGTATGCTCGCATGCCTTTCAGGATGATAAATGCATGGGCCACATTTCAGAGAGCTATGGACATAAATTTTGTAGGGGAGAAATACAAATTCGTGGTGGTCTACTTGGAAGACATCACAGTATTTTCCAAGACTGATGAAGAGCACATCCTCCACTTAAAGCTCACCTTTGAGAAATGCAGGAGGTATGGTCTCTCCCTGAATCCTAAGAAATCTCAGTTCGCCCTGAGTGAGGGAAAGCTACTTGGACACATAGTAGCATAGGAAGGAGCAAATATTGATCCTGAACAAGTCAAAGTCGTCAACCATATCCCCCTCCCCATAAATAACAAATACTTTCAAGCATTTCTAGGGAGAATAAATTTCTTGAGGAGGTTCATACCCAACTATGTAGAAATTGTCAAGGGTATTATAGACATGATTAAGAAGGAAAATTAAGTCAAGTGGCTCCATGCCCCCCGATATTCGTTCATTAGAATTAAAGAGGATTTGGATGAAGCCCTGGTACTAGTCAGCCCCGACTATTGAGTGCCTTTCTACATATTTTCTTTCGCCTCTCCACATAATATTGTTGCAGTGCTACTACAAAAAAATAAGGATGGTTATGAATATCTCATCACCTTCTTCAGCAAAGTCCCAAGGGATGTTGAGCTGAAATATAAAATATTGGAGAAACAAGCCTATACACTAGTCAAGGATTTGAAGGCATTTTATGTATGTGCTGTAATCGAAAATCACAACATTTGTCCCAACGACAATAGTTAAGGACATCGTAGTGCAAGGAGACATAGAAGGAAAAAGGGGTAGGTGGATAGTTAAGATACAAGAATATGAGCTAGACATAAATCCTGCCAAGCTCATAAAAGGCGAGTGGTTGGCCAAGTTTTATCCGAATCTAATTGCCAAGCTTTAGGATAAACCCGATCACAGAGGAAGGCAAACCAGAGGATCATCAGAGCGGAATTAAAACATATGAGAAGAAAATATATGCCAAATATGAGAGAGCACCCTGGTATAAGAAAATTGTTCATTATCTCTTATTCTTGAGATGCCTGCTGGGGCTGGATAAACCCAAATACTGAACTGTGAGACTACAAGCATAGAAATACGTCATATCCAATGGCCTACTCTACTGGAAGGACCCGACGGTGGTATTGCTATTATGTTTGGTGGAGGGTGAAACCCATAAGGTGATTGAGGATTTTCACCAAGGAGTTTGTGGAGGACACTATAGCTGGAAGACCACAACACATAAAATCCTCAAGGCAAGATTCTACTGGCCTGCACTATTTGGGAATGTTCATTCCCAGGTCAAGTCGTGCCAGAAGTGCCAAGTGTTTGCTGAGAGGTAGACGCTTTCTCTTATCCCCTTGATTCCAGTACATGTGGAAGAACCTTTCGGACATCGGGGACTAGGTTTCATATTAGAAATAAACCCACCATACAATGGCCAACACAAGTGGATATTGACGACCATGGATTATTTCACCAAGTGGGCAGAGGCCATCCCATCCAGAAATGATACAGACGCAATGGTAATCAAATTTATGGAGGAGAACATATTGTCTCGTTTTGATTGTCCCTTCAAAATTATCACTGATAAGGCTTAGGTCTTCAATATTCCAAGTTCACCAGTTTCTTCCATAAGCTCAATCTCATCATCGAGCACTCCAATACCTACTATCCTCAAGGTAATGGCTTGGCTGAGTCCTCCAACAAAACTATGGTGAGGGTGCTGAAAAAGACCATCGCCAAAATTCAAAGGAACTGAGACTCCCAACTAAAGTTTGCCCTATGAGCCAATTGGGTAACACCTAAATGATCCAATCTTCCTGATCCAATTAGCGATGCCTATGGCAAGGTTACTACAAGAAGCATAGGAAGATCCAAGTTCCTTAACATGAAGGATAAATCAACTAGTCGAGCTTCATGAGAATAGAGAATAGGTGGTGGCCAAATTATCAAATTACCAACAAAAGATAAAATCCCTATTTGACAAGAAGGCTAAGGAATGACCGCCTCAACCAGGAGATTTAGTTCTCTGGTGGGACATCCAACGGGAAGAAAAAGGAAAACATGGAAAATTTGATCTGCTATGGTTCAAACCCTTCAAGATTGTAGACGAGAGAAAATAACAGATAATTACAACATAAATTAGATGGAGAATCGTTGGAACTATCAGTAAATGGTCAGTTCCTCAAATTTTATTTTCAAAATTAGAGGTACCTGTCTTGCACTCATTGGAAATATCGGTGTGTGTATTGTAATTGTCGTATGAAATTTCTAGTTTATGTTAAAAATTATACTTTCACGATAATTATCTTTTGTTTAGAAGATAGTTCATGCCCAAAGGAGTAGTTTATAGTGTGCAGGTTCTCAACACCTTTCTAGCAAGGCACTATCCCCAGGTGGAGCCAATTTTGTCACCTTCTGAAAACAGAGTTTTAGTTGTACCAAAAATACCAAGGAACATAGAATATTTCAGCCACCTTCTAGGCCACAGAAGCTCTCAGAGCTAAATCAGACCCTCTCCATTGAATAGTGCTTGGAAAGAAATTTCCAACGGTATGTTGAAGTATGAAAATGGACTTTTGGATTAGAAGCTAAGGCTTGTTGAAGTTATCCTTTGAAAGCTGGAAAAAAAAGAGAAAAATACCATAAGTAAGGGCTCATCACAAATCGCTTATCGGTGGTCCGAGAGTTCATCACAATAAAAAATCAGCGGCTTTTCCAAAGTAGCAACAGGGAATGCAGTGAAATCAACGGTTAGCTGATTTTTGATATCAAAAATCATGCATATCGAAAGTTCATCAAAATCGGCGGATTAGCGGGGTACCACTCTAAAACCTTGCAATATCGTGATTTTGCGATAATAGTGTAAAGCGTAGAAAGGGCTGAGAAAAATATTAACAAAGAAAAGTAAGGAAAAACCAAGGGCAGGCGGCCCCTTTCTCTCTCCTCTAAGGGGCACATGGAGGAATATGGTTGGTCCCACATATCATACTTCTTGCAGATCGATGATCGACGATGTTGAACGGGACTAGGGTTAAATAGGCTGCTATGTGGGGAAGCACTGATATAATGTTAAATCGTCGGTGAAGGCCGGAAACATTTAACAAAGAAAATCAACGCAAAAACAGGGACACGCGAGCCTTTTTCTCTCTCCTTCAGGGGGCCACATGGAGGAATATCATTGGTCCTTATGAATCCACATGGAAACTGATGTCATCTTGACGTGGCAGTATGGAGCTGATGTGGCAGTACGGAAGACACGTGTCACGCAAATTCGACATTTTGGGGGTCCTATGGGGGCATTTCTGGGTGACATGTGTCACCACTCACAGGGTGACATGTGGTAGTGATGACATCACACATCACGAATCACATATTGGTGATTGCACAATTCAAGCCCTCCTCCACTATAGTCCCTCCAGACCTGCGATTGCGATATGCGGGGGATTCTCCTAGATGCAATATTTTATTTGTCATATCTTATGAAGACTTCGCGTCCAGACATTCGGCCTATGCTATGAAAAGAGGTGAAGGGGCCCATCTCTCCTATATTTTGATTATGATGCCTTTGGTGGGCCCAACCCCGCAGATTGACGATCGCAGAGGTCAAGGGAAAATATAAAGGGAAAACATTGGAAATTGTCAAAGTACGGGATTTCACGTATTAAAGGAAAAATGTCCCCATACAGGCTCTTAAAGGCTCTAACGCCTTCGGGCTAAGCACGTGGTTCAAGCCCTCGGTCATCTGAAGAAAATTATAGAAAAGGGCCAAAGTAAATGGGGCTATAGGGCATCAAGACTCACATGTTTCACAACATTTTAAGTGATAAATTCGAGCACTAGAAACTCCTCCATATTACACCATTAGCACATCACCAGGTATATCAGGGTGCCGATAGTGTAGGATAGGACTTTAAAGGTGTGATGGGTCGACAACTGTGGCTTTTAAGAAAATAGGTGGTGCATTCAAACCTGACATGGGATGATTTAGAAAGTCCCATTGTGACAGGGAATCAAGATTGACACTGACAGGAGTGAAAAGGGACTTAGTAGCTCGGGAGGATTTAATTATCAGGCATGGTGTCCATTACAGAAGGAAGATGAAGTATTGCCCAAGGGTCTCCTATTTCAGTACTACTGCATGAAACTAATGGTGCCCACTCCCAGCTTTAAAAGATGAATAGTTCAAGTAGTACGATGCGAGTCAGTTGAGTAACATAAGAGGCCAGACCATGAGCACAATCCAACCTCAACCAGCAGTGATCACAGGGATGGGCGCGAAGATATGCTCTTATCATGTTCATTTGATTTTTACTTGTTTTTTGTCCTATAATGTGCCTCCCTTCAATGAGGCAATTAATTCTATAATGTTTTTGGGACACAGATCCATCCCCATCCGAGACAGCTAGTCAATCTAACAATTGAGACTCGGCTAAAGATATTTTTAATGTAATGAATTTTCAATGCTCCCCTTCTCCAGATAAATAGGGGGGAGAAACACTTCACAAAGGTTCAAAAATCCTAAACAAAACTATACATATTATTTTCAGATAGTATAACTTCATAATATAGATCTTTCAGAATATGAAGAAATGGTGGTGATTCCTCCTTCAAGTATTACAATATGTTATCCCTCTGTTAAAACCCATTATGTTCATGTTTCTTCTCTGAATTCATGCAATCATAGCTGTTAGAAATATTTCAAGCTTCATCACAGATTCATTTGTATCGATATGTTAATGCATGTGTGTTGGGATGAGGTCCCCTGGGTCAATTTTAGGGAAAAAGACCTATTTTTGATGTAAAAAGATGTAAAGTCTCCGCAAGTTGTGGTCGTGGAGCACGTAGCTAGTTAAGAGTCAAAAAGGGTTTTTACCCTCCTTTATGTAAACTTGAGTCAGTTTTTGAGATCTACCCATGGTCGCGGACCATGGAATTATATAAAAAGGGTGTGTCTTAGAGAGTCTAAGGCACAATGTATATAGTCTATGGGTATGGAAAGAGAAGTTTAACACAAAAGTAGAAGTCTTAGAGGAGGAAGAGGCTCTGCAGTTGAGTGCGCAAAGGCCTAGAGTAGTGTCCACAACTGAGTGTGTGGACCCCTGCAGTTGAGTGCGCAGGGAAGGATTGAGTCTATAAACTTACACTAGATATCAATAAAGAAGATCATTACAAAAATTCCTATGTTTATCTCTTTACTTCCGTTATGTATGATTACGATATATGCTGTGATGAATAATTCCTTTACGAAATATCAATGTATTGATACGCGGTTTTACTTGATATGTACTATTATCTGAATGCAATTGATGTTAAGTGTTTACGTAGAGATATTAATGCTTTCTATTAAAGTATCAAAAAACTTGGGTAGATCTGAGTGAATACCAATCTAAAGGTAATATAAGACACACGTAAGTAGATAATCTGCCTATTCAGGGTCTGCAAAAGCTAGTAGTAAACCTTCGTGAAGGTCTAAGAGCCAATTAAAGGAAGTTATAGTGATAAGCCTTAGAGGCTTATAGATCTGTGCAGAGGCAGATCCAGACCTCAAGAAGACATCACACTCATCTATGGGTGCAGAAACTTGGTTCCAACATCCCCCCATACTGCATCGGGTGAGATTTCAGTCTACGCATCGCAAATTGATGCCGAAAGGGCTAGTGGTGTAGGGATTTGTTTGGCACAATTAAACTCTGAACCTAGGTCAAGACCCTCTAAGCCAACAAATGGTTTCGTTGCCAGGATTGGGATCTGCATAAAGAGATGTGTGATGTCACATCACTGGAATCTGACCAAAAAGGAAATTGAGGATTGGCTGGATAGAAAGATCCACGAATTCACGGTGCAGGAGAACAAGAATCCACGCCTGTCAAAAGAATAGTGGTTGGACAGATACTTATACATAGAGGTACATGAAATTTTCTTCTGCACATTCCCGATCGAATTATACGTGTGGATAACTAAATTTGTAGATGACCAAGGGAGGTGGAAGCTTGATGCTCCAATAGTGTGGACTCCAAAACTAGTGCGGAGGTTGGAAGCTTCTGAAGATAAGATCGCACACGTTGTTGACCATTGCCTTGATTGTGTTGTAGGAGGATTTGTGACAAAGTTCGTGGTTGACACCTTAGTTAGTTACAACGAAGCTGATCGACACTTCTTCAAGGGATCACGAGATAAGCATTTGAAATATTTGAATACCTGGATTAAGATGTTGTGTGTGAGAAATGAGTTATGCCATTAGCTTGATGTTTGGAGCTATGTGAAGTGGGAAGCTCTTCAGGGATAGGGGAAGAACAGGACCTGAATATAGCCTGTTGATTGCACCTCCTGTGAGCGACGATGAGGAAGCAAGACAATATTCACCGCAGAGCGCTGTCAAGTTGATAAGACCAAGTTTTTCATGAAAACATCATTCGTCCACACCACCTCCACCTTCACCTCTATAGCATACACATTTTCCCACACTGCCACCACCACTGCCGCCGTTCAACATGTCGAATACAATGAATTTGCTAGTTTTTGAAGGTTTAGGAAGTGAGGATCCGGATCAGTTTTGGTTTGTTGCGAAGGCTGTGTGGACAACACAATAGATTACAGATGATAACATAAAGAAAGCGCAATTGGTTACCGTGCTGTAAGATCGTGCGCTGACATGGTACACTAAATACTACACTGATAGTCTGTTGGCATCATTGGCAGACACTCAGGCTGCTTTGAACAAATAATTCGATAAGCCTAAGTCTGCCTCACAGTCAGTAATCAGATTTAAGAAAATCATGATGAATCCCAATGAAACGCCATGGGAGCTCGATCAAAGGTTGAAGTGCAAAATCCGTGAAGCTAATATGAATCTCTCAGATAGTAAGCACTACAATTGGTTTATAGTTGCACTCCTACCCCACTTAAGGATTGCTTTATCTCAGAAAAATATAAGAAATCAAGCGGAAGCTCTAGAAATCACGATGAGATTGCATGAGACACCTATTCAGGACGTGTCTTTGGGAGTCCAACAAATTCACTCGCAGTTGTAGAACCTCTGTCTGGGGTTGCAGAGCTTGAAAAGAGAAAAGGAGACCATGGCAGAGGTGCACGAAGAAGTCTGGTGCCTCAAGTGTAAAAGCTAGGGGCATGATAAAGATCATTTCCCTGTCTTCATGAACTACATAACAAGAGGATCGCTGATGCCCCTAAGATAGAATCTCCAATAGGACCCAGTATGGGGCCCACGCTATGGTGCGCCATTTGTGAAGTAGCCGAAAAACATGTCACAGATAATTGTCATTTGTTACAAAAGTTTGTATAGACACAACAATAGTTATTCTGCGAGTTCTGCAAATCAGTAGGCCACGATGAGCGCCACTGTCAGAGCTATGAATTAATGATGGAGAGGATTCCTATGTATCGAATGCAAGGGGAAACTCAGGCTCTGGATCACAGTGATGGGGGAATCCATGGAGGATATCAAGGGCGCAGATAAGGCCGATGAGGAGGAGGACCTGGTATGGGTCGGGGGCAGGTCATTTGTTACAATTGCGAGATGCCAGGACACTATGTGCGGGAGTGTACGAATCATACATGCTTGTCATGTCAATACTACACGTAGTTTGAGCATACAATCAAAGAATGTCCTGTGTTGATGGCTAAGATGCAGGAGAAGAAGGCACAACCTCAACATCCTACCCAAAAACTATAGATGATGAGGGCCAAGCCCCGCGAAGAGGTCTCGAATGTAAATATCATGCTACGAAGCGAAATCTCGATGGGTGATGATAAGGGAAAACAACCTGAAGAAGGTGGATGGGTTCGCAAGGTCCCAGAAAAAGAGACTAGTTTTGATTTGGAGCGTGTAAAGGAGACATTCCTGGAGGCAAAGAAAAGCTTCACTGTGGCCTCTACCTCAAGAAGCCAGAATAAATTGTCAGAAATCAGTGCACCTAAGAGTGACCCATCTGTGCTTAACACCTTCTTGGAGGCTTGTATGAAGCTATTGTGCAATAGAAAGGCTGTAAAATGGCTACAAGCGCTGATAAATAAGTGCGTGGGTAAGGAAAATTCTCTTGATGGACCTTGCGTAGTCAGAAAGATTGATAAGCATAAGGCAAGAACAGGGCGCTAGATGAGGTTTACCACGCAAATATGAGACTATAAGATGGAACAAGTTATTTTGAATTTGGGGTCTGACGCGAATGTATTGCCTAAACAAACCTGGGAAAGAATGGGGAGACCTATGTTGCAGTGGTCTTCAATTCAACTGAGGATGGAAAACCAGCAAAAGATTATACCCATGGGACGATTGCAGGGAGTTACCGTAGATATCGAAGGTGCAAGCGTGCTGGTTGATTTTGAAGTGATAGAAAGTGTTGATGAAAGCAATCCATACCCCATGCTCCTTAGAATTGATTGGGATATTGACATGAATGGGGTCATCAATCTGAAGAAGCAGATGATGTTTTTTGAGAGGAAATCTCTTTGTGTTGTAGTGCCATTGGACCCTGCAGAAGGACTGCGCTATGCGGAACTAGTCTGCGACTATGAAGAATGTGGTGATGATTTAGTTCAAATCTACAAAATAATGGTGTGAGACCAGGATTGGATTAATCCAATGGGTGATGGGTGAATTGCATGGGACCGTGAATTCTCCTGTACGTCGGATTCGGATGAAAAGTTGGAACATTGGAAGAATAGGTTGCAAGAAGTATCTACATTGCACTGCAACATGATGACTAAATTGATGCATTTTGTGTCCTCAAAGGTAAGAAATGTGCCTTATTATGATGTATTAACTGATGTTGATAAATTTTTGGATGATTTTGAAAGAGAAGTAATAGAGGATTATCTCTTCCAAGCATTGGATTGGGAACTACGCGCTACGCCTGCATGGTGGTGCACACAAAGACAACTTTGATAAATGGCACAATTACAGGAGGATGATGAGGATGCTATTTGGTCATCCTAAAGTACGGTTAACAGAGAAATATGATGGGAGAAATGATATGCATGATCATTTAGCTAAATGGACTGAAGCCTATGGGACAAAGTCACAGCCAGAGTGGGTGCATTTATTCTGTCACACTCTGGATGTAATCCCTATGAATTGGTATTTGGAAACGGAACTCTGCCACGACACCGCAGAGTGGGATATCTTGAAACAAGGATTCTTGATGACCTTCACTTTTGAATATTGGTTTGAAAGAATTGTTGAAGCTCTACAGGAGGTTAAAGTAGCAATATTTTGAATTCCGCAGGATCCGTTAGAATTAGTTTAGCCAGATTGGAGAACCCAATTGTAGCATGCGCTGGAATGCTATAATGTGACTGTTGAAGGGGAGGACGAGGATCCAAGGAATGTCAATATCCTAGAAGCGGAAGGTCACTGCGAGGTCGAAGGTCCGTAGATAGAGAACCCATATATCATCGCTTTGCTAAAAATTTAGGTAGGTAAACATTGGTATTGAAGCAGAGCCTAAATTCACAAAGATCGGGGATTATTGGGATGATGCCACAGTGGATAAAGTTGCTGAGCTACTACGCGAGTACCATGATATTTTTCCTACAAATTTTTTGGACATAAAAGGCATCGTAGGCAACTTGGGAATGATGAAAATAACTTTGAAGCTGGATGCAAAGCCCGTCAAGCAGAGACCATATCGCCTTAATCCCAAATACAAGGAAAAATTTCGCTTGGAATTAGACAAGATGCTTGCGGCTGGTATTATTGAACCAGTGGAGGAATATGATTGGGTGAGCCCAATGGTAGTTTAGGAAAATAAGCAACAAGATGAAATAAGGATTTGCGTAGATTTGAGAAAGCTTAACGATGCCTATGTTCATGATCCTTTCCTGACACCGTTTATAGATGAGGTATTGGAAAATGTTGGAGGGCAGGAGGCCTACTCATTTACTAAAGGGTTCTCTGGATACCACCAGATCAAGACCACACTAGAAGGCAGGAATAAAACAACCTTCACGACGGAATGGGAGTGTTTTCAATATACGATGATTCCCTTTGGACTCAAGAATGCGCCTACGATATTCTCGCGCATAGTCATCGCGGCGTTCAAAGAGTTTATTCAAAAATTCTTGGAGGTATATTTCGATGACTGGAGAGTATTTGGGTTGGTAAAACGCAATGTAGCCAGTCTGCGATTAATGTTGGATACATGTCGAAGGTATCATATCGTGCTGAAACTAAAGAAGTGCTTATTTTGTGTCCCCTTTGGAATCCTGCTAGGTCATGTGGTGAGCAAGCAAGGACTAATGGTGGAACCGGTTACGATGGCAGTAATAATCAATTTGCAAGCCCTGCGGAGTGTCAAAAAGTTGTGCACGATGTTGGGCCATACGGGATACTATCGAAAGTTCATCAAAGATTATGCTCAGATTACCGTGCCTATGGAAAATATATTGAAGAATGTTACGAAACCAGCTCACAAAAAGATAGAAAAGATAGATCAACGCCTTAGAATTCAGCCTCTTTGAGGGGGCAACCTCCTTTACATTACATAAATGAACAATTCTTGGATGATACAAATGAAAATACCTCCTTTCTATATATAGGAGTCTAAGAGGTCATAATATAATCAAAGCCGACATAACAATAATAATGTAAGGGCATAATAATAACAATAGTGGGCTTCTATGGGGCACAATAGTAACAATATGGGAACTACATGGGTACATCAATATAATAAGGGGGTTGCACTAATAACAATAAGGGGTTACACTAGTAGTATAGGGGCCTAACATGCCCCTCTCCTTCAAAAAGTGTTGTCCTCAATGCTTGAGTAGTTCTTGATGCTTCTGTATAAAATTCTTGTCCTCCCATGAGGAATCTTCAGCGGGTAAGTTCTTCCACTTGATGAGATACTCTGAAATTAATCGATTTCATAGCTATCGAGTTCTTGTTTCTGTGACTGCTCTAGGTTTCAATATAATTTTTCCTTCCTCTTGAATTTATGGCAATATTGTTTGAATTGGGATCTTTTGCAACTTTTGAATAAGTGGCCATACTTCTTCGTCCTTCTTCCATTCATCCCTTGCTTCGTTTATCCAATCTGGTTGGATAATAGAAATAGCACAAAACAATGCTTCCACATCCTCATCCTTTCTTGAGAGTGCATCTGCAACAAAATTTTCCTTCCATTTTCTATAGATGATGTCAAAGTCATAACCCAACATATTTGTGACACATTTTTGCTGTTCTTCTAAAGATAATAGTTTTTCTAAAAAGTATTTAAGACTATCATGACCCATTTTTACCTTGAAGTGTCTTCCCATTCGGTAAGGTCACCATTTCTTAAGTGCATGTAATATTGCCAACATTTCCTTCTCATAAATAGCTTGCTTGAGATGTAGAAATAAAAATACCCAATAACCTACATCAAAACATTTTTCACTACGATGTTGATCTACCTGTTGTTTCGTTCAATTTTGCACTAAAGTGGCGTTATCCTTTAAAAGTTGGAGAACTTGTTGTTGATGCTTGATGTGATCTTTCACTGCTTGAACCTTTTTCTTCTTGATATGTCCTTCTATCTTTAGAGTTTGAGGAGTGGTAATTTCTTCCAATATTTTACAAGATATGGTCGGATTCATTTCTTGATGCTCGATGTGATCTTTCACTTCTTGAACATTTTTTTACTTGATATGTCCTTCTATCTTGATAGTTTGAGGTGTGGTAATTCCAACGAATGAATTACAAGATATGGTTGGATTCATTTCTTCTTTCTCGTTGTGATCTTTCACTTCTTGCACCTTTTTTTTCTTGATATGTCCTTCTATCTTGAGAGTTTGAGGAGTGGTAATTCTTGCCAATGCTTTACAAGATATGGTTTGATTAATTTCTTCTTTCTCTGGGGTTGGGTCCTAGTGTATATCCTCTTCTTTTGATGTTTCTTGATCCTTTTCTTCCTCCTCTTCATACTCTATGTAAAATAATTTCTTCTCAGCACACTTATGACCTTTAGTGCATTTGCTATCACAATTGTAACAAAGCCCTTTTTTCTCTTTTTTCTTCCAATTGTTGTGGTGTAACCCTTGTAGGTTGTGGAAGGCTAGGAGAATCAACACTTCCATCTTTATAGTTTTGAGGGGTAGACTTCCTTGTTGCCATAATTTTACTTTCCACTAAGTAACAACGCCCTTTTGCTCTTTCCAATTGTTGTGGTGTTGCTCTAAAGAAGGTGTTTCTCTTTGTATCCTCATAATGTGCTATCATTTTCTCCGTGAAAATTGACCACGTAACAAGATTTTTACGAGAACAAAGCCCTTTATACCATAAAAATTGATCTGGTTCTAAATATGAAGATGCAATACATACCTTTTGTAACATTGGTACACCATGTAGATCAAAATATTGCTCCATTTGAAGTATCCAATTTACCAGATCCTTGCCATCAAACTTCCTCATATCGCCTTTTCTTGATTTTTAGGAGCTTGATATTGAAATGACTATAACTATGTAATTTCGGCTGTTCTAGTTCTGAAATTGTGACCTGTAGTAGCACTCTGTGTCCTCTTTCCAATGCCACTAGTTTGATTGAATTTTAGATTCTCCAAGAAATAGTTATGCACAGTCTCCCAAGATGACCTGATTATATACCTTTTCAGAAGAGCGAACTTGTAGGAAGTTCCACGTGTCACTGTTTCAACCTTAGGATTTGAAAAATATATACAGGAAACTATAGTCTGTCCTCTTTATGTAACTTATGAAATTTCAATCTGATGCTAAAAAAAGTTATGACTATTTTCCCCATGTCACCTATTTGGAATGTAATTCAAGAGTATGCAAAAAGACCGACTTCCTCAGATCATATCTCTACAAATATTGCGCGAAAAGATTTGAAATTTGGACTCAAATTTCAACGTGATTTCTTCTCAAATGGGTTTTCTTTGTAGCATCTGAAACGTCCCAGAAAAAAATTATAGTGCAAATTCCACGATGACCTGTTTGGAGCAGCGAAACCCTAAAATTCAAAGCTTTGATACCAAATGTTATGAAAGCAGCTCACAAAAAGATAGAAAAGATAGATCAATGCCTTAGAATTCAGCCTCTTCGAGGGGGCAACCTCCTTTACATTACATAAATGAACAATTCTTGGATGATACAAATGAAAATACCTCCTTTCTATATATAGGAGTCTAAGGGGTCATAATATAATCAGAGCCGACATAACAATAATAATGTAAGGGCATAATAATAACAATAGTAGGCTTTTATGGGGCACAATAGTAACAATATGGGCACTACATGGGTACATCAATATAATAAGGGGGTTGTACTAATAACAATAAGGGGTTACACTAGTAGTATAGGGGCCTAACAAAGAAGGATGCTACGTTTTGTTTGAGTGAAGAATGTCAGCACAGTTTAGCTGTATTAAAAGAAAAGATGGTCACCACACGGATATTGGTCTTCTCGGATTGGAAGAAGGAATTCTACGTACATGTTGATGCCTCGTGTATTGCACTCGGAGCAGTACTGACATAGGTTGTGGAAGGAGAGATCGATCATCCTATCACATTTGCAAGCAGGAAATTGTCGAAAGAAGAGAAGAATTACTCAATGATAGAGTGTAAAGGATTGGATATGGTGTACGCGCTCCAAAATTTCAGACACTATTTGTTGAGCAGACATTTCAAGATGTATACAGACCATTTTGCATTGAAGTACCTAGTCAATAAGCCTGTGTTGGGGGGAAGATATGCTGGTGGTTGTTGTTGTTTCAGGAATACGATTTTGAAGTCATTGTCAAGCCTAGAAGGTTGAATGCAAGACCTGACCACTTGTCACGCATTGAAATGGGGGAGGAGCCTACTAATTTGGAGGAAGGGCTGCCTGATGCGCAAATCTTCATGGTGCGCATAGCAGACAACTATTTTATGGATATTATCTAGTTCTTAACTATTGAGACGACCCTAGAAGAATACACCAGCCAACAAAAGGAGTTAGTAGTGTGGCGACAGACTTCTCAGTTGCAGGACATTTGTATAAGATGGGCGCTGATGAGATACTACGACGATATGTGCTAGAGTTTGAACAAAATAAAATTTTAGCGGAATCTCATGGAGAGGCTGTAGGAGGGCATTATGCAGGGAAAGCGACAATGCAAAAGATTTTGTGTGCCGGTTTATGGTGGCCTAAGCCGCATAAAGATTCTAAAGCATATTGTAGGGTGTGTGACGCATGTCAAATAACGGGAAGGCCATCGTAGAGGGATGAGTTGCCTCTGAACCCTCAGGTATTATTGCAACCATTTAAGAAATGGGCTATTGACTTTGTGGGGCTGATTCAGCCCCCAGGCAAGAAGACGGGGGCACGCTACATCATCACTGCGAAAAAAACGCTGACTAGATGGGCGGAGGCACGACCGGTGAAGGATTATATAGGGGCTACGACTGCAAAGTTCCTATTTGAATATGTTATAACCAGGTTTGGTTGCCCAAAGGTGTTGATGAGTGATCGTGGTACACACTTCCT
The DNA here is from genome assembly GCA_031772625.1 of Pinus tabuliformis. Lineage (NCBI taxonomy): Eukaryota > Viridiplantae > Streptophyta > Pinopsida > Pinales > Pinaceae > Pinus > Pinus tabuliformis. The sequence goes on from CM062807.1 coordinate 690,046,448, forward strand.
CAATGAAACGATCATCGTGCTGACAGAAGAGTTTCAAGTGTATCATCAGAAGAGTATGCCTTATCACCCTCAAGCGAATGGAACAGTTGAGGCCTTAAATAACATATTGGAGAATGCGTCGACAAATATTTTCAACACGCAATGGAATGATTGGGGCATGCGCGTACCAATAGTGCTGTGGAAATATAGGACTACTTGCAAAAAGATGACAATTCAGACACCTTTTTGGTTGGTCTATGGTGTAGAAGCTGTGATGCCCAAGGAGTATATCATGCCTAGTCTATGCATAGCAAATTTCACAGGAATGGCAGATCGTGGAGCCTTGGAAGAGTGGCTTTCACAGCTAGAAGAAATCGAAGAAGATAGATTCCTGATTGGATTCCATCAGCAGCTTCAGAAGGGATGTGAAAAAGCTTGGCACGATCGTCATATCAAGATGCACACATTCAAGGTAAATGATTTAGTTTTATTATATGATATTAAGTTCGATAAATTTATAGGAAAGTTTCAAATGCACTAACTGGGGCCATGTGTTATCAAAGGAATTACAGATTGTGGCATAATTCAGCTCGCTAAGTTGAATGGAGAACTATTTCTGGGAAGAGTGAATGGGAGCTGATTGAAGATGTATACGAGGGATTTGGCCCAATGACTACATGACAGTAGCACAGTCTTAGTGATCCAGGTAGTTGCAAGGGAGCGCAGGACTATAAACTACACTGCCCGATTGTAGGATCCACATGCTAGAGGGGCTGCGCTTCAAAGGGTGATGTCATAGTGTCAGGAGTGGCACAGAGGAAGTTGCGCTATGGGGAGAGATACTACACAACATGGCTAGAAAGTGACCGTTGGGGTCACTGTTCATGAGGTGACAACTCAAAGACGTTTAAGAGGAGCGGATGACCAAACTTTAAGGCTGAAATCTTTGGAGATTTGCCGCTAAATCAACATTTGTGAACGCATTTTGGGGGGAACGATCAAATTTGAATTCAAATTGGCCTATAAATTACACGTGCTAGAAAACACTTTTCATTCTGAGAATTTTTGAGCTGTGTTTTCTATTGCTGATGAACCCTTAGGTTTATGCAGAATTGATCGCAAGCTCATTGTTTTCTACCCTACCCAGGCATACCCAATAGTTCATTAGCAACATTATGTCCAGACCAGGAGAGACAGTAAGTATCGGAGGAACCATTGCCTCTGAAGGAGCCACCCACAACGTAGTAATCATGGAGGCTTTGGCTATTGTGCCTATGTTTTCAAGGTCACCTAGGCCAAATCCTACATCAATGCGTGAACCCAGAAGCCGAAGAAAGATAGGGAGAAGAGGTCGGTGCCAGTGTGGGAGTCACTGCGGAAACACTCTACTACCCAGGCATAGAGGGAGGACAAACAACCTGCGAAGGTTGTTGATTTAGAGGGCGAAGAACGCACGAAGCATATAGATGTCGAGGGTGTAGTGTCCATCTCAAAGTTTCTGAAGTATATTCTTCCGCGCAAAGGAAAGGAAAATGTCACCAAGGACCCGGACGCAGACAGATTTGGTATTCACATGCCTCTACTACCAGACAAGATCCCCTTTGAAGGTCTGCGCCTGACAAGGGTTCCCCTTTTGAAGATGGAGGGCTAGGACTTGGTGGATCATGAGAGGTTCCCCCACCTTACGACGACAAATTACATGAAACGAGTATTCTACAAGGAATCTAGTGTCACTGCGTTGGAGCCAGTTGAGTGGATTCATGGGGTGAATTAATCAGGGTCGTTGAACCTACTGTGGGTGCCCCACTATCACCACTCCAAAATCAACATTATCTGCATCAAGAAACTACTGGTGTTATTACATGATGGGTTTTTATGGCTTGGCACGTCGATCCCCATCATGGATATGCTGATCCACTGGATCACGCTCCTGCCAACTAAAGGCTTGAATCCAGCTAAGGAGATTGGCGAAAAATAAAATGAGTGAGCTTTGGCAGAAAGGATGAATGAAAAATTTGCGCTCATCAAGAAGCTGCGCAGGTACTCCATCACGTCCATCAGTGACCCCGCGGTAAAAATTGCTACATAGATATTAGTCAGGAAATTTATGAGGAAATGCTATGCGGACGAGGTTCCATCACTCGTGATCTTGTTAACTGCACAGTGCGTGCAGTTTAACTGGTCGCGCTACTTATGCAGTGAGTTCCTCACGATTTGTTGCGAGGCACAGGATGATAGCAAAACATTCCACTACACGTGGTTGCTACCTTCTATTGTGTTGGTCGCGTGGGAGCTGCTGGAGGATAGTTAGTTTCCTCCCGTGGAGAATATTTGCTGGAGGCCACATAATTTTCCTCCCTTTCGGCGATGAAGGACCCCGCGCGGGTCACAGAGTCAAATATTTTCTCGGTTTTGATGGACGCAAGCATTCATATGGCCATCAAATAGTAGCCACAGTTGTCCCTAACCATGTTTGAGTAGTTGTCGGAGTACACGGAGTTCAAGGCCGACTTCCACCGCATCTATATCAGGGCACGGAAGGATCGACAACAGAAGTGTTTTGATCTTCCTTATCTTTCCACAAATGATGCTATTAAGGAAGTCGTTAAGCATTGGCTAACATATTGGCACATTCCATCCGATCTGGTTGTAGGAACCAACAGAAGTACAGGAAAAGAGAAGAAGGATGCAAGGAAACTAGCGGTGCAAAATTTGGTCGCACAACGAAGAAAAGAGGCTGAGGAGAAGGCCCAACTAGAAAAGGAGCGCTCTAAAAAGAAGGAGGCCGAGCAGGAGCAACACAACTCCGAGCGAAGTGATAAATCCCCTTTGCCCTAGACATAGGAAGAAGAGCAGTTAGAGCAGGGCGATGGAGGTGATGCGGGGGAGACCCTCCCTTTTCGAGTAAAGAGTTACAGAGAAAAGTAGCAGGAAGGATCTCGAAAGAAGACTAAGGTGACCAAGCCATTGCTGGATCCCATTATGTTAATGGAGGGCGATCTCGAAGAGAGCAGAGATAAGGTACATGACACTACCTCTGAACTATTGCAACAATTCAAGAAATAGTATATACAGTGCTAGGACTTGTGTAGAAGGATTTGTGCAAGCTGTAGATCTAGACCAGCAGGACAGAGGTGGGCGCAGGATAGGTGAGCACTGCACAAATGAGCTTGGCCCTGGGGATGAGCCAAGCTACAACAATGGTCAAATCTGTGGATCTCGGGATAGTCGTGCCACCAGAAGGATCCTTGACTGCGGAAGCGACCGACGACAAGATCATTGTCAGTGCTCTGAAGAGCATCATTCTGAACATTGCAGAGCTCCCTAATGGATATCTTCATACGTTGCAGACAAGTATTACAATGGAGTTACGAGCGCAGGAGAAGCACGTTCTCAGTCTAATCAATGAATACAAGGCAAGAAATGAACAAATGTTTGTCGAAAAAACGGAGGCCTTGAAGGCTAGGGACACCGTTTAGGCACAAAGTTCTGAGTTGGCAGCTGTGGTTGCAGAAGCATGTAGAACAGTGTCGAAGTTGCAAATACCGGAGGAAGCACTGCCAAAAGCCAAGATCATAAAATTAGCTGTGGGCGTCCACGATGCCAAGGCAGAGGTGGCCAAAGTTCAGTTCGAACTAAACATGAAGATCATGGAGATGGAACTTAAGTCCCAGCCTTCGACTCCACTAGAAGTGAGGGAACAACGCGAAGCTTCTGTCAAGGAAGGGTTAGCGACGATGGATACCGCAGTCGGGGACTGCACAAACTTGTTTGAGCAGGCCATGGAGTTGGTGACGATGCTACAAGAAGATCCTAACCTATAGAGGTTGAAAACAGAAAACCGCGAGCTTCAGAACTAGTACAATGAAGTAAGGGCGATGTCGCATACAGTGGCTACAGCGCAGCGCCTCACTAAGTTGTAGGAGGGAAAGTAACTTCTTGCACGGGTAGAAGCAATGCAGAAAAGGGAAGCAGTCCTTAAGGCATGGTTGGATCCTTTAGAATAATCCTACCGAGTCTCCACCAACATACAGGACAAGCTGATGAACTTTCAGCTGATGCAACATAATATCAAGTGAGTCGGAGAAGGACCAACCATAGAGCAGTTGGTTGAATAGGTGCAGCAGGCAGCCACGCAGAGCGCGGCTAAAGCAGTAGTATTGCAAGTGGAGCTGGGGGATCTTCGCGCCAGCTGAGTGACTCGAGGGCGAGTCATGATCTTTGTGTTGGGGGCATGTTCGGATGAGGTCCCCTGGGTCAGTTTTGTGGCAAAAGGCCAAGTTTTGATGTAAAAAGATGTAAAGTCTCTGCAAGTTGTGGTCGTGGAGCGTGTAGCTAGTTAAGAGTCAAAAAGGGTTTTTACCCTCCTTTATGTAAACTTGAGTTGGTTTTAGAAATCTACCCATGGTTCGTGGAAGATGGAATTGTATAAAAAGGGTGTGTCTTAGAGAGTCTAAGGCATAGTGAATATAGTCTATGGGTATGGTAAGAGAAGCTTAGCGAAAAAGTAGAAGTCTTAGAGGAGGAAGAGGCTCTGCAACTGAGTGCGCAGAGGCCTAGAGTAGTGTCCACAGCTGAGTGCGCGGACCCCTACAACTGAGTGCACGGGGAAGGATTAAGTCTATAAACTTACACTGAAGATCAATAAAGAATATTATTACAGAAATTCCTGTGTTTATCTCTTTACTTCTGTTATGTGTGATTGCAATATATGCTGTGATGAATAATGCATTTATGAAATATCAATGTATTGATGCACGATTTTACTTCATATGTACTGTTATCTGAATGCAATTGACGTTAAGTGTTTATGTGGAGATATTAACACTTTCTGTTAAAGTATCAAACACTTGAGTAGATTCGAGTGAATACCAATATAAAGGTAATATAAGACACGTGTAAGTAGATAATCTTCCTGTTCAAGGTCCGAAAAAGCCATTCGAAAACCTTCGTGAAGGTCTAAGAGCCGATTAAGGGAAGTTATAGTGATAAGCCTTAGAGGCTTATTGATTTGTGCGAAGGTAGATCCAGACCTCAAGAAGACATCACACTCATCTCTGGGTGCGGAAACTTGGTTCTAGCATCCCCCCATACTACTTCGGGTGAGACTTCATTCTGCACACCATGGATTGATGTCGAAAGGGCCAGTGGTGTAGGGATTTGTTTGGCACACTTAAACTCTGAACCTGGGTTAGGACCCTCTAAGCCAACAATGTGCCTGTAATTTTCTCACAGATTAATTTGTATCGACATTGTTAATGCATGTGCCCGTATGGATTATTGAAATTATATCTTTAAATATGCACTACATGAATCCTAGCATTCAGTCCCTCTCTTATCCATTACATCTACCTATAACTGAAATAAGTATAGAAATTATTAATGCCTCAAGCTCTGTGTGTTAATTGTAGAATTATTGATGCTTTAAACTCTGTGTGATGAGTTTCTCTTTCTCCTTATCCTCTCTCATTTTCTCTACAAAAGCTTATTAAACTGTAAGTCCTTAAACCACTCGGCCTCCAGTGTTTCATGCATATATTTCTGTGATATGTACATGTGAAGAAATACTTGAGATCCATGTATTACTCCTTTAGATGAATGAACTAACCCATTCTCTTATATATATATGTAAACTATATGTGAGGGCTCCCTTTACTGAGAATCATTTGAGACACTCCAAATGTAGATGTGCCTAGGCTCTAGTCTCGTAAGAAATCTGAGGTTGTCTCTCGGAGTGAAAAAAATCCCCAAGGCTACACTCAGTGTTTATTAGTCCTAAATCATACCCGAGTGTGTCAGTTTGACCTATGTTTTGTCAACCCAAAAAGCTTCCTAGTGTTTTATCAACCCTAAAGCTAGACATTTCTAAGGTGTTTATGTATGAGCAAGCCTTTATATCTTTCTCAACCCAATTAGCACCTAAGTGTCACAATTCCACTGAACACTCTCTTGAAATCAAGTCATAGGCACACACACAATCCTCAACAAACATAGGGACTCCATACCATAAGCGCATAACACAGGCTTAGAGAAACATTAAATCTTTTAGGGAAATTCATGACCATTGCCAAACTCAAGCTATATGTTCTCCTACTTCATGCGGTCGTTGTTTGTCTTACTCGATTAGTTTTTTCCTCCTTTTTTGATGAGGTGCTCAAGTTTATGCCCAAAAATCAAAGTGTCATAATTTTTTTCAAACTCAGCTTCAGATCGAAGAGCTCATCATTCTGGATCCAATGGTGTGAACGACACTCAAATCCGAGCTCGTATGCAAAAGTTAGAGCAAGTAAAATTTCAAGTTTAACTTATCTAAATGGCAGGATTAAATGACATAGCAAAGGTCCCAACGAATGAGGAGGCGCCAAGTGGCAGGCTTCCATTGGGCCTCGCGTATCACATATCACAGTTTACAAGTTGATTGGGATAAGAATCAGCCCCTAGGAAGTGCCGATTGCGATTTACGATATTGCATATTGCAATCACAGGAAAGGAGGAGTTATAGAATCGACCCCCGGCATAGTCAAGATTGCAATGCGATATATCACAATCGCATATTACACCCAGTACCCGTCGATACCGCTGATTATGTTATGCGTCGATTTCTGATTGCGATGAGCGATAGTCTGCCCAGATGTGAGATGTTATGAATTCTAGTTTATACTTTCATCGGGTCTGCGGTATTGCTATCGCAATATTCCACAGTGTTAACAAGACCTTCAGCTCACCAAACCTCACCAATTGTGAAATGCGATAAGTTCTCACATGCGATACATTTATGAGCCACAATTTAATTTCCCATTGGGTCTACGATATCACAATCACAAATTGCCGATTTCTCTTCACACACCATAAGAGCCCGCAACACTTGCTGATTGCGATTTGTGATATGGCTAATAGGTTATGGCCTGCAGCATGGCCAAATTATTTCTCAGTTAGTGGATTTTGGAGTGAATATGTGGGATTATGTCAGGTTTGGATCAATTTGTGGAACAAATAGTGGGAGAAATAGGAGAAGTCATAATTTATTCAGTCCTTATCCAAATTGGATGCAAAAAGAGGCTAGATCACCATTTTAGAGTATTGTGAACTCATTGAGATAGGATTCAGAGGAATTTGAGCATTGTAAACACACTTTCATTGTAATTTTGAGCATAATAGAGAGGACCAAGCATTGGAAGCTAGACTAAGGAGATGTAGCCTAGGAGTGGTGAACTCATCATCAAATCTCTATGTTATGTGTTGTGTGTGGTATTTTGATGTTCTTTGCTATTATTTTGTTGATGTTCATCATATGTTTTATGTTAAATTGTTTATAACATTTACATAAGAAACTCTCATGGTAATCAATTAATTAAGCAAACATGGTGAATCCTTAAGCACTTGATAAGAAAATGATAAGCATCTTGGGTTTTATATTGAATGGGGAATTAGCACAACATTAATAATTTGCTCCATTTCAGATCAAGTTGGTATTGGAGCACTAGTTTTTGCTTACTAATTTTCTTTGTGAAAGAAGGATTTAATTGTTTGCAAGTTTGTGTCATGCTAACAAGGTTAAAACCCAAAAGAGGAGAAGGGAAACTAGTTGAAAGCCCTATAGTTGTCGCATGGGGAAGAAGAGCAAGGTTGCCAAATTACTCTACACCATTACATCCTCAAGTTGCAGAAGTTGCAGTTGAGTCTTTAGAGAGTATGTCTCATGGAGGAGAACCTACCATAACAGAAGATGAGAAGACCTTTAGAAAGGATTTATTTGATATGACAGAGATGGTGAACGTCCTTTATGAAGAGAGGAATAGAAGATTGTAAAGAGAAAGTTCCAACATCCCAAAGGAGAAGGCTCTTCAGAAGGAAGTAATGGAAAACGAGGTAATGGGAATGGAGACAAGTCTCCACCATCTTCTTCATCTTCTACTTCACAAGCATCTTCACACTCTTCCACTAATACAACCCTTACTCATTCTCATCATCATTGTGCAAAAGGAACTGGTAAAACACTTTTTCTAAAGCTTGATGTTAAATTCGAGTTGCCTATGTACAATGGATAAGTTAATGCAGAAAAGTTGGATATCTAGATTCGTCAGTTGGAGGTTTATTGTAGAATTCAAAACCTTCAAGAGGATGATATAAAAATTTAGTTGGCTTCATTGAGAATGGAAACACTTGTATGGTGGGAAGCAAGGACTCAAGATGAGATCAAAAAACATGGTAAGATCTCTATTACCTGGTCTGATTTCATTGCGGCTATAAAAAGACAATTCTACCCTTTAGCCCATAAGAAAAAAGCTATCATGGATTGGAAAAATTTCAGACAGTTAAAAGGTCAAAATGTGCAAGAGTATACTTAAGAGTTTAGGAGAAGAGCTCTTATGCTAGGAGTAGACTTGCAGTCACAAGATACTTTGCTAAAATATATAGGAGGTTTACATATCTATATTCGACATACCATTCTTAAGTTTAATCCCACGAATCTTGATGAGGTCTCTGTTCAAGCTACACACCTCGAAGAAAGAGGGACAAATGTACAAGAAGAAGGTAAGAAGAAGCATTCCAGAGTGGTGGAAAAAGAGATAATTTCAAGGGAAAGCAAAAGAAAAATTCCTCTGTTAAGAAAGAAGGGGAGAAACCTGTGTGTAAGAATTGTTCTAAAGACGGTCATGATGAAGCACATTCCTGGAAGCTTCATCCTGAATCAAGACCAAAGAAATTTAACAATAAAGGGAAACATAAGACAAACATTGTTGTACAACAAGACTTGGATTTTGACTTAGGTGATGAATAAATATTGCGGTCATAGTCACTAAGGGAAAATCTATGGCAAAAGAAAGCAAAGAGGAATCCATGGCAAGCACCAATGCAAAAAATATTTTTAATAATGCTTCAAATGAGGAAAAAATAATTGATTTGTTCCATATCCAAGTTATTAAAGACACACCAGGATTTATATGATGTTTGATGATGGATCTAAGGAAAATTTAATTTCTACAGACTTGGTCAAGAAACTGAATCTGGAAACCATGCCTCGTAATAAAATGTATCCATTAGGCTGGATAACCAAGGATGAAAATCTTTAGGTCACAAGGAAATGCGTTTTTAGGTTTTCTATTACTCGCAATTTCGTTGATGAAGTCGAATTAGATGTAGTGCCACTGGATATTTTTGGAATTGTGTTGGGAAGCTCATATCTGTATGACAGGAAAGTCGTTTTCCATAGATTTGAGAACAAATATAAATTGTTCAAAGATATAGTGTAGTATATTGTGGGAGCCCATCATAGGAAGCTTAATTTGTCCTTGGGAAGGGCAGGGAAAATTAAGTGACTTGTCAATTCCAACAAGAGTCTCGTGCTCCTTATGATCAAGCAGAAGAATGAGATGGAGCATGAATCCTTTGAAGGATGTGATGTGAAGTTGAAAGCTAAATTGGTTGATCTAGTCAATCAATATGGAGACACGTTTCAAGAATCAAAGGGATTGCCAACTAAAAGGGTAATTCAGCACGAAATTCAACGACAACAAGATTGTCAACTCCCAAACATCGGTATGTAATGAATGTCAATTCTGGAAAGTTAAGAAATTAAAAAAAAAAGTCTAGGAATTGTTAAATAAATGTGTAAGTCATCCCTCTACTTCGCCATGTGGTTAACCAATTGTTTTGTACTCAAGAAATATGGAACCTGGTGCACGTGTGTAGATTATCGAGCTTTGAACAAAATTACCATAAATAATCGATATCCACTACCCAGAATAGATGATTTGCTAGATCAGTTAAAGAATGAAAAATATTTCACTAAATTAGACCTGAGAAGTGGATATCATCAAATTAGAGTAGCTGAGGAAGATATTTGGAAGACTGCTTTTAAAACCAAATAGGGATCGTTTGAGTGGCTAGTTATTCCTTTCAGTCTTTGCAACACTCCAACTACATTCATGAGAGTTATGAATGATGTTTTAAGATACTTTCTTGATGAGTTTGTAATTTTCTATTCAGATGATATTTTGATATTCAACAAATCATGAGAAGAACATGTCAAGCATGTGAGGAAAGTGTTGGATGTCTTGAAAAAATAACTATTATTTCTGAAGATGTCTAAATGTGAATTCGGGAAAATTTCTTTAGTGTATTTGGGCAACATAGTTGGAGGAGGTGAGCTGAAGAGTGAGCCCTCTAAAGTTTCGGTCATTGTTAATTGGCCAATACCCAAATCAGTCACAGAAGTAAGGATTTTTTTGGGAGCAGGGAAATATTGGAGGAAGTTCATTGCCAATTTCTCTTCCATAGTGGCTCCACTACATGCTTTGACTAGCGTAAAGGTTGTCTTCCAGTGGGGAGGAAAACAACAAAAAACATTCGATGCTTTAAAACAAAATATCAGTTCAGCCCCAGTTTTAACATTTCCATATTTGAAACAACCATTTTGAAATACAAATAGATGGAAGTGACTACTCCATGGGTACAGTTCTTTTACAACATGGTAAGCCCATTTCATTTCATTCTGAGATTTTTAATGGTGTTGTTATTAACTATCCTACATATGATAAAAAGATTTATGCATTGGTGCAAAGTGTGAAGAAATGGAAGCATTACTTGATGGGTAAAGAAACCATTATTCACATCGATCATCAACTTTTGCAATATCTACAATCTCAAACAAAATTGCAGCAATCAAGGCACTTTCGTTGGATGGGATTCTTACGGCAATTCCACTTGGTAATCAGGTACAAGAAAGGTATTTATAACAAATTTGTTGATATGCTTTCTAGATTGGTTGTTAATGTAGCCATTTTACTCAAGAATAATTATGTTTTACCTGAAAATTATGTTGAAAATACGTAAATGATGCTGAATTTCAAGAGTTATATTCAAACTTGAGTCAAGGCCACCAAGTTGATGAATTAGACTACCATGTACATGATAATCTATTGTATCATTTCGGAAAAATTTGTGTTCCAAAGGGAGAGAGAGTAAATGTCATAGGGGAAGCGCACACTTCTCTTATTGCTAGACATTTCAGTGTAAGTAAAAAATGGCGAATCTTCAAAGGTATTTCCACTGGCCTCGTATGATTGAAAGTGTGTCATGTTTTATCAAAGGTCGTTCATTGTGTGTAGTCAGTAAGCCTAGTAATAGGAAACTAGGATTGTACATGTCACTTTCAGTGCCTTCATGTCCATGGGAGAGTGTTCCTATGGATTTTGTAAGAGGTCTTCCTTTATCAAGAAAAGGGCATGATTATTTGTACATAGTTGTGGATAGGTTCAGTAAGATGTGCATATTAATGACTTTTCAAAAACAAATTACAACTGAAAAAAAAATTCAACATTTCTTTCAAAATTTGTGGGTTCATTTTGGACTACCTACTTATGTTGTAAGTGATCACGATTCCTGATTTGTTGGGAATTTTTGGTCATGTTTATGGAACTTGATGGACACCAAGTTGAAGAAAAGTATAGCCTTCCATCCGCAAAAATATGGTCAAACTGAAGTGGTTAACAGGATATTTATTCATTTGCTAAGAGGATATTGCAACAAACATCCTAAGTTGTGGGATGAACAATTGCATTAAATTCAGCATGCCTACAACCGAGAAAAACACTCTTCTACTCTAAGTTTTCCTTTTGAGGAATGTCTTGGTTATTTGCCTACATCACCTTTGGATTTCATCTTTGAGAGGGATATAGCTTTAGATGGACAAAGCGACATAGATAGACCAAATAAATTCATTAAGAAAATTTAAATGATTCATCAAACAGTTCAAGAACAACTAGAAAAGAGTCAAGGCAAGTATAAGGAAAGACATAATAAGCATCGTGTGGATCATCATTTTAAAGTAGGTGATGAAGTTTGGCTATACATTAGCAAGGAAAGGCTACAAGGTGAAGGTAAAAAGCTGAAACCAATCTGTTATGGTCCATTTAAAATTTTGGAAAAGATTGGTAATAATGCTTTCAAGCTTGATTTGCCTTCATATATGCAAATTTATTCTGTTGTTAATGTTGAAAATTTGAGATTGTATGAGCCTACTTTGATTGAAGATCAAAGAGAAAGTGTACAAATTCCATCAATTGAAGATTTTCTCCAGAATTTCTTGATGGGCTCCAGCAAGACACCATACTTGACAGAAGAACGAGGTCATCAAAGAGGGGAAATTTTGATTATCTTTGAGTGGGTATCAAAGGTACAAATCCATCAAAGGCCAAATGGATTGAAGAGGGGAAGGTGAGGGAAAAATACCCTCATCTATTCAATATCTGAATATAATCTTTTGGGGTCCAAAAGACTTCCAGTGGGGAGGAGTGATCAAGTGCTCAAGTTTATACTCAAAAATCAAAGTGTTAGAAATTTTTCACGAGGAGCTTTAGATTGAAGAGCTCATCATTCTGAATCCAACGGTGTGAACGAAACTCAAATCCGAGCTCGTATGAAAAGGTTAGAGCAAGTTAAAGTTCAAGTTTGACTTGTCTACATGGCAGGATTGGATGACGTGGCAAAGGTACCAGCGAATGAGGAGGTGCCAAGTGGAAGGCTACCATTGGCCCTCGCATATCGCATATCACAGTTCGCAGGCAGGTCGGGTTAAGAATCGGCCCCCAAGCAGTGCCGATTGCAATTTACAATAACACATATCACAATCGCAGGAAAGGAGGAGATATAGAATTGACCCCCGACACAGTTAGGGTCGCGATATGGTATATAGCAATTGCATGTCGCACCCAGTACCCGCTGATACTACCGATTATGTTTTGCACCAATTTTCAATTGCGATGAGCAATAGATTGCCTAGATGTGAGATGTTATGAATAGTAGTTTATACTCTCGTCGGGTCCGCGATATCACTATCGTAGCATTCCGCCATGTTAACAAGACCTTCAACCCACCAAACCTCATCAATTGCAAAATGCAATAAGTTCCCAGATGCAATACGTTTATGAGCCACCATTTAAGTTCCCATCGGGTCTACGATATCGCAATCACAAATCGCTCATTTCTCTTCACAGACCATAAGAGCCCACAACACTTGCCGATTATGATTTGCGATATGGTTGATAGGTTATGGCCCATGTCGTGACCAAATTCTCACTCAAGTGGAGCGAATTTGTGGGATTATGTCGGTTTTGGAGCAATTTATGGAAAAAATAGTGGGAGAACTAGGAGAAGTCATAACTTCTTCAGTTCTTATCCAAATTGGATGCAAAAAGAGGCTAGATAGCCATTTTTTAGTATTCTAAACTCATTGAGACAAGTTTCAGAGGCATTTGAGCATTGTAAACACATTTTTGTTGTAATTTTGAGCATAATAAAGAGACCCAAGCATTGGAAGCTGGATGAAGGAGACATAGCCCAAGAGGGGTGAACTCATCAAATATTTGTGTTGTGTTTTGTATTTGTATGTTCTTTGTTGTTATTTTGCCGTTGTTCAACATATGTTTTATGTTAAATTGTTTATAACATTTACATAAGAAGCTCTCATGGGATTCAATTAATTAAGAAAACATGTTGAATCTTTAAAAACTTGATAAGCAAATGATAAGAATCTTGGGTTTTATTTTGAATGGGGAATTAGCACAACATTACTAATCTACTCCATTTTAGATAATTTTCTCTTTTGCGCTCTATGTATGCAAATGTATTATCATAAAGACCTCTTTTCCCCATCGTCCTATTGTGTGTTGTCCATGTTAACATGATTTATGACAATAAGGCTATATAGCCCCTTCCATACTTAGGCAGTCCATACCCCCACTGTCACCCTTTTTCCTCTTTTCCTTTTTTGACATGTTGATCAATCTAACATGAATTGTAGGGATAAGGACCTTAGGTATCATCCTCCACTCAAGAATCCCATTCCCTCACTTTAATGTTTGCACAATAGTGCCATAACTTCGACAGGGAGATAGGTGGTGGAATAAGCACAAAGGCTTTACAAGCAACTCCTCCGCCTTAGTCCTCTAAATATGTGTCCACTTCCTACAGCCAATCAAAATTTATAATTTCATATTTATTTACATGAATTTATAATTCATATTAATTTTCAAAAGAGGGATTAGCAAAGGGGTTGTTACAAAAGGGGCATGACATCATCATTTAGAGGCTTATGACCCACACATGTGGGTCTTTTGTGCCATAGTTTTACATTGAGCAAGTGGTTGGCTTGTAACCCTATAATTATCTTATTTTTACTCATTGTCAAACTTGTTGAGGGGATTCTGAGACTAATATTAAGTAAGGGTAGACGTAATATAAATAAAGGTCACCAAATTTCTCATTTCATCATCACTTGTGGACTATTTTGACCTCCTTAGATATTTTGGCCTAGCTCTTGTAGCCTATTTCTCTTATGGAGATGTGATCTTTGTGGATATTTTTGCTATTGGAGACTAGCCCTTGTTGTGGAGACGTCACTTTGGGATAATGAAAGATTGATCATGGATATCTTGAGATTATTTATGTTGAGTATCTTTTAATGGTTATTGCATGCAAAGTATTTGCTACGGTTTTTTATGTTCTTGTTCAATTGTATATATTTATATGAATTTTTCGTTAAATATTGGATACTTTAATGAGATAATCTTGGAAATCCATTGAGGGCCTACTTGAGATATTTCCTCTTGATCTTATCCCCTCACAAAGTGATAGTTAGGTTTTTGAAAGTAGAAAACTAGGTTTCCCCCTTACTCCCTTCTAGGGTTTGATATCTCCATAATGATTTTTCCCTTAGAATCCATCACCCAAGAGGTAGGCATTGGTTTCCACATGATGGTTAAAAAAATAAAAAATAAAAAAAAATGTCTTTCTTTTCTTCTCTTCCTAAACTTCCGAACCTAAAATTTTGTAGCACCCTCCTCCCACATCTACCCAAGTAACCAACCAACTGGGGTAAACACATGACAAGAAGTTACTATGATATGAATCGACTCCTTATGTGTTAGTTAAGGAAGTGGAACCGACAAAAACACACCATACAGACCTTCAACATTAGCAACAAAACTCCGAAGAGCCATCCCAACCACTCAGGTAACCAACCCTTGGGTCCTACTGAGTTTCTAGACTATTAAACCCCCATACACTCCCATGTTATGGAGAAAAAACATGCATCTAGGACGCTCCAGACTCACCCACAACATGGGTATGCATGCACTTGGGGACTTTTTTGCCCAGTGTTGAGCCCACGTCTCTGAGATTTTAGCCACTTTTTCATGCCCAAAGCCCAGAACTGAAAGATAATACAGAATAATGATACAAATGAAATTACTTAAACAAGGAACTAACTGGACCCCTACTAGCCATGAAAAATGTTTCGTCAAACATGTCAAAAATATGTAATCTACAAGTTTAAACAATATATCTGAGCATAGGGGTCTCGTACTCATATGACAATCACTAAGAAGAATTGATTCCTCAAAGCATTAGCTACAGTTGCATCCATTAGGCCATTGATACATTGTTCATTATTTTACAAGTAAAAACATGATGAGAGCTATACATAACCATTGTCATAATACAAGTTCACTATAACACCCTCCTCCCACATCTACCTAAGTAACCATGGCAACCGGGGTAAACATGAGACGAGAGCCTACTATGATCATATTCGACTTCCTATGTAACATTAAGGAAGTGGAATTGATAGAAACATCACACACAGTCATCTAACATCATTAACAAAACCCTTACGTGATAAGTCAGCCACTCAGACAACCTGTCCCTAGGTCACACTGTTGTTCTGGATCTCTTAGGCCATAGCCACACTCATGCTATGGGAAAGGGAGTGACCAACAAACTAAAATCGCTCTCACAGGATTGCCTGCTAGCAAACATGGACCAAAATTTTCAGTTCTATGCCAACAACCCCGAGATTTAAGCCATTTTTTGAGGACTAGAGCCCAGGCCACTGCCCAGAATGGAGTGATAGCATAGAATCAGTAAAAATACAGGGAAACAATGGTGCAAAAGAAATAAGATGAACAAGATCATAACCAGACCCCTACTAGACATGATAGGCATTTTGTAAAACATATCATCAACATGTAACCTACAGGTGTAAACAACATAATTAAGTGTAGGGATCTCATACTTATCCGAGAATATCTATGAACCATTGTTCCCTCATCTCATTTGTTTCATTATCCTCTATTAGGTCATAGACACATTATCCATTCATATACAAGTAAAAACATGTTGAGAGCCATACATAGTTGTTGTCATAAAATGTACATATAACCAACATAATAGGAACAAAAATACCATAAACATATCAGCCATCAAAATCCACATATACATCGATAAATTTACACATGAAAATCAAGGGAATGAATTTATCATTAATGAATGCAATGAACCAAATGGAGATGGACTACAACGTTCCACCTGACCATAGATTGGCTAAGCCAAGTCTCACTTCAGCCAATCAACCCTGTGCCATATTCCAAGCATGAATGTGGGACTCATTGAACACATCTAAAACAACAATCAACATGGATGCCACTAGAGTTCTCCACCTACACCATGAGGAATTTGAGTACCTCTTAGTCTCTCAGGATTTACTCTGCATCCACAATCTGATCCACGGATCACTAGGCCCTACATCGAGACATATTGTCCATGCTTTACTGTGTGTTGTAGTGTTTTCTTCTCAAAGAAGTACGAAAAGAACCCACTTAAGATTGTGGATGACAAACAATTTCAACAATATGAATGGCTGCTAAAAATTGTAGATTTGTAGCAACTGATAGAAACAAAACTTGGCTCTGTAAGGCTATGACTGGCTGTGTCTGGCTGTATGGCTATGTCAGTTACTTATGTGCATCTTGTATGGCTCAGGCGTATGACCCTCAAAAGGTGAATTGCATATAACAAGCAGTAGTAAATCGCTCTTGTTGTGAAGGTATCGCTAACATAGCTATGGTCGCATGCGCATAGCCTTCATTCACTGCACATAGTGCCTTCCCGGGGTATGGGGGAAACCTCCTCTATCGGGCATGTTGTTAAGGGGGACTTCTCCTCACTCGGGTAAGGTGTATCGAAAGGGGACTTCTCCTCTCTCTGGTCTGGCAGTGCGGACTTCCCTTTCGATCAGCAGGCGGGTAGTTTTGTGATTCAAAGTGTCGATCATAGTGCCGTGTGCCATCCCTGCCGTGTGCCGTGCCGGGGCTGTTTCGACGCGGTCTGTTGGAAACTTGGCTCTATCTAATCAGTTGGAGAACTTGGGGGACATCTCTCCTCATCTGGTGGCGGTAAGGATGCGCAAGCAGGCTCGACCATAAGGGAGAGGACTTGACTCTCCTCTGGTCTGGCGGTGCGGACTTATCTTATTTAGATCGAGCCCCTTTAGGGGGCTCGACTGATAAGGATGCGTAAGCAGGCTCGACTGTTAAGGAGAGGACCTTTAGGTGCTCGATCATAAGGATGCGTAAGCAGGCTCGACTGTTAAGGAGAGGACCTTTAGGTACTCGACTGTTAAGGACCCTTTAGGGGGCTCGACTGATAAGGAGAGGAGAGGGAGAGGAGAGGACCCTTTAGGGGGCTCGACTGATAAGGAGAGGAGAGGTACGTTAGTGACTTTTTTAGTTACTTATTTGAGAGGGGCCACCCAATAAGTAAATTGAAACGTAGTTGCTTGCTTTCAAAGGTAGGATCGACCGCGTCAGGTCAGGTGGGTGAATCTTACGGTTAAAGCATTGTGATGGAGAGGAGATCATTAAGAAGATAGAGGAGGATAAGACACACATTCCACTACAGCCACCCACTAAGCATAGAGTAGTAGATCTAGCACTCATTTCCTATGACCTTCCATCCTTCCCACCACAAGTAAAGTCTCATAAAAATATTCTTATGATTGTATTACCTAGGCGGCCATCTAGAGTAGCAAGACTCATATAGTGTAAGATAATGATCGAGGTTTAGGGCCAGTGAGGCTAGCATGTAGATGATTTTGCATTATTAAGATAGGAAGGGATACTAGAGGCCATGTGATGGAGTCAGATATCTATATATAGTGCAAAAGCAATTGAGAGAGGTGCTTCTTAACTAGGATATAGAGTCACACATGTTAGATTTTCATAGGATGCGCAAGCAGGCCCTTTTTTTGACTTATTTGAGAGCCCAATAAGTAAATTGAAAAGAGAAAAGGCGCCTACTTATTGAGAATTTATCCTACTTCCGGTAAAGGAAAGACCCTTGGATGAAGGACACTCCGTATTCCAGCGGGAACTAGAGGAAAGACCCGGTTCCGTGGGCGTTAAGGATTGGATGGAAAGACTCTTGAGAGCCTGAGGAAAGGCCCGAGGATCCATTGCTTCTATAGATCCATTCCACTAATCCAGCTCAAGTTATTGGAAGGACTCCAGCGTGGTCCCCATCCCAGCGACTAATGCCTGGTTCCGTACATATTGATAAGAAAGTAAGAACTTGAATATGAATGTAGGGGCAACTCTAAAGGATCCATTCTCTTTTCACCCTTTAGTAGATTTGTGAATTAGCAGCTTATATTGGAGCGGTAGGTAACTGACTCTGGTTAGGAATGGCGCAAAAAATAGGGCCTTAGGGCATCGATCGTACCCTATATATCGTATACAAATAGATATATCTCATTATCAAAGCCCTAAAGCAAGCACTTGAGCTAGCCGTAAGAGCGCGGCAAAGCAAGCCTTCCTCGATTGAAGCATGGGTCGCATGCAACCAAGCCCTGCCTTACATGCCCCACCCCCTTGCACACGCTACAGTTTCCAACCCATTGACCTCCATCAAACCAGTGCCCTACATGTTCAACTGCAATCAAAGGAAGCACCATCAAGGCTGTTGACATTCACTAGGCCAAGCAACGCTTCAACGCAAAAGGGACTTCCAATATACCAATTCAATGGCAGGGAAGGAGGGTCTCCATCACATCAAGGAAGCATTTCAGCTTGTTATTCTAGCACATTTCTTTGCTAACCTTACTTCACCTTCCTACCTACCTTCTGACATTCAATGGAACGAAGCACATTCATTAACGCCCATTTAGGCTCTTGACATTCACTAGGCCAAGCAACGCTGTCAAGGCACCATTTTGACCCTTAGCAAAATTCAATTG
The DNA here is from genome assembly GCA_031772625.1 of Pinus tabuliformis. Classification (NCBI taxonomy): domain Eukaryota; kingdom Viridiplantae; phylum Streptophyta; class Pinopsida; order Pinales; family Pinaceae; genus Pinus; species Pinus tabuliformis. Next base: position 690,065,499 of record CM062807.1, read on the forward strand.
CAGGGCAGGGGAACAGGAAATTCTATCCCATCAAAGCAAGCGGATCGGGTGAAACGAACAGGCATTCTCAAAGCGGGTGTTATAAAAGCCGCCAAAGTCCGTATCTATGCCACAATCATAGTTAAACAACAAAATTAAAGAGTAATAACTCCAATCATCCAATGGAAATCATATATGTAAAGAATAATTTTATTATAAAACCTGTGAAGAGAACAGATAAATGTTATCATTCCCCCTCTATGGGATGGGTTCTTGGCTATCCTCAAATGTCTTCATCTTGTGTAGAGTCTCTCTCCTCTATAATGTGAAAACCCAACAAAAATATGGTGTGTGACAGTGAAAATAATTAGAGTTACAACAATGAGTGCAACGATGAAAATAATCAAAAGTGAATAATGAATGGAAAACCCTTCTATTTATAACAAAATATTGAGTTATCTTAGAATAATGAGTCATAATAAAATATTATTGATCCCATTCTTGGAATAACCACCTGGAATATTTTATTATATTTTTTAGGAGGGAAAAAGTATTTAAACGTTTATTTAGAAATAATAAATAAATAAATGATATATTTATCATCTCAAGGAATTAGTTATTGAATAATAAACAAATAATGACTTATTTAATTATTCCTAAGGGATTTAGTCAAATTTGACAAAGAATAATAATTAATTAGTGATTAATTAATTATTCTTAGAGAAAAATGAGATAATTAGTGATTTATCTGTTTATTTTTCATGATTGGATCAAATTTGACAAGGAATAATAATAAAACAATGGTTTAATTAATTATTCCTAAAAGAAAATCAAATAAATAGTGATTTTTTTTTAATTATTCTTCATGGGTTTAACTATAAATTACTTAACAAAGGTGGTTTATGAAGTAATTTGTCACAGTGAAAGAAATTTTACTATGATAAAATTGGCTTTACACGGTGTACTTCGATCTATCTAGTAAATTAGACTAGATGATCAATTTTTTGGTGTTAACACCGTGCCTCCCATCCCGGGACCACTATGCCCAATGGAGAGAAAATCTACCTCTTTGCTTTACTGTATATCCTTCCATTCAATGGTAAGGATTCCTAGGCCCACCAAGGCACACAATTTGGCATTACCGCAACCCATAGTCTGGTTCAGGGGTTACTAGGTCAGTGGCTTCGTGATCGTTAGTCTGTTCCAGAGACCACTCAAACCATGTGTTTATCAATTCAGAGAACCACCCCACTCAACTTCGAATCCAATCTGGCCATCCCACATAAACTGAATGAGAGAACCCATCTCATCAAAGCTATGAGGAAATGGCAAGGCTAGGTTGAAAATACTGTCACACCTGGAAAAACCCATGCCATGGTAGAAAAGAAACACATGCAATTCCATGCATGCCAAATATAGCAAGGAAAATACACATATAAGTTGATACCTATAATGAAACCTGTTGTAGTTTCTTGATCCTACCTTTCCCTGCTTGATCTTTTACTTCCTCTTGCCTTCTTTTCCTTTCTTACTCCAATGCTAAAATCCTCCAAGAAACCCTAAGTGTCAAGAGTATGAGAGAGAGAGAGAATAATGAGAGAGCTCCAAAACTCAACTGACAAAATGTTACCAACTGATCCTAAAAAGACTTTTTATGAATGAGGCCTCTATTTTCTTCATTTTCCATTATTTTCCTCCATTTTTCTCCTCACATGCAACCTATAACATTTCAACTCCCTTTTCTCCTAATTTCCATTATTTTCATAAATAAATGTGCCAAAAATGCTATTTTTCCTTTCCAAATCTTCAGCCATTGTCTTTGCCAATTTCCTTAGCCATAAACAACCAAATGAACTCCCCTAGGATGTTTTTCCCAACATTCAGCTTAGAATAAGTGTCCCATCGATCGTGGTTATTGTTTTTAACTTTTATTACATGGAATTTTCACTAGGGTTGTTACATAACCCTCCCCCTTGTAGGACACCATCCTTGGTGTTCAAACACACATATGCCTTATCAACCTACTGAAATAAGACATACTACTCATGTAGCTTTATAACACAAATCGATGTAGTATTTACAATGAAATAACTGCTAAAAAAACATCATGACAACATGATATGATACCGCATAGTGGATCTTTATAACACATATCATCGTGATATTTACATCCATATACATTTGTACATATAGAAAAATCACCAAAATATATACCAAAACATATAGCAAATCATATACCAAAATATATATCAAAACATATTCTAAACACCATATCTAATCATATATCGAAACATCATATAGCATATATTAATCACCATAAAGCATATACCAAATCACCATAAAGCATATACCAAACAACCATAAATCATATACCAAACCACCATATCAAATCTACTTTGCCTCAACTGGAAAACAAGGAAGGATACATAGCTCGCATTTGATACGCCATCTCCCATGTAGCTTCATTGGGCCCAAAGTGCTTCCATTGCACTTTAACTTGCTCGATTGCTTAGTTTTGGAGCATGATAACCTTTTTATGCAATATACACTAAAGCTCCTGTTGGAATTATCCATCTAATTCCACCTACAATACAAACCAGTCAATCACATGATCAACATCCTTAACATACTTCTTAAGCAACGATACATGGAAAACATCACAAACTTTCATTATCGGAGGCAATGCAAGTCGATAGGCTATTGGCCCAATCCTCTCAATGATACTGAAGGGTCCACAAAACCATGGTGCTAGCTTAGCACATGATCTAATCCACAAGGATCTCTTCTTTGGTTTGATACGCAAGTACACCTGTTCCCCAACTTGGAAGTCCTTAAAAAACCTATTCCTATCTACATATCTTTTCTGCCTATCCTGTGCTACCATAAGACTTTTCTTAATCACCTGCATCTCCCGCTCCATGTCTGACAGCATATCTGGTCCAATCAATACGTTGCTAACCAGATCACTCCAGCTAATGGGAGTGTTACAACTTTGCCAATGCAATTCCTCAAAAGGACTCATCCTCAATGACTCTTGATAACTATTGTTGAATGCGAACTCTACGAAGGGGAGATAATCTTCCTGCTTCCATTGCTGATGCATCACATACATCCTCAACATGTCCTCCAATATCTTGTTGACCCTCTTTGTTTGTCCATTTGACTGCAGATGATAATTTGTGTTGAAGGCCAACTTTGTGCCCAAACCCACAAAAAAATCCTTCCAAAACTTGGAAGTGAACTTCACATCCCTGTCTGACACTATATTCTTTGGAACACCATGCAGTATAACCACATCCCTGATGAATACCTAGGCCACATCGCTAGATGAGAATGTAGCCTTCACTAGAATCATGATGTTTCACTATCTTCAGAAACTCTGTGATGAAATCCATGGAAATGACCTCCCATTTCCACTTTGGGATCATGATTGGCTCTAGTAGTCCACCTAGATGTTTACACCCTTCTTTCTCTTGCTGATATTCAAAACACATTGCCACAAACTATGCTACATCCCTCTTCAAATTCGACCAATATTAGAATTTCTTCACTGCTGTTAGGTTCTTCTGATAACCTAGGTGACCAAAATATGGTTTCGCATGAAACTCCCTCAAGCTCACCTTCTTGAGCTCATCGTTGTCTGGCACATATATTTTGTCTCAGAACCTAACCAATCCATCTCTTGTAAGACAATAATCCATACCCTGTGCACCTGCACTTGTACTTGTACCTATACTTCCATCTGTACATGTACCACTACATGTACCCGTACACACACCTGTACCTGTACCTATAATATCACATGTACCTGTACCAACACCCTGCTACAACCTATGCACAATATCCATATACTTGACATCTTGTTGACTTGCCTGCAAAATCCTATCCTGTAAGTCTATCCCATAGGAGCTCATAGTTGCCAAGTGATGTACCTGTACCCGTCTGCTAACAGCATCTACCACCCTGTTCTCTTTACCTTTGATGTATCTGATATCAAAATCAAACTCACTGATCGTGGCCAACAATCTAGCTTATCTAGCGTTCAGATTCGGTTCAAACAAATACCTCAACCCAATATGATCACTCGTAAGTAAAAACCTCCTACCAAGAAGATAGTGTCTCAACATATTCAATGCATGTATGATCGCTGCTAACTCAAGATCATGTGTTGAGTAGCTCTTTTTGTGCTCATTTAGTTTCTGGGATTCATAGCATACCCCCTGTCCATCTTGCATAAGGACTACACCAAGCCCTCTCTTGTAAGCATCAGTGCATACCACAAACTCTTTGTCCATATCTGCAATCTGTAGCACTGGTCCATGTGTCAATGATTCCTTAAGTTGCTTAAAGCTAGCCTCACACTCCTCTCTCCATTCAAACTTCTTTCCTTTTCTTTGCAATGATTTGATGGGATAAGAAATCTATGATAAATTTCTAATAAACCTCCTATAATAACCAACCAAACCCATGAAATATCTCACCTCATCCACAATCTTAGGAGCTACCCATTCTATGATGGCTCTTATCTTCTTTGGATCTACTGCAATGCCCTCCTTGGAGACAACATGGCCCATGTAGCCTACCTCACTCTAAAAAAAACTACACTTGTTGAGCTTAGCATACAACTGATGCTCCCTCAACAACCTCAACATTATTGCTAAATGCTTCGTATGATCTTCCTCATTTTTATAATATACAAGTATATCATCAATGAACAAAATAACAAACTTATCCAAATATGGACGCAACACACTATTCATCAAACACAAGAATGTAGATGGAGAATTAGTTAAGCTAATTTGGACAACAACAAACTCATAATGCCCATATCTGGTCCTGAACGCAGTCTTGTAAATTCCATCCTCTTTAATGTTTACTTGATGGTATCCAAATCTCAAATCAATCTTCTAGAACATTGCTTCTCCCTTTCGCTGATCGAACAAGTCATCACTCCTAGGCAAAGGGTACATGTTCTTGATAGTCACTTTTTTCAACTGCCTGTAGTCAATGCATAATCTGGGAGTAACTTATTTCTTCCTCAGAAACAAGACTGGTGCACCCCAAGGTGATACACTTGGCCTAATGTATCTCTTGTCCAAAATTTCCTTCAACTACAACTTTAACTCAACCAACTCAAGTGTGCTCATCCTATAAGTTACTTTTGATGTTGGAGTTGCCCCTGGCACTAACTCAATAGAAAAGTCTACCTCCCTATGAGGTGGCAACTCTGTAATGTCCTTAGGGAATACATCTTTGAACTACTATAAAACTAGATACCTGTTCAACACATCTTCATCCTTAGCCTCCTTACTCTTATCACTAGTAATATGTACTACAAATAGCTTGCACCCCTTCTTGCAACTACACTTTGCTTACATAGTTGTAACCATCCTAACAAATGTGGCTTTCTTCTTACCCTGTAATACTCTTGGTTCGCCATTTTCATCAATGCAGTCAATAGCTTTATCATAGCAGTCTATGTTATGAAACCAGCTCAAGAAAAGATAGAAAAGATAGATCAACGCCTTAGAATTCAGCCTCTTCGAGGGGGCAACCTCCTTTACATTACATAAATGAACAATTCTTGGATGATACAAATGACAAAACCTCCTTTCTATATATAGGAGTCTAAGGAGTCACAATATAATCCAGCGGACCTAACAATAATAATATAAAGCCACAAAAATAACAATAGAGGGATTCTATGGGGCACAGAAATAACAATATGGGGGTAATAGGGGCACAACAATATAAATAAGGGGTATAACTACAATAGTAATGGGGTAATCACTAGTATTATAGGGACCCAACATGCCCCTCTCCTTCAAAAAAGTGTTGTCCTCAACGCTTGAGTAGTTCTGGATACTTCTGCATAAAATTCTCATCCTCCCATGTGGAATCTTCAGTGGATAAGTTCTTCCACTTGATAAGATACTCTGAAATTGATCGATTTCGTAGCTGTCGAGTTCTTGTTTCTGTGACTGCTTCCGGTTCCAATATAATTTTTCCTTCCTCGTCAAGTTCTGGCAATATTGTTTGAATTGGGAGCTTGTCACCTATAACCTTCTTTAAACATGAAACATGGAAAACTGGGTGCAATCGAGAAGCTGCAGGAAGCTCCAATTTGTATGCCATAGTACCAATCTTTTGCAACACCTTGTACGGACCATAATACTTTGGTGATAATTTATTATCCTTCTTAGCTTGCTTTAGGGACATTTGCTTATATGGTTGTAGCCGTAGGAATACCCAATCACCTACATCAAAACTTCTTTCACTGCGATGTTGATCTGCCTGTTGTTTCATTCTATTTTGTGCCAACACGAGGTTATCCTTTAAGAGTTGGAGGACTTGTTGTTGATGTTCGATGTGATGTTCCACTGCCTGAACCTTAGAATTTTCTCTTAAATATGATGTGATGGATGGTGGTTGATACCCATAAAGTGCCATAAATGGGGTCATTTTTGTTGCTGTATGGAAGGAAGTGTTATACCACCATTCAGCCAGAGGCAACCATTTGACCCATTGTGTCTGTTTATCAGATACAAAGCAACGAAGATATCCTTCCAAACATTTGTTTACTATCTCAGTTTGCCCATCAGATTGAGGATGATAAGATGAGCTATGAGCTAACTGAGTACCAAGACAAGAAAATAATTCTGTCCAAAAATTTCCAGTGAAAATGGGATCTCTGTCACTTACAATAATCTTTGGGTTTCCATGTAGCTTTTGAACTGTTTCCATAAATGCAGTAGAAACTGTACTGGCTTTAAATGGATGTGATAATGCACAAAAGTGTGCATACTTGGTAAGTCTGTCAACTACCACCATGATGACACTCTTTCCCTCAGACTTGGGTAAACCTGTGATAAAATCCATTGAAACCTCCTCCCAACGTTGGCTTGGAATGGATAAAGGTTGTAATAGACCCGATGTCTTAATTGTTTCAACTTTATTTTGCTGGCAAACCAAACATTCCGCCACAAACTTTTGAATATCTGATTTAAGGCCATCCCAAAAAAAATCCTTCTTAACCCTGTGGTAAGTTTTTAAAAATCCTGAGTGCCCTCCTAAGGGAGAAGTGTGCAATTCCATAAGAATCTTTTGTTTTAGCTGGGAATTCTTACAGAGGTATAAGCGATCTTTGTACCATAACGAATCATTTTGCCAGCTAAATGTATCAGAAGTACTGGAATCTTGTTGTAGCTTTCGAATAAGTGCCCACACTTCTTCGTCATTCTTCCATTCCTCCCTTGCTTCGTTTATCCAATCTGGTTGGATAATAGAAATGGCACACAACAATGCTTCCACATCCTCATCCTTTCTTGAGAGTGCATCTGCCACCACATTTTGCTTCCCTTTTTTGTAGATGATTTCAAAGTCATAACCCAACATCTTTGTGACCCACTTTTGTTGCTCTTCAGAGGATAATCTTTGTTCTAAAAAGTATTTAAGGCTATCATGATCCGTTTTTACCTTGAAGTGTCTTCCCATTAGGTAGGGTCGCCATTTCTTAAGTGCATGGAGTATTGCCAACATTTCCTTCTCATAAATAGCTTTGCTTAAAAACTTTCCCTTGATTGGACGACTTTCAAAAGCAATGGGTCTTTCATCTTGCATTAGAACAACACCAATTCCATTTCCTGAAGCATCACATTCCACAATAAAGGTTTTTGTGAAGTCCGGTGTAGCTAAGACCGGTGCTTGGCACATTGCCTCTTTAAGATGTTCAAAGGCCTTTGTTGCTTCCGGAGTCCATGAAAATGAATCTTTCTTCAATAATGTTGTTAGAGGTGCTGCTATTCTCCCATAATTCTTAACAAACTTGCGATAATACCCTGTCAACCCAAGAAATCCTCGCAGATGCTTTATGGATGTGGGGATTTTCCATTCCTTAATGGCTTTAATTTTGCTAGGGTCTACCTTAACTCCTTCATGAGATACAATATGACCCAAATATTCCACCTCCTGGACTCCAAAGAAACATTTGGATCTTTTTGCATATAATTGTTTCTCCTCCAATAGTTGTAGCACCCTGTCAACATGTTCAACATGATCCTTCCAAGACTTGCTGTAGATTAGTATATCATCAAAAAATACTAACACAAATTTTCTAAGGAATGGTTTGAAAATTGAATTCATCAAACCTTGAAATGTTGAAGGTGCATTGGTAAGGCCAAAAGGCATGACCAAAAATTCATAATGACCCTCATGAGTTCTAAATGCTGTTTTCGGAATGTCTTCAATCTTCATTCTGATTTGATGATATCCCGAACGAAGATCCAACTTGGTGAAGTAAATTGATCCATGCAATTCATCCAGTAATTCATCAATAACAGGAATGGGGAACTTATCTTTAATAGTGAGCTTGTTGAGCTCCCTATAATCCGGACACATGCGCCATGATCCATCCTTCTTGTGCACCAATACTACTGGAGCTGAGAAAGAACTTTGACTCGGTTGAATTATACCAGCCTCTAGCATTTCTGCAACCATACGTTCAATTTCACTTTTTTGGACATAGGGATATCTGTACGGCCTGATGTTTGGAGGAACACTTCCTGGAATCAGATGAATAGCATGATCATGATCACGCATAGGTGGGAGACCCTTGGGAGTCTCAAATACCTTGGAATGATTGTCCAAGACTTTTTGGAGATCTGGAGAAATAGATGATTCCAATGTGGAAACATCTAGCGAGCATAATTGTGCAATTACACCTCTTTGCTCCTTTTTTAGAAGCTTTGTCATACCATTAGAGCTGATTATCTTTCCTGGTTTCCCTGCAATACCCCTTAATTCAACTTCCTTTCCTTCCGTAGAAAATTTGATGAAAAGTTCTTGAAAATTAAAAGCTATTGTACCCAAGGATTGTAGCCATTGGACTCCTAGTACAACATCAGCACCTCCCATTGGAATGGAAAGCATTGGGCTAGTCAATACATATTCTCCCATGGATAGCTTGATATTATGGCACTTTCCAGAGCAATTTATTGTTCCTCCATTTGCAATCATCACTTGACACTCTGGTGCTGGATATAGGAAGCAATTCAATTCTTTTGCTACCCTACAATGAATAAAATTGTGGGTGCTTCCTGAATCAATCAACACTATTACCTTTTTCTTCTTGATTTGTCCTTCTATCTTGATGGTTTGAGGAGTGGTAATTCCTGCCAATGCATTACAAGATATGGTCGGATTTATTTTTTCTTCATCTAGGCTTTGTTCCTGGAGTATATCTTCTTCTTTTGACCTTTCTTGCTCCTTTTCTTCTTCCTCTTCACAATCTATGTAAAATAATTTCTTCTCAGCACACTTATGACCTTTAGTGTATTTGCTATCACAACTGTAACAAAGCCCTTTTGCTCTTTTTTCTTCCAATTGTTGTGGTGTCAACCTTATAGGTTGTGGAAGACTAGGGGCAACAACACTTCCGTCTTTATAGTTGTGAGTGGTATGCTTCCTAGTTGCCATAATTTTTCTTTCCATTTTTCTTGCTAACCTGAATGCCTTCTCTAATGAATCAGGTTCCCAAAGGCGAACATCATGTTGGATATTATCCTTTAAAGACCCTATGAACACATCAATCCTATGCTCCTCTGGAATATCTTTTACCCTTATGTTCAATTTTTGGAACTCCTCAATGTGCTCCATTACTGAACCCTTTTGTTTGAGACTTATCAATTGGCTAAAAAAAGTGTTGCTTTTTGTATCTTCATAATGTGCTATCAATTCTTCCGTAAAAATTGCCCAAGTAATAAATTGTTTACGAGAACAAAGCCATTGATACCATACAAACTGATTTGGTTCCAAATATACAGTTGCCATACGTACCTTTTGTGTGTTTTGCACATTATTGAGATCGAAGAATTGCTCCATTTGTAATATCCATGTTGCGGGATCCTTGCCATCAAACTTCCTCATATCGATTTTTGGAATATGGTGATTCTTCGATCCAACATTTGCGTCTATGGAATCATGATTAACATTTCTTTTGTTCTCATCATGAGTTTCCTTTACTACCTTGTCACCATTAGTGACCCTTTCTTGTAGCAACTTCTTCAATTCTTCCATGTCTGTCTTCAAATCTATCTTCAAATCTGCCATGTCTCTCTTCAAATCTGTCTTCGACTCATCCATCTTAGCTTCCATGCCCTTTATCTTAGATTCCACACCATTTACCTTAGATTCCACTCCACTTATCTTAACTTCCACGCCATTTATCTTAGCATCTGTTAACTTTTGTGAGCGTGACATTTGTTGCACTTGTTCTTGTAATTTTGATATATCATGTAGCATTTCTTCCTCTTCTTCATGAGTCATGCTAGAGCTTTCAGGTTCCTTACTAGGTGTTTGCATTTTCTTTCCTCGGGGCATCAGTTACCGATAATAATGCTTTACTATGCCCTTTGAATTCCGTTAAACCAAGCTTACACAAAAATTTAAAAAAAAACTACACACCTTTTTTTCACTTTATAGAAGCCTGATATTGAATCTGATGTATCTCTATAATTTTAGATCATCTAGTTCTGAAATTGCTACCTGTAGTAGCCTTCTGCATCCTCTTTCCAATGCCACAAGTCTGAGCCAAAATTGGATTCTCCAAGGAAGAGTTATGTGAAATCTCCCACAGTGACTTGCTTTTAGACTGGTTCAGTAGAGTGAACTTGTACGACGTGCCACGAGTCACTGTTTCAACCTTTGAATCTGAAACACACACACAAGAAACTACAGTCCGTCCTCTTTCTGTACCTTCTTACGAAATTTCAATCCGATCCCTAGAGAGAAAGTTATGACGATTTTCCCCAGGTCACCTGTTTTGAATGTAATTCAGGAGTCTGCAAAAAGACCAACTTCCTCAGATCATATCTCCGCAAATATCGCGTGAAAAGCTCTGAAATTTGGACCCAAGGTTCAGCGCGATTTCTTCTCAAATGGGTTTTTTTTGCGACTTCTGAAACGTCACAAAAAAAAGTTATAGCGAAAATTCCACGATGACCTGTTTGGAGCAGCGAAACCCTAGAATCCAAAGCTCTGATACCAAATGTTATGAAACCAGCTCAAGAAAAGATAGAAAAGATAGATCAACGCCTTAGAATTCAGCCTCTTCGAGGGGGCAACCTCCTTTACATTACATAAATGAACAATTCTTGGATGATACAAATGACAAAACCTCCTTTCTATATATAGGAGTCTAAGGAGTCACAATATAATCCAGCCGACCTAACAATAATAATATAAAGCCACAAAAATAACAATAGAGGGATTCTATGGGGCACAGAAATAACAATATGGGGGTAATAGGGGCACAAAAATATAAATAAGGGGTATAACTACAATAGTAATGGGGTAATCACTAGTATTATAGGGACCCAACAGTCTACCTTGGTTCTATGAAGATAAAACCAATCCATGCCCAACAACATATTGTATGATACCAATGGTAACACATTTATATGTGTTGCGATAGGCATACTGTTGGGTCTAAAATGCGGATGCAAATTATAGTTTCATTTACTATCAATCAGGGTAAGTAAACTTCGAGGATCATCCAATATATATGGATTTAGAGACAAACTAAACTAAGCTAGGTGAAGAAATTCCAAAGCTCCCTTACATAAGGTTTTTCATTGGGATCTCCAACACCTATTTAGTCATTTAACAAAATGAAATCTAAAAGTTAAAAGACATTATGACAAGTGTAAGAAATATTGAAGCTCCCTTACAGGAGACTATTCATTAATATTTCTAACTATCTTAATAAATAAATTAAGAAATGAAGGCATTTAAACATAATTCAAATTGATTACAGGAAATATTAAAGCTCTCTTACAAGAGACTATTCATTTATATTTCTAGCATCAAAATATTTAAACTAATGAAATTAAAAACATAAATTAAAGATTAATATACCAAAACAACTATGCAAGTGAGGCAATGGGGGCCCTCCATAGATCCACAAGCACACCTAGAAAGAAGTCAAATGTAGAAGAAAATCCAATCCACTTTATTTATCATCAATTGCAAATTGCAATTACAAGCTCCAAGTTCTACATTCCAAGAGATTCTAAATCTCCATTATAATGATCCTAAAATCTACAATTATAAATGAAGGACTAAGTTTCTAAATTCTAAAAAATTAAGATTACAAATGAAGGAGATACCACTCCTATTTATTCAACAACATGAGCTAACAAACTCATAATGATAATCCACTATTCCCTCCTTTGATCCACGTATTTCTCAACCAATGGTGACACATAATCCTATCCTCCATGATCTTCTCCATGAGGTCCATGATCTTATCTATGAGGTCCATGCTCTCCTCAAATTCGAATTTGAACATAGAGTGCCACATAAGGGTGCCTTAGAAGCTTCCTTTGTACCTACACATGTCAAAAAACTTGTTCTAATTGTTAGGTATAAGTATATGGATATTATTTTCTAAAGTTTAAACACAAATTCTCTTAAAAATACTAAGAATTAATAATGTTTTGGAAAACACAATGATAACCCATTTAATGATGAAAGTGAAGCTAATGTGATAACATGGTGGTGGAATAGTTGTGAGAAAATGTGTGAATGGAGAGAAAGTGGATGTATTTTAAGGATAATTCTTAGGCCCAACACATACCGTTCAAGTCAAATTCACAAGCTCTTACTCAATGACAAACTCGCTTGTTTGTAACTGTATCCAACTACACTAACCAAGACTCTCCATGCAATTCCTTACTCAAACCACACTTATCCACCAAGTCAAGACTAACATAGCTATAATTAGATCCATGGTCAATCAAAATAGAAATAATTTGATCACAAAGCTTACCATCCATCTCAATGATAGATGTCTGGTGTTATTCCTACTTGTTATCCACTGCTGCATATATACGTAGAACACTATGACCAACATTCCCAACATTCTGCTCCTCCTATGCACTGTATATCTTATGCCTTCCACCCCGATGTTGCGGACAATCTCTCCTAAGGTGTTCCTCACTACATGTCCAACACTCCAATCGACCAGTGCCATTACGTTTATGATGTTGCGGCTATGACCCATGTATATGTCTAGATGCTTTAAAATTCTTTTGCGGTGCCATATTTTCTTTCCCATCTGTATGTTGAGGCCTTGTTCTCTTAGGTTGTCATTTACCTCTACCTTTGTCTTTTCCCTTCCATCCATGCTGAGATTCATTCTTACACTTTCACTATTCATAACAATGCTTCAATTTCCCAATGACTTCCTCAAGTGACCGAGGCTCATCATACTCAATCCGATCTCTAAATGCTAATGAAAAACCACTAACAAATATTTGAACTTTATCCTTCGCATCACTAAGATATGGTACATACCTCAATAGCTACAAAAATTTGGTCATATACTCTTCATCTGTCATTGATCCCAACTTTAGTTTAGAGAATTATTTAGCCTTAATGTCGTAGTACCTCTCTGACAAGTATTTCTTACTGAAAATCCTCTTGAATTCCCGCCAACTCAAGCCATCCATCCTAATATCTCTGACTCTCTTAGCATCTTCCCACCAAATGTTTGCTTTAACTTTCAAGATGGAGATAGCTATTCTATCCTTCATGTTATATTTGTACTCATGCAACTCAAAGAATTTGTTCATCCCAATTCTCCAAGCCTCTGCATCTTCCGGCTTCTTCACATCTCCATCAAAAGTAGGTGCTTTTACTTTCTTGAATTCATCTGGCAAGTATCCCCTATAATTCCTCCTATAAGGATGATAGCAATGACAATCATGATGTCTATTAGAACCAAAACTAGAATAGTACCTGTACTCATCACCTCTCTTATCTGGAGTGTCCAACAACATGCCATCTCTCACTGTGTCAGATCTATCCAACCTGTGTCTACCAGGAGACCTACTACCATATGCCCCATTAGTTCCATCCTCATGTCCATGTCTGATCTGAAGCGACCCTTGTCATTGTAATTCCGACAAACTCTGAGGAAATATAGCATTAACCTCTACCTGCTTCTATTGTGCCTGTATGATCTGGTCATTATCTACCTTACAACTCCTTATCTCTTCCTTTAGGCTCCTCAGTGTAACTTCCAAATCGAAAGGATTTCCAACACCATACTACTCTTCAGATTCATAGGGAGAGTCTTTGTAGTCAACCATCTTGCTAGCCATTTGATATTTCTTCCTGCAATGCATAATATGTCAGGTAAACCAAATCACAATAAACTAATGCACCTTAGTATAGCTCGAGAATGATACCTTGTCTGTAAGATTACCAAATCAGCGTGATACATGTATAACATAATCATAACAACATATAGACATACACAAATAAATGTATTGACACATAAACATCACTCTAGTTAGGGTCCAGTCATCAATGCAAGGCCATATCAACAATGCATGCTATGACTTCATGCATGACAACAACCATTACTCTATTGTATACACTACCACATGCAACCAACAATATGCATAAGCAATGCCTAATCAACTACACATACGCATAAACACATGTAGTCGGACATAAGTGATCAATTATTGTAATCAACTTACAAGACTGGTACATGTAATCAACATATTCAAGAATGTAACCTAACATACAAAGATATAACTAGGCAACATAAAATAACCATGTAAGCGACATATAATCCATATGCAACCTGTCACATACTCATGAAAAATACATTCTGAAATATGAATATAAAATACTCCATATCAACCATAGTACAACCATAATCAATGATCAAGCTAATCTAACAAGCACATGAAATGCAAGTGTAAGAAACACACATGCAACTGACATGCATGCATGACCAACACACATCGCCCATCCAGTTCAAGAGTTAAACCATGCTCTAATGCCACTCTGTAACACCCTCCTCCCACATCTACCCAAGTAACCATTCCAACCAGGGTAAACATGAGATGAGAGGCTACTATGATCATATTTGACCTCCTATGTAACCTTAAGGAAGTGTAATTAACAGAAACATCACACACAATCATCCAACATCATCAACAGAAATATCAGGGAACAAGTCAGCCACTCAAACAACATGGCCTTGGGTCCCACTATTTTTCTGGATCTCTTGGGCCATAGTCACTCTCATGATATGGGAAAGGGAGTGACCAAAAACCTAAATTCTCTCTCACAGGCTTGCCTACCATTGACCAGGGACCAAAATTGTCAGTTATGTGCCAGTGACCCGAGGATTTAAGCCCCTTTTCCAGACCCAGATCCCAGGCCACTGCTCAGAATGGAGTGATAGCTTAGAATTAGTAAAAATACAAGGAAATGATGATGCAAAAGCAATAAATTGAACAAGACCATAATGAGACTCCTACTAGCCATGACAGACATTTTATAAAACATATTGTCAACATGTAACCTACATGTGTAAACAACAGAATTACGTGTAGGGATATCATACTTATCTGAGAATCCCTATGAACCATTGTTCCATCATGTCAATTGTTGCATTATCCTATATTAAGTCATAGACACATTATCCATTCATATACCAGTAAAAACAAGTTGAGAGCCATACACAACTGTTATCATAAAATGTTCATATAGCCAGCATAATAGGAACAAAAATGCCATAAACATATCATCCATCAAAATACACATATACGTAAATACATTTACATGAAAATCAAGGGAATGAATCTTATTAATGAATGAACTGAACCAATTGGAGATGGGACTACCACGTTTCACCCAAACATATATTGGTTGAGCTAAGTCTCTCTTCAGCCAATCAGCCCCATGCCATATTCTAAGCATGAATGTGGGAATCGTAGAACACATCAAAAGCACCAATCAACATGGATGCCACCGGAGTTCTCTGCCTACACCATGAGGAATTTGAGTGCTTCCTAGTCTCTCAAACTTTACCATGCATCCACAGTGTGATCTAAGGATCACTAGGCCCTACACCGAGACATACTCTCCAAGATTTATCGTGCCTCCCATATCAGGACCACTAGGCCCAACAGAGAGAAAATCCACCTCTTGGCTTTACCATATATCCTGCCATTCACCGGCAAGGATTCCTAGGCTCACTGAGGCACACAGTCCGGCTTTACTACAACCCATAATCCGATTCAAGGATTACTAGGCCAGTGGATTCATGATCCCCAGTCTGGTTTAGGGACCACTCAGACCATGTGTTTGTCAATTTAGAGATCAACCCCACTCAACTTTCAATCTAATCCGACCATCCCTTATAAATCGAATAAGAGAACCCATCTCATTAAAGCTATAAGGAAATGGCAAGGCTAGGCTAAAAATATTGTCACACCTGGAAAAATCCATGCCATGGTAGAAAAGAAACAGATGCAATCCCATGCATGCCAAATCTAGCAAGGAAAATACACATGCAAGTTGAAATCTACAATGAAGCCTATTGTTGCTCCTTGATCCTACCTTTCCCTACTCGATCTTTGCTTCCTCTTGCCTTCTTTTCTTTTCTTACTCCAATGCCAAAGTTCTCCAAGAAACTTTAAGTGTCAAGAGTATGAGAGAGAGAGAGAGAGAGAATAACGAGAGAGCTCCAAAATTCAACTAACAAAAGGTTACCAACTAATCCTTAGAAGCCTTTTTATGAATGAGGCCTCTATTTTCTTCATTATCCATTATTTTCCTTTATTTTCCTCCTCACATTCAACCTGTGACCTTTCACCTCCTTTTTCTCCTAATTTCCATTGTTTTCATAAATAAATGTGCCAAAAATTCCATTTTTCCTTTCCAAAGTCTTATCCATTTCCTTTTTGTTATAGCTCCAAATACCACCTTATGTATTTGTGATGCTTGGTTTATGGCCTAGGGCAACCCCTCCTTCCAGAATTGGTCCAAATATTCAAAAAACAATGTTTTACTTCCTGTACACGACTTTGCCCTATATTAAACACATGTACATGTGGGTCAGTCTATACCCAACCTGCGTATATGTCTTAAAACACATTAAAAAAATTAAATTTACTTAATTATGGGCGGAGATCACAGGTTTTACCTATTGATTACCTATTAGTGCTCGTGGCCCAACTGTTCCCAACTATTTCCCAACTAAAAAACTACTTTGGGAGAAGTATAAAAAGACTTCAATGTGAAGGCCTTAAGGAGGAGAGAAAATAGAGAACTACTCTATTGAGATTATCCCCTGACCAAGTCTGAAGATCCCCGTGCTTTAAGCACTTCCCCAAGTTCAGGAAACCCTTGTTTCCTTAAGAGTTGATATCCTTTCACTTGTGGGAGATATCCTTGTGTTGGTTATGGAAGGAGCCTTTTGAAGACCGGGATTGGACGAAATTGGAGGATGGTTCCTCTTGGAGCCGGAAGAGAAAGACTTAGGTGAACTCTTTCTATGTTTTGATTATAGTTATCTGTAATAAAAGAAACACTGTCTTGTTCCTGATATCAACTTTGTTCATGCATATGATGTTATTGTTATGGTTTATGTATGAATGACTATTTCAATGTATAACTAATCATCCATTTATATGCTATAAAGTTGATTTCACTATAATGCTTTATCTATATGATGTTGTGTGTCTTTGAATTGGTTGTTTTGCAAGTTCAAAGATCGAGAGGAGTTGCAGAGGGTTTGAACCTTGATTGGAACTCCCCGAATGAAGGACCCCCGGGTATGTACATCCTCACATAGTTTTCTCGTTTAAGCATTTTGCCTGAGTTATTTGCTTGTTTCTTGTTGTGGATTACTCATGCTCTGCTAGTGTTCTGACCCAAAGCCCTAGGGGACTTTATCCCTTAACTGAATTGGCGACTCTGCTAGGGAAAATAACCTTGTTGTTCCTAGTTTGGGTTATTTTATGCCAATTAGGGCTCAACTTTCAGTTTGCTTGCTGTGATTGTATTGTCTGCTCCTATAGGAACTCAGACTTCAGGTCTGATCCTTTTCATTAGGCCTCATTTTTTTTTTCTTATAAACTTTTATATACGCACCTTTGTCAGGTTACAGAAGCATATACATGCTAGTTTCTCTAAACTGAAGCCAGGTATACGCGGGTTTCCTTTGGATGAAACGCGTCTACACGCAGCTGTGTAGAGACAGTCACATATACATTTGTTTTGCATGATTTTTTCAAGTCTGTTTATCTAGAAAGTTTTTTTTTGGCCTGTTTGCTTCCTGAGTGGTCAATTTCTGCTTTCAGATTTTAGTTTTTCAGTGAGCCTACTATTTCGAGTTCTCTCTTGCTACGAAGAGTTTTTGGTCTTCGTTTGCTTTATAGTGAGTGTTATCATTTGTGTTTGAACACAAAAGGCTTCTTTTAGAGGCTCTTGATTGTTCTGGTTTTCCAGAACAAAAGATTGTTTGCAATCTTTGTGTCAAACTTCATTTTTATGGTTTGCTTGCTTTGCTTCCCGTTAAGGTTGTGGCCATTCACTTCTTCTTGCTTTTCGAAAGTTGTTGTTGACAAATTTGAAAGTGTGCTTTTCCTGATTTCTTGATCAGTGTCTTTAACCTCTTTTTGCTGCTTTTGGGATCATTTAGTGCATCTTGAAACATCTATTTTGTTAAGTTTTCATTCGTGTTGAATTGACAAACTTGCAAAGTTTCCTGGTGGCTTGCTTTCAATCTTTGAGTCTTTCGTAGCATTTTGAGTACTTTTGAAAAGTTGCTTTTATTGCTTTTTTCAAAAAGAAAAGTCCTTCAAAAACATTGTTTTTGCTTTCTTTACCGAATTTGTGTTTGGTTTCTTTTGGTTTTTGAAAGTGATTTGAGATCTTTGTGTTTATTCCTTCTTGTTTCGGGAAAGATTTTGTGTTCAAAATTTTCATTCCTTTCAAAACACTTAAGTTGGATTATAAAACAAATTACTTTCATTTTCTTTTTAGAGTAATCTAGAATTTTTGCATCATCATGTACATCTTGCATTAGGGTAGTTTTCATTATTAGAGCATCAATAGTTTTTTAGTTTTTGTGAGTGTGGAGTCCATTGCAAGGAAAAAAAGGTTTATTGCTTTAATAGAAGTTTCTTAGAACCCAAGTAGAAGTTGATTTTCATTGAATAACAAACAAGTGCATTGCATATAAGTTAGTTTTTCATTAATTTCTTTTGCATCTAAGAACACCATCAGTTTCACTTCTGTATTGTCCCTTTGACTTAAAAAGAACAGCCACTTAAAATCAAGTGCTAATAAAATAAACTAGAACTTTTTATATTGTCAATAAGTATACCAACAAGTTTTAGGTTATTTAGGGCCTTGGATTAGGCGAGAGGAAAGTAAACTCTCCAAGGTCACTCCAAATTGTCAAACATAGAAGTATGAATAGAGAGTGAAAATCCAATAGTGTTAGGGAGACCGGGAAAACTCCATGACTGGGAGTTAAGCATGAGGGTTTTTGAAGATAAGGACGAGAGATACCCCCTCTCTTACTTGTTGGATCTTACCTCATGACTGTTCTGCCCGACTTCTGATACGAGTTGGTATCTTTAGTTGCCTATCCTAGGGATCTACATAGGTGGTTGTGGAGGGAACCTCATGACACCTGAGGTTGATGTTGCATCACTTTCAACGGTACTTCTGGAGGGCACCCTTGCAAAGCTTGGGGGCTTGCACTGTCAAAGGCTGTTGTTTAGAGGTCAGTGTAACTTCCTTTGATACCTTCACTAGTAGACCTGGGGCGTAATTACCCCAGTCTATTTTCAGAGGGCCCTTATTATTCACTTTCTTGTATTTTGGTGTTCGGTCGTAATCACCCAGAGTGGAAATACTTGAAAGTTGTTTGACTGCTTAATTCTTTTAAGGACATTTTTAGTGTGTGTTCTGTGCTTCTAGTTGGCCTAGCTTTCAATTTCTCAATTCTTTAAGTAGATCTTATTAAATAATTCAAAGTGGCTGACCGTTTGCTTAGACGGTCTCGAAGACTTCGTGGGCTTTCACCTGCAAGTCCAGAGCCTTCTTCCAAAAGGCGTAGGAGTGATACTACTAGTGGGTTTCACCCAGTGGCAGCCGACGCATCAGGGATTAATCCTCCGCTTGGGGGCAGTAGTGTACAAGATAGGCCTGGTACTACCACAGAACCAGAGAGGAACACCCTAGTTCTTTCTCGAGTTCTCTTCCAGTTAGAATATAATATTGAGGTAGAAGAACTCTCAGAGCTGTTAGCAGTTCCGAATTCTCCTCTGCCTTCTGATCATCCAGACGTAGTGTTATACGTTGGGACTCCGACACATAGATATTCAAGTCCAGGTCCACACATGCACATCTCTTCGATAACCACTGCTAGGAGCATGGCACCCACCACAAGTGCTACAAGTATGCAGACTCCTATATCAGTACAAGGGGGAGGAACCATTTCTATCCCTTCTACATCTTTATTTGGGTCTACTGCTGGCAAATCCTTGTTTAGGTCTACTTCCATTCCGTCAACGAGTGGAAGTCCCCAAGCGCATGCATCCAGTTTTGGATTATTCCCTTTTAGTATGCCTTCTCTAGGTATTCCTTCAGTTCCATCAAGTGTACCTTTAACTACCTCCACATCCATGATGAGTGGATCAGCATCTTTTTAGGGTTTTCCTTTTGGAAGTGGTCATATACCATATTCCAATCCGATGATAGGATCTATGCCTTTTTCTTTCACGAGTCAAGGCAGCAATCCCTTTCAGGGTTGAAATAATCCTGCAGTTAGTGGCACAGGAGCTAGGAATTTGTTTTTCAGACAACAAGGGAATATGTCGTACTCCTCGGTCAGTTCATTTCGAAGTTTTCCACCCTTGGCTAATGCATGGAATCCTTACCAAGGGTTGTCCACTCCTTATAATAATTTGTTAGGGGGGAAATTTGTAGGTTACGAAGGTGTTTTGGCTGGAGTTGGTCAAAATCCGAGTTTTGTTGGACCATAAGGCTCACCTTTTGGCTCAGCAAGTTCTACTAGTTACTTCGGACAACCTGGTGCCTTTCAAAATCCAGGCCATTCTTTTTAGACTTTCAGGAACCCCGACCAATCTGGGTGGAATCCCTAAGGTCCTCCGAGACTTCCATTTTTGGCCACATTCAATCTGCTAGACTTGACTAAGTTAATGAACGATCCAATCAGATACAATCCGGCTTGGCCTTCGGTCCCAACCAAAATTCCGTCGGATATTCCAAAATTCAAAGGGAAGAGTGGGGAAGACTCGGGAATTCATGTAACCACATTCAAAGCTAAAATTCCACCTGAATTCCATCTCAAATGGTTTTTAAAATCATTACAACCCGAGATCTCCAAGGATGTTTCTATGTCCGAAGTATATTCCAAAGAGCAGGCTATCTTCCGTGCCCAGCAGTTAGAACTGATATATTCCCAGTCTGGGACTCTTCAGAAGATCTTGCCTGATGCTCCTAGATCCACGTTTGATATAGCCAAACTGAAGCCAGGCCTGCATGCTGATGGTATTGTTGGATCGATTGATGCAAATGCGGTGAACCTTCTGAGCTAATTGCAACAATTTTCTATACAGAATTCTTCTTCTAATTAGGTTGCACCGTCTACTACTCCACCTTCTCAACCTTCTTCTGTAAATGTCATTCAGGCTTCTAACCCCAAAGGAAATCAAAATTCCGAGGGGAAGAAGAAGGGATGAGGAAAAATGAAGAATCATAATGGGAAGGGTAATGCGAACAATCCCGGCAATGTTGCTAGTGAGGGTGGAAATGAGTATAAGAAGAAAGTTAAGTTTCCATGTAAGTTATGCAGTGGAGACCATTTGAATCATCTCTGCCCGAAAATTCAAGATGCTCATCGCTTGTTAGGGCAGCAAGGGTCTTCTAGCTCCCAGGCTATCTTAACTAATCCTTTCCCCCAAGGGCAACAGTTGCTTGCTGGTGTGAATTCAAACCCTGGTACCTCTGCTGGGGGCAACCAGGAGGGGGACCATTCCTCAAATGTTTTCATGATGGGTTTTCACATCAATGTGGCCACACAATCACGTGATTATGGTGAAGCAGAACATCCAAGGATAAATTTGTTCCCAGAACTACGAACCCACTTCATATTGAGCGACCCTTTGTCGAGTCTATACCTCAAATACCGAAAGGTTCCACCAAGAACGCTACTATTAACCCTAACGCTAGGACAACCCAAAACTACTCCATTGTAGAAGATCTGGCTTAGAGTCCAAGCACGATGTCTGCTTTAGAGGTACTCCAGTTGTGTCTAGCTCAAAGAAGTTCTTTGCTTTCGGTAATGGAGGTAGTAGATCCGAATAATTCTTTAGCTCTCACTTTTGATATGAACAATGTCAAAAAGAGACTTCCTCATCATATGGCTTTCCAGATAAAGTCTACTTACTGGAAAACTAATATTTTTGAACAGTTATAGATGAGGGAGATTCCACATGCGTAATGTCTATGTCATGTTGGAAGGCCATTAGATCGCCTTTGGCTGTTCCTTCACCTGCTCTTCTGATAGCATTTGACGGTCATTATCATAGGCCACATGGGATCATTCCAACCTTTCCTATATGTGTTGGAGGAAAGGTCGTTAACGTCAAATTAGAAATCGTTGATGCTAACCTAGATTACAATATCCTCTTAGGACAGAATTGGATTTATGAAATGGATGCTGTCATTTCGTCTCTGTTTCGAGTCCTTTTTTTTTCTCATCAGGGGAAAATTGTTAAGGTTGATCAATTGGATTATTCTTTAGCTGACCCCCAGGCAACTTCAGATTCTATTGTTCTGATGGTGGATAACACCCGTCAACCTGTAGAGAATCTAGGAGTCGGGATGTACTCTTCCTTGATGGGTGTATTTGATCTTCCCCCTCCTACAGCTAGAATCAATACAATTTCATCCTCCAAGGAGCCTTTATGGAAAGAGTTTGTTCGAACTCACTATTTTTCGAATCCTTGGACCTTACCTTCATCTACGACCATATCAGATGAAGGGAAGGTGGGTGGAATAGAATCTCCTATATCTTCAGTAGAGCTTAGATATGAATTTATAGATAACTCTGCCGACAACCATCCGACTCCTTTTTTAGAGGAGAATTTAGATGGTGATGTGGCTCCTACTTGGACCCTCAACTCCAATTCTACTTTGGATTGCTTAGATAAAGTTTTTCCATTTGACGAAGCAATATTCAAAGCAATGATGGCTGTAGATCGACCATCGGAAGATTTACATCATCGTCCATATTTTCGTCCTCCTTTGCATGAAGGCGAATCTAGGTCCTCCAATCTGCTTACTAGCGATGTTTGTACAGTTCCTTTGGCTCCAACATAGTTCTCTGTCGGAGGTAATATATTGATTGGCTCAATGACTATACCTATAAACATTGCTAGGAACAAGATGGCAGACCCCCCTAATGGGCTCTACCTCAAGAGGCATTTTGCTTAGGTTACGGCCGAGCAATGGCTTCTTTGTATATTTTGTGTTTTTGTACATATCTTATTGGGAGTTTTCATGATATCGACACTTTTTGATTTTCTTTGGCAGGTGTTGATGGATGACTTGGTCTATTTCAGATTCATTGATGGTGTTAGTCGGCACACTCGGAACCTTGCTTCTGTAGCTTGGGTGACTTATTATCCAACTGGTCAGTTGATGGTATCAAGGGGAGTATGTATTGGTCCAGCATCAAATAATATGGCCGTGTATACTGTCATCATTAATTTACTATCCGAAGCTATTTCTTATGGAATCGATTCGTTGGTAGTCTATCTTGATTCACAATTGGTAGTGTCACAATTGAATAACATCTATCGAGTTCGGGATCCTTGTTTATATCGCCAATATTTGAGAGTGAGGGTGTTGCAAAGATCATTTGTTTATATTACTTATTTGCCCATTCCACGATCTGATAATTCATTAGCAGCTTTTATCGTTAATCAAGCTTTAGATTGGCACATCATTCATTCATCAAGATAAAATCAAACATCAAAAAGTCGAAACTGTATATATATATATATATATATAGATATAGATATATCATAAAATCGCCCGTGTTTACATAAAGTGTGTCAAAAATAATATACAAAATCAAGACTAAAATGCCCATAATCATGTCCAGTACATCTAATGACCCGGCTCAGGATGAGTGGCTAAGTATGTGACCACTGCTTTGGCCACACGCTGAAAAAGGAAAATCCAGTCGCGTGGCACTTCTACCACGCGGCATTACATATCCTCTGGTAGATCTTCTATAGCTTCCATTGGTACCCGGTGGGTCAATATCACCAAGTTTCGCTGGACTGCGTATAAGACTCTCTCAGTCTCTGCAGCTGCCTCTTCGGTACCTCTTCCGTGACGCCTGTGTCGCAGAAATCCATCTGGTCGTACTAGACTCACATCTGGAACATGATCATTATATCAGTCATTTAATCCCATCAAAAATATCTTTAAGTTCATTTTCATATTTTAAAAACACATAAAAATCATAAAAAATGACAAAACTTTAAGAAATGGTTACCTATCTCTCCCCATGTTGCGTCTGGTGGCAATGCCAGATCTAGATCTCCCCTGAAATCCATGCCAACATAGGGATAGTCATCTACAACAATGATTTGCTGCTCCCACTAGGAGAAGAAATCATCGTCAAAAGCAGTTCGCGGTACGTCTCCGCCTCCTAGGCATTTCATCAGGTCGGCCCACCTGCCCATTCGTGGATCTCGCAGGCTATTGATAGGAAGTAATACTTTGGGACGTAACCCTGAAACCTTCTTGAAGAAGAAGGAGCACAAAATGGTTCTGTATCCAAAGTTCTTGGTCTGTCCTTTTTGAATGGAGGATAGTTGACTCTTCATATTGGTCAGAAGAGGTGTACACCAGTGGAACACAATAGTGAGACAATCTACAGCCAAGCTCATGGATAGTCATGATGCTTGGTGCAATGAGGCTGATCCATTTACCCTGGCTATGGTGAATAGAATGATCCTCAAGGATAAACTCTCTACATGTTTGATTGGAATTTGGCTTCCAATCTTCTCCAGATGCCCCAGACAATATATATGCACATAGTCTTCCACTAAAAGACTACCTCGTGATCGTCCTGTCGAATGCACCACTTCTCCCCACTGGGAGAGTCCAGTAATAAAGTAAATATTTTCTATCTCTATCCTTAAAGGCATTTGATCAATAATGAACGCATCATCTTCGATACTCCAGTAATGGATCAACATTTCAAGCAAGCAGGTGTTTGCCTTCATATTTGACATTTTGAAATTTTTTAATAAACCGCATCCTCTCAAGGCATCCAAGGCCTGTTGATCATTCATAACCTCATCATCAACAGTAGCATGCTCCCTTTCCCTCCAGGTGATTGTCATCCTGAAAGAAAATCAAGTTTAACCGTTAGATTTTTATGTTTTAATTTCAAACCGCGTATACACGGGTCTAGTTCATACACAGTCGCATGTAGGGCCTGTGTATATGCGGGTTTCTCATAACCAACCAATGTATACGCCACATTGGAATTTTTGACATAATTTCCAATGGTAAAAACTCAATTTAAATTTCTAAAAACAATCACAAATTGATGCAAGCTAGATTTGGGGGTTACCTGGTGATTTTGAGACAATTTGAACGGTCGAATTCTTTAAGGGGCAAGATTTCTTCTTTTTCTCCACAGTTTTTGCTCTCACCACAAATGGTAACAATGGTGAGTCAAAAAGCTATTTTATAAGCTTTGAAAATGTCAAATTTTTTCAAAACTTGATTTTGTTTTGTCTCATGTATCTTTTAACTTGGGAGCTTGAAGTGTTGGGAATGGATTGTTTTTCATGACATTTTGGATGCTTTTTCGAAAATTTCAAGTTAGTTCCATGACTGCTGACCCATCATGGCAGGTATCGTTTACTCATTGGCATATAGGTTAGGGAATCCATTTTTCTGTTGCATTTTGCATACTAGCCTCCATTTGTCGATACAATTGCCATAGGGTCGATCCCATCGTGTTATGATTCGTAAACCATCTTCACTCGCCCATTTTTTAAATCATGACACGATGTTAGAGCCATCCTTTTCATGGGAATCGTAGTTAGCACCTTACTGACATTGGTTGCCCATGCTGCTTCATTGAGTAGGCTCGGGAGTCCTCTCTAGTTCCGCCATGACTTGTGCATTGAAGACTCATTCCTCTTTGCTTCTTCGCTTCGTTTTGTCCTTATACCTTAGAGGCTCCTTTGTGTTGAGTTGTAGTGCTGCATTTCATTTTGACCATTTGCATCTTTTGGCCTTGAGCTGGCTTCACTTGGACTCGTGTTTAAGCCACTTTTTGACCATGTCTTTGCAAAAGTCAAACTTGCAATCCCTTAGCTTCTGCAACTTGACACACCTTTAGACCCGTGGAAGGAACATCCCTTTGAGTATCCTTGACCAGTTTCGCCTCCCTACATTGAGCATAGGAATGTTCCCATCCCAGGAACTAGATCATTTGTTTCATTGACACTCATTCTTTCCACTGTATTATAGAATTCTTTTATTCTTTTTCCAACTTAAATAAAAAGACAAAAAAATTATATATTCCAAAAATAGCGGGAACGGGACAACATTTCCATTTATTGTTGGCAGCTAGAGTCAGTCATGTCGCCCTTGAACAAAGCACTCAAAAGAAAGTCTCTCCTCCATTTGGGTGGGATTTAGTTTGACTTAGGTAAGCCTTAACCTCGTTATTGAGTTAGTTCTCCTCCGATTGGTTATCACTTCTAATCATATGGAGAGTTCGTTCGTGCCTCCTGCATGACGAACTTATACAGAGTCATCATATGCTACCACATGGTCATCATTGAGTTATGCTTTTGTTCAAGGGAAGTAAGCCTGATTCAACCTCTCTACGGTATCTCTTGACCTATTTTTCAGTCGGCCATCCCTGGTTGTCAGTGTCTTGTCTATCATCACATCAGTTATATTGGTCCTTTACTCGTGCCGGTTTGAGAATGTCCCCATTGACTTCTTGCTGGTGGGTCTTGTCCTTATCGACGACAACATCTTGCTCTAAGGATAGGCATAGAGCCGCACCCTGGCCCTATTTTCATTATTGATAGGTCACCTTGTGCTCAACATCGATCGATATCATGGGTCTTTGACTGAGTGGTTTCCCTTGTGTTCGACATCAACTTTCATTATCACACATTGGGATTTGTGCAGTGCCTTGGTTTCCATTTAACCCTATTGGTGGATTCCTCGTCTCTGTGTCATCTTTCATTATTGGTTGGTTCAGAGGGTTTCTATCGTGCGCTAGCTACATATTGTGTATGCCGGAAACATGCTTCGGTTGGGTTACTACATCTTTTTCATTCGATTCCTTCCACATTATTGGCCTATAGGTTACACTTGCACTAGATTGATGAAGGATGCCTTAATGCCTTCCTTCTAGAGGATCTTTCCCTATTGACTACTACTCATTGCTCTGGGGCAAAGGTATAGAGTCCATTTGGGAGTACCATGGGGTTTGCAGTCATTAGTGGTAGATCCTTCGCTATCAACAGTGGGAAACCATCATTTTCTCATTATTGATAGTTTCTTACAGGTGTTCGACTTCAGCACATCTATTCACACTTGTTAGATTGTACTGGGTACCTTGACTCTCATTATCATTATCGGTGAGTAGTCTCGCGTTTGTTAATGGTATACATCAATGATCGGTAATCAAACTATTTCTCACATAGTCGACTTCAGATCATTTATTCCCATTGTGTAGAAATCTACCATGGCAGTCAGTGAAGACCTCGAATTGCATCAACATTCTTTGGTTCACTTGTTAGTTGCTCCAGTTGCTGCTAGTTGACACCATTCCACATTATATGTTGTAGTCTTTCACAATGACATCTTATATGCTGGCATCCGAGTTGCGATGTAGTACCATCTTATTCCATCATGTTCATTTGGTACTATTGGGATCAGTTTTTGAGATCAGTGGTCAGCTCCATCCTTCAGCTTCATTGATCATCATCTTATATGTGATATTCATACATGTACTTGTTTGATTGTGATCAGATGATCCATTATGTACTTTCAGTTCCTTATACTTGTATACACAGTGGATCCGCTTGTACTTGATGTGCAGACATGCTTTACTTTCTCTGAGCATGGGTATCCCTGCCTCAGACAATTGTTTCTTTCTGATCTTCTTTTGCTGGCTTGGCAGGTTGAAATCTGGTGAAGTCCTTCCTGGTTTTTGACAGGTTTCCTTTCCGTATACTTAATACATTTCGACTATCATGTTCCCCTTCTAACCTCACATATTAGGGGGCAACTGTTATAGCTCCAAATACCACCTTATGTATTTGTGATTCTTGGTTTATGGCCTAGGGCAACCCCTCATTCCAGACTTGGTCCAAATATTCAAAAAACAGTGTTTTACTCCTTGTATGTGACTTTGCCTGTATTAAACGCGTGTACACGCGGGTCAATCTATACCCAACCCATGTATGTCTTAAAAAAAATAAATTTCCTTAATTATGGGCGGAGATCATGAGTTTTACCTATTGATTACCTATTAGTGCTCGTGGCCAACTATACCCAACTATTTCCCAACTAAAAAACTACTTTGGGAGAAGTATAAAAAGACTTCAATGGGAAGGCCTTAAGGTGGAGAGAAAATAGAGAATTACTCTGCTGAGATTATCCCTTGATCAAGTCTGAAGATCCCTGTGCTTCAAGCACTTCCCCAAGTTCAGGAAACCCTTGTTTCCTTGAGAGTTGATATCCTTTCACTTGTGGGAGATATCATTGTGTTGGTTATGGAAGGAGCCTTTTGAAGACAGGGACTGGACAGACCTGGAGGATGGTTCCACTTGGAGCTGGAAGAGGAAGACTTAGGTGAACTCTTTCTATGTTTTGATTATAGTTATCTGCAATAAAACAAACATAGTCTTGTTCCTGATATCAACTTTGTTCATGCATCTGATGTTATTGTTATGGTTTATGTATGAATGACTATTTCAATGTATAACTAACATCCATTTATATGCTATAAAGTTGATTTCACTATAATGCTTTATCTATATGCTGTTGTGTGTCTTTGAATTGATTGTTTTGTAGGTTCAAAGACTGAGAGGAGTTGCAGAGGGTTTGAACCCCGACTGGAACTACCAGAATGAAGGACCCCCAGGTATGTACATCCTCGCATGGTTTGCTCGTTTAAGCATTTTTTCTGAGTTATTTGCTTGTTTCTTGTTGTGGATTACTCATGCTCTGCTAGGGTTCTGACCCAAAGACCTAGGGGACTTTATCCCTTAACACTTTTCCAATTTCCTTAGCCATAAACAACCAAATGAACACCCCCTAGGATGTCTTGCCCAACATTCAGCTTGGGATAAGTGTCCCATCGACTGTGGTTATTTTTTTTAACTTTTATTACATGGAATTTTCACTAGCGATGTTACATTCACAACCAACATAATAGAAACATAAATACCAAGGAAACATCAACCATATCATCTACATATAAAATTGTACAATACTCATTAGGTACAAGGAGAAATAACCTCATATTAATGATGCAAAGGACAACCAGTTGTGGGACATCCACGAACCACATGACCATTGACATGATTGAGCCAAATATCTATTCAACTAGTCACCCACATGCCATATTCCAAGCATGAATGTGGGATCTCATAAAATACATCACTGAAATCCATCTAGGGCTTCCAGAGGGAAAAGTACCTCAACCCATCAAACAACAATTCCACCTCATGGTCGGACATCACAAAGCCATCATCAGATTGGTCTCTAACCAAGCCTTCCAAGACTCTAGAGCATTTTTTCCAACCAAGGCTTCCAGGACTAGTAACTCAACCCACAATTGTCATCAGGATTCTAGAGCATTTGTCAAATCAGGGCTTCCAAGACTAGTAACTCAACCCACCAAAGGTTTCTAGAGAAATTTTCTAACCAAGGCTTCAAAGACTAGTAACTCAAACCAAGTTGTTACAGGGCTTCCACAGTGTTTTTCCAACCAAGGCTTCCAGGAACGAATAACTCAACCCAAGCTAAAGGAATCATTAGAACCAATTAGAAAAATGAAGAAATGAACCCACAACACCATGGATATCTAGGAGATGGCAAGGCTAGGAAAATACACTGTCAATCTAGGGAATCCTCCATGTCAATGATGGATCATGACCAATAAACCACATGCATATGACATGCATGCCAAAACTAGTGAGGAAAACATACATGCAACTCTGCACCTGTAAGAAAAACCCATTGCAGTAGACGAGCCCGATTTCCTCTTGTGCTTTCCTTCTCTTCCTTTTCCTTCTTACATGAAAATACCAAGTATGCCACACTCTCCAAGAGTGGTCGAAGAAAGATCTAAGTGTCCAAGAGTATGAGAGAGAGAGAGAATAGAGAGAGAGAGCTCCAAAATTGAACTGGAAAAAGTCTGTGAATTGATTCTCAGAAACCTTTTTATTAATGAGGCCTCTATTTTCTTCATTTTCCATTATTTTCCTTCATTTTCCTCCTCACATGCAACCTGTGAGCTTTCACCTCCCTTTTCTCCTAATTTCCATTATTTTCATAAATAAATGTGACAAAATGCCATTTTTCCTTTCCAAAGCTTTTTCCATTGCCTT
This sequence comes from Pinus tabuliformis, assembly GCA_031772625.1. Classification (NCBI taxonomy): domain Eukaryota; kingdom Viridiplantae; phylum Streptophyta; class Pinopsida; order Pinales; family Pinaceae; genus Pinus; species Pinus tabuliformis. The sequence continues at coordinate 690,096,002 of CM062807.1, forward strand.
TTTCAATTTCCTTAGCCATTAATCAATCACAATGATCCCCATCACTATGTTTTTTCCCAACATTCAACGTGGAATAAGCATCCCATCAACCATGGCTATTATTTTGCCTTTATTAACTTTTATTACATGGAATTTTCACCAAGGGTGTTACAAATTTCAAGCCCTTTAAGGCAATCCTCTAGGGATAGTTTTTTAGATGGAGTTCAATGAGGGCCTAGCTGTTGACTTGATTTGACATAATTTCACTTTGCTAAGCGTTAAACATCAAAATCTAGCAATTTTGATTATTGAAATTGCTTCCTTAGGGCTGCTATGATTAACCCTAGGCAATTCTAAGGCTAGAAAAGCCTTAATTTTACACTAAGGCTTCAACTTAGGGTCACTTGAAGGTTTGTGGCTCCTATTGTTGATTATATCATTATAACAAGATTTTTCTCTCTCGTGCATGCCTTGTTGTGCTAATTCTGAGTCATACATCAAAACCCTTGGTTACAAGTTCTTTATAAGCTACTTATAAGGTATGGTATTCCTTGTCTAGTGAAATTGAGCCTTGTGCTTAACCTGAGTATCTTGGGAAAGCCTATTTAATCACCTCTATAGATTCATTTGAGGGTACACTTCTCCTTGTTACATAGAATTGAGCCTTGTTCTTAGTCTGAGTACCTTGTTTTAGCCTATTCAATTGTCACCTTTAAACCCTACACCAAGAATATCCTTTAGGTAACCTAAACTGAGAAGCCTCATGTGTGGAAAATTTCCAGTAAAGAGCAGTGAGTGTACTTTTGAGGTGATAGTGGCATCCACCTCATCATTGTCTCTTGGTCTAACTCTCATCTTGTGAGGCCTCTCATAAGACCCGCTAGATATTGAAGCAACATTTTGGGTGCCATTACTAGGGACGATTTGAGTCAACCTCCTTGCTATATGACATATTAGCTTCATTTTCTTGATTGATATTATCCTATAGACAAGGATATATCCACTCCTTTTGATCTAGGAGGCTCTAGGAGACCTCAAAAATCAAAGCGCTCAAAATTTAAGGGAAACAATTCCATGTCAAAGAGCTCAATGAGAGGATTTGAACACAACTTGAATCACATCAAATAGAGTTTGTATGCAAAAGATATGGTAGCCTAAATTTCATGGAAAACAATAAAAAGGAGTCGGTAGAGCTACCATGTGGTAGCACCAGAGAGTGCCACATGGCACAACATGGAGGTGACGTGGTAATGTCTGAGCATGACACATGGAATTATGTAGCTAACAAGGTGGCATTGACTGTGTAGCAGTGGACCGATTGGGTGTTGACACGTGCCCATTAAGAAAGTGCCATGTGGCACCTCATAATGGGCTAGACAGTTCATAGGTCAAAATTCATTCACAGTTGGAGACCATGGGGATTTAACCCTTAACTTATGCAAAAACATTTCAACACCCACCCAATGGGGCATGTGACTATTTATTATATTTGTGGCACAAAGTTGTATTTATGTTATTTTTGAACTACCATGCCAAAAGGAGGGGAGGCCCATCGGCTTGACCCAGGAACCTTCACGCAAAAACCAAGACCAATGATCATTAAGGTTAGACACGCCAACGAACATGCCACATTATGAATGGTGATTGGGCCATGATGCACATGGATGAGGTCATACTATATTAGGTTCGATGGTTAATACAGGTTGGAATGACATATTGGAAAGGCCATACTAAGATATGGCTTGAAAAAATACACCATATATATAATAAATGGTATGGTTATAACACGTCTGCCAAATAAATGTCATACCAATTATAATGTTGGGATATAATATGGTCATGCCATGGGTTAGAACTTTACGCCATTTTGATTATACGTGCCAATGAACTTGGTTGTAAATTCTGCCCACCAAATTTATTTAACCTTTGTTTATTCATCTACCAAGGGGGGTTATGTAGGAGGGGGGTGTGCCCATCCTCGAGCATGTTTTACGAGTCTGGTCTACAATTAATGTACAGGTTCAATCTGCTTGGCATAATTTTCGAGACGGAGGAGCCCAGAGGGGTCCTGAGGTGATGGTGACAGAAGCATATGGTGTTTATAGTCATTCTTCATGATTTTTCAAGACAAGTTCACTGGTGCATACATAATTTGGATCTAAGCAAAGGATATGCAGGCTAATGGTTAAAGCCCATATGTTTCATTAATGCTTGGCACAAATTTTTAGATAGAGATGCACTTTTCAGAAGTTGGCTGTGTTTACAATCAAAAGTTGCAGAATGGTGAGACAAACCTACTAGTGTTGTGTTTGTTGAGTTTTGATCAGCAAATCTGAGGGTTCATGGTTAAATCCCACATGTGTCATTAATTCTTGGCACAAATTGCAAGACAAAGCTGCACTTTTCAAAATTTGATCGTGTTTACAATCAAAAGTCATAGAATAACAAGGCATACCTATTGGTGCTATTTTTGTTGAGTTTTGAGCATTCCATTGAGCATTTTGGCATGGAAACTAATGTAAGTCTCATTTATTATTGATTCTCCCTCTTACAAGAAAACTTGTACTTTCAAATTTTGTATGGTATTTCTATGCTGCAACAAGGAAACGAGATTTGAATCATTGTAGAGGACCCTTTGTTTGAGCATGTTCACACAAACCAAGGTCATGTGACACTGAAAAGGTGATTTTTCCACTTGAAGTGAGAGTTTGGGAGAATGTCCCTTTGAAGGAGAGACATTGCTACTTGAAGTGATCATTTATTAATTTTGTATGGTTGAAGTAGAACATCTTGAAGGAGAGACTTGCCATTTGAAGTGAGAGTTCAACCTTTTTGTATCGTCAAAGGGGACTGTCTCTTTAAAGGAGAGACATTGCCACTTGAAGTGAGAGTTCATTCCTTTTGTATTGACAAATAAGAGCATCTCTTTGAAGAAGAGATAATGAAGCATGTACACAGGTGAATTCCATTGGTGATCTCTTATCTTATGTGATTGATCTCTTGTCTCATGTTTTTGCATGCATATTATTTCTAAAATTATGATCATTAAATGCATTAAGTAATTAATTTGGGGACTATCAACACATTGAAAATTTTAATTGGATTAAAGCCTATAAATGCAATCAAATGAAAAGATCATTATTAAAAATCGGGTCTTGTTTAAGGGGATTTCAACCAGAGCAAGTTTGGGATCAGTTTCCCTTCAGATCCAGATCAATTTTGGTATTAGAGTGGTATTCTTTGATGTGAATTCTGAGTGTAGATTATCACCAGAGTTAATCTCAAAGAGGGTGAAGGAAAAATTAATACATTCAACCCTGAGATTGAATGTGAAACTTGCAGAAAAAAAATTTGAGAATGACAAAGTCCAAAAAGAGAATGAGAAGGATTTCCACAAAGCTTTCTACTAGATACCAAACATGGTAGAAAAATTTTTTACAAATTATCAAAAGAGAATGACAGAGAAGAAAAAGAAAAAGGAAGCTAAAACAGAGGACAATGATTTAATGAACCAAGCAAATTGAGGAGACCCTCTTGAATCTCCATCTCCATCTTCAAGTTCAATTTTTTCTTCTTCCTCTCATTCTCATCATTCAAATGGTCATTAGAAAATGTTCCTAAAAAATCATTATTAAAATTAGATGTAAAATTAGGACCTGATATATTGAGATGGTGGAAGAATCACGCTGGAATCAAAAGGTGTGTCCTAGCTTAAATGCGATGTTCATTTCTTTAATTCTGAAATCCACTAAATCGGAAGACCCTAAGGTTTTCAACCCATCTCACTTTGCAATGTCACTTATAAGGTCATAACCACGATGATTGTCAAATTCCTAAAACCTATGGTTCCTCTTGTAATCTCCCTTGAGAAAACAAGTTTCATGGAATTTCTACAAATTATTGATGGATTTTTCACCTCCCAAGAGATTGTGCACTCTCTCAAATCCTAGAAACTCCTGAGTATGATGATCAAATTAGACCTCTCCAAGGCCTATGACCGTATAAGCTGGGAATACCTAAACAAGGTCCTCAAGGATTTTGGGTTCAATCAGAGGTGGATTAACTGGTTTTATGCTTTAGTGTCCTCCCCTTTGTTCTCCATTTTTCTCAATGGCTCCCCCTCTCATACTTTTAACCCCTTGCGTGGATTGCGCCAGGGCGATCCCCTCTACCCGTTCCTCTTTATTATTGCTGCTGAATGTTTGGGCCGATACTTAGAGACTGAAGCTAGAAACTCCCAGATAAAAGCATTGAGGCTATGTGGAAATGACCTCCTCATTACCCACCAACAGTTCGTAGATGATATTATGCACTATTGCCATGTGTCATTGTGCGAAGCCCACCGCATCAAAGAGGTTCTCCTCATTTTCATGGAGACATCGAGACAATGATTAACAATGACAAATCATGCATTTTATTTTTCAACACCCCTGGGAACATTCAGTTATATCTTGCTTAGGTTCTTGGGTTTGGTATTGGATATTTAAATTCCAAGTTTATGGGAATTCCCTTGACAATGAAATCTTTAAAGACATCATGTTGGCAATTCCTGCTCCTAAAAATCACTGGGAAACTCAGCAGCTGGGCTTTCCAGTGGCTAAATTTGGTGGGCCGGACAATCCTTCTTAAAGTTGTTCTACAATCTATTCCAATCTATTAGCTCTAAGGGATGGCCATGATAAAACCTCCTATGCAAAGATGGTGGAAACATTCAAGAAGTTCTTATGGGGAGGGGCTTAACAAATTAAGAAATGGGCACTGGTATCTTGGCCCAACTTAACGAAGCACAAGATGGAAGGAGGCCTTGGCCTACGAGATCCATATATCCTAAACCAAGTAATGGGGGCTAGGATATGGTGGAGTTGGATGGGAGGCGAGCTAGATCTCTGGAAACAAATATGGATGTGCAAATACAACATGATTTCTAGAAAAAATATTTCTTAACATACCGGGATCCCACAAAAGAGTTGGCTATCTGGAATATGGCAGTCCAAAACAAGGACCTTATTCAACAACACGTCTTCTTGGAAATCAAGAATGGGAAACTGACATTGTTCTAGAAAGATTCCTGGTAGCAACGGGATAAGATTTTGGGAAGACAAGACTTAAGGGATCTCTTTATACACAAGAATGAGAGGAATTTTTATATGGTGGAACAATTCTGGAAAACATACCAAGCTAGGGAAGGTTGGAGGATATGGAAGGAGAAATCGGACTGGCCACAAGCCCTGAAATTTGTTCAATGGAGCCAACTAGACAAGGAATTAGACTCAAGAAAGATAACTATCCTAAATGGACCAGATATCCTCAGGTGGGGCTACAATACCAAAGGGGCCTTTACAATCAAGGAGGCTTATGATCTAAGAGAAAGTTGCGATCTAGGAGGCCAGAACCTGATTTGGAAGAGGACATGGAAAGGGGGGTGGTGGCCAAAAGTAGCCTATTTTCTTTGGCTCGTATGCAAAGGTCGCATTCTTGCTCGGGATTATCTCCAAAGACGGGGTTTTTATGGGTTGTCACTCTGAAAGATTCACAATAAGCATAACGAGGATCTAAAACACATTCATAACACTTGTCCATATGTTGAACAATAATGGAGGTAGATGGAGATCCCTTCAGAAGAATAGATCGGGACACACAAATTATTCAAGAAATCATCCCTTTATGGATAACAAACATTTTCTCTAGCCCGATCATCAAAAGGGCATGGGGGCTAGCCCTATGAATAACACTTTGGATGATCTGAAAAGATCAGAATCATCGAATATTTAAGGATAATATTCCCCCCTAAGAGGTTGTATGGGAAGGGATCTTACAAAACATTAGGGAAACAATTCTGGTAGAGAAGTGGCATATAGAGGACTGGCATACCCCCCCATGAGGCTATAATTATGTAGAGATTGAGCACATAACTGACAATGATAGCCTAGTCCTATTGGAAATTCACATTGAGGGGAGAAGATTTTCTCAACTACTTCACCACCCCCATGGATGGATTTATGAAGTTGAGCTTCGACGGAGCTTCAAAGGGGAACATGGGTCCAATAGGCCTGGGAGGACTATTCCGATACCCAACAACCAACACCACTATTATCTACGCAGACCATTGTGGGTATGCTAGAAATAACGAAGTAGAATTTGCGGCTATCAAATAAGGCCTACAAATTGCAATCAAAATGAGGTACAAGAATATTTTAGTGGAGGGAGATTCTAGGCTTGTAATCAAATCGGTGAAAATATTAAATCAAGGAACTAAATGGGAAAATCTCAGCCACAGAACAACAAGGTTAATCCAGGAGATAGGAGACCTCCTCATCCACTTCAACTATATAATGACTAACTAGGTAAGAATGGATTGTAACAGAGCAACAAAATTCCTTGCAAATTGGGGTTGTAGTCCTCAGAATGCACATTTGGAGAAAATATGGTTGGGTCAACCAGGGGAAAAATGGATCTAACCCTTGAATGAGATCCTAGAGCATGACTGGATACATAACTCCTAGGACATACAGACCCCCAATCAGGGTGTGAGCTGTCAGATAGTGCCATCAAGGCCGTCATCATGTTAAGGTCATAGTGGAACGTTGCCACCACCTCTCACACACTTGAAGCATAGGGAGTGGTGGCCTTCGATATGCTTAACGCTATAGGAATTAAGGAATGTGACATAAGTAATTAGTAAATTTTATCGACGATGGTGAAGGCTAGAAGGGACAAGGTTGGAAAGAACAAAGGTACTAAAGGCATGTCTGGAATAGAGGCTTCGGAAGGGACAATGGCTCCTTCGACTCCAAATGTTGGTTACCAGGTATGTTAACTGACTTTTCCTTCACTACACCATGATTCCCTGTGTTTGGTTTGATAATTGGAGTATGTATGGGGGCACTAGGTTTGTGGGAGAGAGTATCTTAGGTTGGGAGAGAAGCATGGTGTTGAGAGTCTGCTAGAATAATCTCAGCTCCATGCGTTCCTCCTTGGTGTCAATCCATTATGGGATTTACCTCTCTTGCATGGTGCTTATCGGGTTTGGTGGGGAGGGGATTAGTCCATGGGATTACTTTTGTCTTGTATGCATGGAAATTCTAGGGGTTGGGGGCTATGAGTTTGTTAATTTCTATGTTGGGGTGAAAGTTTGTTTCTTAGTTTGCTATGTGGGTTCTGAGGATAATTGGCAGAGATGGCTCCAGAGGGAAGGTGCCAAGTACCTGTGGAAAGATTATAGTGGGGAGGTGGTTGTGGGTAGGAGTATTTTGATGTCTAGGAAGTGGAATGAATTGAGTGTTGTCCAAGCCAGCATTGACCGGAGGAGGGGAGGTCAGGAGGCAAGCATAGCTTGGGTGAGGGGCCTCTTGAAGCCTAGGGTTAGCTTTCGTGCTATAGTGCTAGTCAGGGCAAGGCTAAAAAGGTGATGATTTATGAGGGATGGGAGAATGGTCAGACAGAGGTGGGTAAGGGAGGTGCGTGACTTGAAACCCGTCAACTTGGATACCAAGCTATAGATTTTGTAGTTGGCCAGCTACTAGCACCTTACTCCCAAGCCTGAGGTCGAGGCATTTGCAAGGGCATGGCCATGTTGGGGTGTCTGCTGGGGCATAGTCACCAGGGTGTGGGTCATGGTCAAGCTAGGTGGGGGATCTTGCATTTTGGGGGTTACACAAATGAACCAAGGGTGACAGAGTTTATGAAAAGGAAAAGCTTTCAGGTGTTGGAATTACCAAGCGTAATGCTACGAAAATTATGGTTGCTTGTTCCCATAGAAGGTCTTAAAAACGATAAACATTCTCGGATAGGAAGAGCACCGAGACTAGTTTTGATCCATCCTTAGGCGTTGGCTAGCAAGTACCATGACAGGGCGACAATGGGTAGAATGAAAAAAGATAAAGGTCGTGGAAATTGTCCACAGAGGGTCAACGCAAAGGCAGAACCGAGCACCTCAGGTAAATGTCAAGGTAGAAAAACAATGGCCAACCTACTAGGTGAAGTGAAAACAACATAAAAGGAGGGCACCCAAGTGGAGATAAAGCGACTGATAGTAGAATGGGAGGAAGACATCAACCGATAAGTGAGCATGGATGAAGTTGACTTGGAGGACTGGAAGCTCCTAGTTCCAGATTCAGGAAACACTAGAGGAAGAGGGACTTAATATAAATAGACCCTTCATATTTACTGGCTGATGAAATGCCTCCTCAGCAAGGCCATGGAGAAAATTTGGATGATTGTTGTCTAGGATTCTTAAAATTTAAACAATAATTTCAGAAGTTACAATTTCAATTGCATAAATAGGATGGTCACCTTGGACACATGTTGAGACATTTCCCTTACCTATTCTCGCAGACAGAGATGCTAGGCTCCAAAGTGAAAGATCTAGCCTCGATCGCTTCGGCCTTCATTGAGATGGATGGATAAAAAACTTGTTTTCAGTTAATTTTGATTAAGTTTTTCATGCATATAGATTTTAATTTCAAGTTTGCAGTCATATATATATATATATATATATATATATATAGATATATATATATATATATATATATATATATATATATATACATATATATATATATACATATATATATACATACATATATATATATATATATATATATATATATATATATATTATATATATATATATATATATATATACATATATATATGTATATATATATGTATATATATATATATGTACATATATATATGTATATATATATATATATATATATATATATATATATATATATATATATATATATATATATATATATATATATATATATATGAAAATAGAATATGGATGTGGACATGACAATCAGACTTATCTAGCTTGGATAGATAGATTTAATATTTTTTGTTATGGTATGGTTTATCATGTGGTCAGGTGGTCAACGGACTTGGTTTCTCGACGGGCAAGTTGAGACCACCTAACCTGTCTCTATGTGGTTACAACTTGTGTATTTTATAATGAAAAAGAAGGATCTACCAAGCATAAAAGAAAAAAAAATTTAGATGTAAAATTTGATTTTTACATGTTTAGTAGAGAAGTTAATGCAAATAAATTGAACAATTGGATTAGACAAATTGAATCTTATTTCCATGTACATGATCTGAAATGGATCAGATTAGTAATGCTGTGCTAATTCCCTATTCAGAATAAAACCGAAGATGTTTGTCATTTTCTTATCAAGTGCTTAAGGATTCACCATATTTGCTTAATTAACTGATTCCCATGAGACTTTCTTATGTAATACATATGCTGAACATCAGCAAAATAACAACAAAGAACATCAAAATACAATACACAAAACAAATATTTGATGAGGAGTTCACCCCTCCCGGGCTACGTCTCCTTGGTCCAACTTTCAATGCTTGGGCCTCTCTATTATGCTCAAAATTACAACAAAACTGTGTTTACAATGGGACAACTTCAACAAATATGATGACACCTTCAAAAAACCAAAAAATTAGATTTTGGGCAAGAGAAAACCTAATTTTTAAAAAAATTCTAGGAACTCCGTAGGCCAACAATATCAACCAGTGCACATGTGCTAGTTGTTGAGGTAATAAATGTGCATATCGACACTCTGTTGATGAATATAAACCACACAGATCTAGGAAGTCCAATAAAAAATAAAAAGAAAGCAATCAAAACAAAGGATCTGAAAGATCATAAATTTGTTAACACTCATATCTAGCTAAACCAAAAAGAAAGGAAGTCAAAGCCAAGAAAAGAGAAGAGAACAGTAACGTTCCCTAGTACGGTTGTGAATTTGTTAGGTGGATAAATCCCTCTTGCTCACATGAGCGATCTCCATAGATCCTAAAGGAAACTAGAAACAAATAGACAATTGAATAACTCTTTTCCTAAGCTTACTTCGTTTGAATTGTAAATACAAGAGAAGGAGAATAAGCCTCTTACCTATTTGCGAAATTCTTGATGAAGATCCTTGCTATATCTTGATGTAGCTTCTTAATGCTCGAAAAGACCTACAACCACATACATAAGAAAGATTAAACGCATATTTAGCATAACAATTCAAACAAGCTTATCCTAATGATCAAGGAGATTAGAAATTGAAATCATGTTAATGAATATCAAAAGAGACATAAATCATTCATCTTTTTAGTAAGACAAAAAAATGGAAAAAATGATTCATTTGTATTAATTCAATGATAAGGAAGGCCTTATAACCTCTGCCTTGATATCACGAGGTTCCTCCAAATTTCCCCCAAACCTCTCCTTAGATGGTAATCCTTTGAATCTAAATCCAACAACATAAGTGTATCTTCTCTGAACTCTCTAATCCCTCTAACCTGTAGTCAATTTATAGACCAAGAAGAATAAGTTTCAGATCCAAAAGAGAAGGATGAGATTCTCTAATTGGGGGATTACAGTTCCTTGATGAGAGGGAATTAGCTCCATGATCTGAGGGGTATGGCTCGAATAGGCATGACCTCAGAAGCTTTTAGTTGGGATATATTTGCCCAATAATTCTTCTGGAATTCAGTTTTAATTTTTACTTTCCTTTGAGTTCAATGCGCAGTGTATAATGGAAGACAACACATATTTCTGCATAGATTTCAAGGATAGAAATTGCACATGTGTGGAAACTGACTAGGAAAAACCCGCAGGTCATACTTAACATGTCATAAAGCCTATTTTACCCAAAATTCACATGTTCTTCAAGGGTTTTTTATTGTTTGAGCTCTAAGGGAGTGCAATGGGATATGTTTCTAGATGGTGAGAGATCCATTTCACTAGTTAAGTGTCATGGTGAACAAATGACATGTAACACCAATGTCACAATATGAGGAAAATTGTCTGAATATGAAAGTCAATCATGATCAATGATGGTTCAATGTCACATTGTGGTAAAAACTGTTTCAATGTGAAAATAAACAATGGTGAACTATGTTTATTTTAGGGTTTATAATATTTATCCTAGTGTTTATATATATTGGGTTTATAATATTAATCCCTTGGGTTAAATATTATTCCCTTGGGTTTATAATCCCTTGGAGTTTTAGAATTAATCCCATAGGTTTATAATATCAATCCCTTGGGTTTATTAATCTAAGGGTTCTTATTCCTAGGGTATAATATTATTCGTCAGGTTTAATTCGAGGGTTTAATCATGGTCAACCATGGTTCAATGTCACATTGTGGCAAAGCTTGTCTCAATATGAAAATCAATCATGGTCAACCATCATCAACCATGGTCAACCATATCTATTTTACCCTTTATAATATTTATCATTGGGTTTATATACCTTGGTTTATAATATTTATCTTAGGGTTTATCGTAGGATTTTATCAATATGAAAATCAATCATGGTCAACTATGGTGAATCATGGTCAACCATGATCAACCATGGTCAAAATTGGTCAAACATGGTTGATCGTTGCCAATTATGGCCAATCATGGTTAACCATAGCAAACAATGGTCTAACATCACATTGTGACATTGGACCATTGGTCAATCATGGTCCAACGTCGACCATTGGTCAATAATGGTCCAACGTTGCATTGTGAGAATGATTATTTCAATATGAAAATCAACCATGCTCCAATGACGCATTGTGATAAAGATTGTCTCGATATGAAAATCAGTCATGGTTAACCATGGTCCAACATCACGTTGTGACAACGATTGTCTCAATATGAAAATCAACCATGGCTAACCATTGTAAACCATGTTTATTTTAGGGTTTATAATATTTGTCTTAGGGTTTATATTCCTTGGGTTTATAATATTAATCCTTGGGTTTAATATTATTCACTTGGGTTTATAATCCCTTGGGATTTTAGTATTAATTCCTTGGGTTTATAATATCAATCCATTGGGTTTATTAATCTAAGGGTTCATATTCCTAGGGTAACATATTATTCATAAGGTATATAATATTAATCCTATGGTTTAATATAAATCCCTTGGGTTTATAACCATGGTCCAATATCACATTGTGACAAATATTTTCTCAATATGCAAATCAACCATGGTCCAATGTCACATTGTGACAAAGATTGTCTCTATATGAATATCATTGATGGTCAACCATGGTTCAACATTACATTGTGGCAAAGATTGACTCAACGTAAAAATCAACCATTGTTAACCATGCTTATTTTAGGGTTTTTAATATTTATCATGGGGTTTATATACCTTGGGTTTATAATATTAATCCCTTGGATTTATAATCCTTTCGGGTTTTACAGTGAATCCCTTGGGTTTATAATATCAATCCCTTGGGTTTATTCATTTAAGGTTCTTAATCCTTGTGTTCAATCATGGTCAACCATGGTCCAACATCACATTATGACATAGATTGTCTCAATATGAAAATTAACGATGGTCAATCATGGTCAACCATGCTTATTTTAAGGTTTATATACCTTCAGTATATATAATATTAATCCATTGGGTTTAATATTATTCCCTTAGGTTTATAATCCGTTGGGCTTTTTAATCTAAATGTTCATATTATTAGGGTATAATTTATTGATAGGGTTTATAATATTAATCCTAGGGCATAATATAAATCTCTTGGGTTCTTAGTATTAATCCTTTGAGTTTTTAATATGCAATCCTTGAGTTTTCTCAATATTTATTATATTATTCATAATATCAATAATATTATATTCATAATAATAATAATATTATCATCATATTATTATAATAAAATATGATAATATAATATATCATATTGGTTTTAGTGGACTTTAATCATCATCATCATAATATAACAATTATTATTATAAATATTATAATATTATAATATAATATAATAATAAGTATTACAAATATTATAATGAATGAGTTTAGGCTTTTTTGATCCATATTACATTATAAGAAAAAAATTCCATAATGATGACATCTTGTCCTCACGATGAACCACACTGGTTGGTTTGAAATGCGTAAGCATAATTTTACTTGATGTGATTATTTCTGAATTTTTTTTCTTATAATGAAATATTATAATATAATGTATAAATTTAGGCATGGCCCATTTTTTTTAATATTGAGAAGATATTTATATGATTATTGGCCAAAACAAAATCAATAATATAATATGATAATAATGATTACAAATATAATAATTAACTAGTTTAGGCTTTTGTGATCCATATTGCATTATAAGAAAAAAAGTCTCATATTGGTTAATCTTGTGGTGATGATGACCACGAAACGAATGAGCATAATTCTACTTGATGTGATTATTTCCAAAAAATTTCTTATAATGAAATATTATAATATAATGTATAAATTTAAGCATGATTTTTTTATTATTATTATTGAAAAGATATATTATAATTATTGCCCAAAAAAAGCATGATTTTTTTATTATTATATAATAATATTTATATAATTATTGCAAAAATAATAATAATATAATAATAATAATTAAAATAATAATAATAATTTTTATTAATATCATTGTATTAGTTAATTTATAATCTTATCTTTTGCATACAACCATTATTTCTGGGTATTTCTAAGAGCATGATTTAAGATGTAGGTAGTGCTACTTTATTTCTAATATTATCTTTTTTAATGTTATTATTTTATTTTTTAATCATAAATCCAAATTATTTATGGCTAAGGGCATGATTCAAGATCTAGGTAAAAGACGAACGGCTAGCCTTTGATTTGAGATTATTCCAACACCACCTCATATAGCCAAGCAAGAAAACGATTGATCTCACCATAGTTCTTTTGGATTCCATTACAAGCTAGTTGGAATACTTCAAACTTCCCTTTGGCTCAGCAGTTATAATATCAAGCTAATGGGATTAACAATCTTTACTAATATTCCTTGCTAATGTCAAATCTGAATAAAAAAACGACAACTAAGTTCTTCTTTGCAGAGATCATAAAAAATTTAACTCGTCATTTCTATTTTGTCTTGACGGTGATTATATTTGTTAGATCTAAGACTTTTGTGATCCATAATGTAGAAGAAAATATTTCGGTGATGATTAGATTTGTTGGTTCAAAACTGTCCACAAATATGAATTTATTTTGATATGATTATCACCAAAGACATGTCTCAAAAACATTTATTTTTATTAAGAGCCAGTGCCCTGAAAAATGTAATCAACGTTACGAGGTGCGTCTGTAGAGTACGGGTTGCCAGTCGCTATCAAATTACGGGTGCCTCTGAGGAAGGAGCCCACGCCTCTCCATTTTGGGATCGCCCTCGCTGGGTTTTGTGCCTCTTCAACCCTCCTTGAGGGTGATATTTTATTTTTTATGTATTTATTTCTTTAAATAAAATATGTGAATATGATGTTTTCAGAATTTAATTTATATCAAATAAATAATTATTAGGTGGATGGTAGAGATTTAACCTCCACACAATATTCTAGAATATGCATAGTAGTATACACAAATCAAAGGTCAAGATTTATCTCCAAAGTAGTAGTATTACACATGTGACTCTTGTACTTCCACATAGTTGCATTTTGTCATTTTCTTGAAAATACATATTTATATCCACAAATGTTGTGGCAACATGATAACTTATATGAATATTGAGATGACACATTGACAAGACATGACTTGAAACTGAGGACATAGAATTTATGGTGATGTGTCAATGCCAAGCTTCTCTTCTTGCTGTTATATTTGTGTCTTCATGATATATGCTACATGTTCTTCCTATTTATCCTCCAAAAGTCTTGAAGATATGGAGTCTTCTATGTGATCTAGATATTCCAACTTCTTTCGAAGCCTAGTGTCCCTTCATCTACGTATTTAGTGATTGTCCTGTTTTACAGTCTTCTTGACTGTCACCTTGCATAATATCCTTCTCCTTCTTTCTGAGCATCATCCTGTGATGTTAAAAAATGGTACCTACAAATGAAATTCACTAAGAAAAGATGGCATCAGTTCGGAAATATCCTAGTCTAACTTTCTTCTTGAGAATCACTATTTGGCCTAGAACTGAGTACTGGACAGGGAGAAAGGCTCAGGGATTACACAGTGCACAGTTACAGAGGAGAGGAGTAAGGGAATGATGATTATGACTGTGCAATTCATAGTAAATGGAGGCCTAAGAAGCAAGATTCCACAGTTGAGGGAGCTAAGGAGACAACAGTGAGAGCTTGCTCACTGAAACTACACAGGGCGCAGTTCTGGGAGACAAGGAGGGACAAGACTATGAAATTGGGCAAGTCAGTGAGATAGTAATGAAGGCTTGCTCACTATGAATGTGAAATGCGTAGTTTTGGGAGGCTAGTGACTGATGATTGTGTAGTTGAGCAAGTCAAATAGCTAGAAAGGAAAGGCTTGTTCACTGTGATTACACAATTCACAGTTCAAGGGAGACACTAAGCCACTGGATTACGCATTTACACATTTCAGAGAGATAGAGAGTTAGAATGTTGACTGAAACTGCGCAATGCACAGTGAAAGACTGATTAAGAGGAAAGATTGCACAGTTTATGAGGTTAGGAAGGCCTGACTTAGAACTGTGACTGTGCAATACACAGTTCTTGAGGGAATGATAAGCCTTTTATGGTTTGAAACTGCATAATGCGCAGTTCAAGGAGACAGTTTGGGAGGAGGTTAACTGAAGAAGGATTAATTACAAAAATGACTAAGTGTGGGATCCAAGAGGTGAGATATGGAACCAAAACATGACTTGAACATGACCACACACTTGAAAATTACTAAGCACTTGAAAATGAGGCATTCACCACCCAAAATTAACATGTCCTCATCGAAATGACAACAAGACAACACTTACCTCCAAGTGCGACACTTAAGATACACTTTGAGACATAAGTGATGACATTAATGAAACAATGCTCAAGACTTGGGGAATGTATCTAATGCATGTAGGTATGATGGATAGAACATAGTAGTCCATGAGAATGCATCAGAGCTACCCTTCATGAATATACTAATGACTCCCTTTTACTAGGTGAATTACTTGCCTTACCAAAAGGTGATAGTAAGAAAAAGTAAAATGACATGTGAAAATGCTAACACAAGTGAAAGAGACACATATTATAGCAAATATAACACAAAAGTGTCACTTTTAAAAGTCAAAAGCAAGCAAAAATGAAAATCAAAAACATGAAAGTGGCACTTATGAAAGCAAAGGTGTGTAAAAGCGGCAGTGGGGAAAAATCACGTGATAAAAGAACAATTGCAATGAAAGTGAGGGGGATTATCAATGGAGAGTCCGTACTAATGATCAACATAGGTTGACCATTGTGTAGGCACTATTTTTATGGACTGCCATATGCCTGTTCAAGCTTGCGTAAAGGAAGTGTGCTTATTAATTCATCAAGGACTGAGCATGTGTGAGAAAGTGACTTTGACACTTAGAGTCTGAGAAGAAGGCTTAAACACTTAATAAAACATCAATTGATAATGAAGTGACTATACAATGACAGATTGTAAGATCCTTAGTAGGCTCAAAAATTCAAGTGTAAGAAAAATATTGGAGGGTTTTGATCGCAACGTCACCAAAATTGCATGTGATATTAATAAGCCATGGTATTGACCCATCATCACAGTATTAAATTTTAAAAATATATATTAACCCAACTATTTATTGGTAAGGTGATAATATTTTGTAAAAATTTTCATGTACATTATGTAATTAAATGTTTCCATTGTTGAAATTAACTTTGTAGGTTTACATTTCATCATAGAAAAGCAAATCTATATTCAACATATGATGAAAGCAATATATCTACTAATGAGTTATAAAATTTAGTTGTGTTCTTTGTAAATCAATGCATCATCTCTCTATAAATCATTGCCTATATGATGTTAATCTGAAGGTGAAGGCTTTTTCTTTAGGCGTTCTTCATGCAATCCCTATAAAAGAGAAAAACGCTTGGTGTACAACAAGCTCAGGCTTGTAAGGTTGGGAAGCTCAACAAAGTTGAATGACTTACCTTAGGTTCAGAGACTTTGAAAGAGTTGTTCTCCAATGAAATAAACTTGATAAATAATGGAAATGTTCACTTATTATTCCTATCAATAGAGATTATATCAATGAAGCAACAACATGTTTTGTAACAATTCCATTAGAAACAAAGGGAGACGCCTAAGTACTAGAATAAAAATTGATAGATCTAGGTATATCTCTCATTAAAAACCATAAATATCATTAACAGAGGTAGTCACTATACGATAAAGAGTTTCATCATCAGATAATAGGCTATAGACAATACTCAAGTGACATTTGGATTTCCTAGTAAGATGAGATGGCAAGTATATAAAATCTTTTCCTATGTTATATTTGAAACTAAGGTTGGAATATAGGTAGGAGCCCTAAAAAATAGGCACATAATTAAGGGTATTCTTTCCAAGTTTTGTTTCACCCAACTTGAATGAGGTAGGTAGTTTATATCATAGGAAACCAATATTTACTGTGTTAGGTTAGAGGTGAAAAAAATCTCCCTCTCCACCTAGTTGATTTTTATATAATCGAACCACATGAAATATCTTAAATAAATTTAGATTTATATAAACAAATAGATAAAAATATGATGAAGAAGGTGGTATAAAAACATTCACCATCACCAAATTGGTTATTTAGATCCAAAGAGTTAAAGTTTAATAAATGTCCTAGTTAATACCCCAACTAATGCATTCATTATACTTACAAAGAAATATAACGTAGTATATTTCAAAATAAAAATTAACTATTTAAATAGTTTCTAAGACTAATATCTCAATGTCAACAATATCATTTAAAATCACAATATTCGTGCACACAGAAAAACATAAAATCTTTCCCTAATTTAAACTTTAAATAATGAGAAAGAAAACTTGAATAAATCCCTAATTTAATATTTCCCTATTAATATGAATTCATTACTAACCATTCCTACTAAAAAAGAAAAATAGTAACACACACACACACCCTAAAATCCTTTCCAACCATTTGTTAATAGGAGATGGTTACTATGTTGACCCAAGTTCCAAGGTTTCATTATGGAAATGGGGTATAAAAATTTCAATCTTTTCAACTAATTTAAAACCTTGATTTATCATTACTATTGTGTTTGTCTCATCAAGATGATTTAGGTGATATAAAAACTTGCTTCAATCCGACCTCCGAATTGAAAGTCATAACTAATTGAGTTCAAACAAATCAGAAGGTGCCATGTTTCCCTTATGCCACATGGCATCCACATGGCAGTCCTAATCAACCTCTCAACGCCACTTGGATTGTGCATTAGTTGCGTATATATTTATTTATTTATTTAACCATCCAACCCATTCACGCTCACCTTATATTAAAATATGCATTTATACGGTTATTCGATAGGCATCAATTGATGGCAACATTACCATTACCTGGGCTTTGTACCCATCCCTTTCCATTCATACATTCAAAGTTTTCTCCAAGGGTGGCCTTTCAGGCTGACCTGTAAGGTGGGTCTACCCTCACACCAATGGTTATAATGTCAGGCTTACATGTGTGCCACCATATCCCAGGCTTACGTCATCCTGCTCCCTTCAAAGCTTATTTCACCTTTTAACTTTCGGGAACAGGGATCTCTGGGCCTATGTGCATTGTGGTCCCACACCTATCTACATAGTCGTTGCTCAATATTCATACCACTCTTTCTCCTACCATGATAACCCAACCCTATGTCATCCTAAGCATCTCCTCCAGAGCTCCTTTGGATTTCCTTCAGGGAGAGTCTTCTAGGATGAGTTGTCCCATGGGGACCTTTCACTTTGAAGCTCCACCAATTACTAGATCTTTCATTTCCAACTCTTCCTGGGCTTGCATCATCCAAAGTGTTATCCTTTGTGTGCGACTTTATATGGCTTCCAAGATGAAACCCTTTGGGATTACTTCATATTCTGGATTTCTTGTGAGCCATCGATCTTCTAGTGCTCAATCTTAGCTACTTGATTATGCGACGCCCAATCTTGGCCATTGGCTATGGTTATTATATGTCAAACAATTGGACTAAGATAAGGTTGTGTATTAACGATAGGCATCCATATAACGTTCCATCCCATACACCTTCTCACGCTATAATGATATAAGTTTGGGCTACGATACAATAATGGAATCCTATTGCACTGACACATAAGTATGCCTGGTCGAGGCTTTGGTAGTACTGTCTAAAGCATGGATCACAAAAGTTGCTTAGAGATGACTACCAAAATCTTGATCATGGTTTGGCCATATTTTTTCTATAAGAGTTTGGACCTGTGGCAAAGTTTGATTCTTTCTCTTGGGGTCCTATGAAGCATGCACAATGTTATTGATCCGGATTTAGACAGGAACACAATAAAATACAGAGATAACCATAAACACAAATATGCAGCGGAAATAATACTTCATTTCATTACTGTAAAATACCGAAATATGCTTACAATAGAAATGGAAATAAACCAGCTAGGGCGATCGTAGCTTATCTCTGAGAAGAGATGTGGCGGCTACATGCCTCTGAACTGTTGTGAACTGTGTTACAATGAGGCTCGAAGGCCTATTTATTGTTGAGAAACAATGGAAAACCCTTCACATCCCGAAACCTAACCCTAGAAGATGAAACGCCAAATTGTGGGCCCCGTTTGGGTAAATTGGTACATCAATTTCCCGGGGTCGTAACTTTGGCATACGATCTCCGTTTGACGCGTACGATAGCTCGTTAGAAAGATCTATCCGAGTACTACCACTTTGGGAGGCAAAATCGGTCCATGGACCCATGTTGCCCCAGATTCCCAAAAAAACGTCGTTTAGGGCCTCAAAACGGCTCCGGAAGTTTAGGACCCGAAAAACTGCTAAAAATAGTAAACTGTGCTACAATTTAGGAAACTGAAAAAGCTGAAAGAGACAGTTGTGGGGGTCCAAATGGGATAGGTGGGTGGCCACCAACATCCACTTGGATCATTCCTCCCCCCTTAGGAAGCAATGGTCCCCATTGCGTTGAGTTCCTCCCTGAGATGAGGAAGCTTCTGCTGAGCTGGGTCTCTGGTGAGCTGTTCTGCAATCTCTGATGTGTCCAAAAATGGTGGAAAGCATGGTCGACAATGGTCCATATTGAACACTCGGTGCAAGCGAAGGAATGGAGGAATGTTGTGCTTCAAAGCATTGTTGCCCGTAGCCTTGGTACTGGTGTAAGGACCATGTCGGAGTGGTCTGAGTTTCTGATGGGTTTTGGTAAGGTGCTCCCTCTGCAGATGTAACCAAACTTTGTCACCCACCTGAAACTTGTGTGGTACCCCTGTGGGTGAGGAGAAGTTGTTCCTGTGTCTTGTCATGACTGTATCCCTTTGCTGCTGCTGCTGCATGGAGGAACCCTTCGCGGGGGTCATAGATGTGATGGCAATCTTCCCCTTACTTTGGGAGTGAACCAAACAGATGAATTTCCTGGTCTGTGAGATGAGCTTGCTGCCTTTCTTAGCGGTGATCAAAGATGTGGCGGTAGGTGGGGCTACCTCCGGTATCCTGTATAATGAATTATTCAAAGAAATAATGACAGCACGAGGCCTGGACTCATACACAACATGTCGCCTCCACAAGTATGGTTGGCCTAGTAATACATCACAAACATCCAGAGGTATAACATCACACAATACCTCGTCTGTGAAGGGCTTGATGCTGTAGGGAAGGTGACACTACTGGCGAACTTTGAGATCTCGTCCTTCATGAAGCCACCCAATACTGTACGGTTGTGGGTGTGGTGTAGTCGGTAGGCCCAACCGCTTCACGACCTCTGCTGAGACGAGGTTCTTTTGGCTGCCACTATCGACAATGAATTGTAGCGGCGAACCCTTCACCCACATCTGTGAGTGGAAAAGACGCTCCCCTTCCTCTGGATTTTCGGGCTCATCTTTCTGGATCTTGGCGGTGGCAACAACGGCGCTGGGATCCGCATCAATGATCTGCTTCCCTTTTCCATTCCCCTTGTCGGGTTCTGGCTCAAGGTCGGAACATGCATCTGATTCGGAAGCCTTCAACTCAGCCACCAGCGACTGCTTGGTCCGACACTCACTTGTGTTATGAGTGGGACTCTTGTGGAACTCACACCACTTCCCTGTGTCCTTCTTCGGCTTCATGGTGTTGTTCTTTTCTTGCGGCTTCGACGGGTTGTCTTGGGTCACCCCGCCTTGGCTTTGTCCTTTGGGCTTCGGATTTGCAGATCCAAAGTCTCGCTTCTTCTGTTTGAAATTTTGCTCGATTTTGACAGCGTATCGGTATGTTGTGCCGAGTGAGGAGATGTTCAAGAACCCCATCTCTTCCTGGATGTATCTGTGTAGGCAGCCACGGTATTTGAGTACTAGATGCAGCTCAGTATCTTTGATACCTAACTGTGTGCGAAGGGTATGAAAAATGTTTGTGAACTCCGGCACATCTTGGTCTCGTCCCTGCCGCAGTGTGGTCCATTTGATGTATTTGTCCTCATAGCTTCTGACAGGGTAGTACTGCTCCTTGATGGCATCCTGGAAGTCATTCCAAGTGGGTGCGGCTGAAAATAGGGAGCCTGTACTTTCATCCTTCTGCTCGCAGTAGGTTTCCCACCAGTCCTTGACGTGGGGGGCTGCTTTGAGAAGAGCGAAAAAAATCTTTTCCCGACTTGAAAATTCATGAACAGAAAAATACCCATCTAGCAGATTTAACCATTTATCTACGGCATCTGCGTCTATTTTACCCTCGAAGATGGGGATTTCAAAATTCACTTGTACCTTAAATGATGTGGCGTT
This sequence comes from Pinus tabuliformis, assembly GCA_031772625.1. Taxonomy (NCBI): domain Eukaryota; kingdom Viridiplantae; phylum Streptophyta; class Pinopsida; order Pinales; family Pinaceae; genus Pinus; species Pinus tabuliformis. Next base: position 690,117,671 of record CM062807.1, read on the forward strand.
TCCAGAGTTGCTATTGGAAGCCGATGCGTCGCCTCTGGGTAGCCGCTGAAGGATCTGCGCAAAGCTATCCATCATAGCGTTCCTTTGCCGCTCAAGGGCTTCTTCGAGCGAGATTTTGATAGGATCTCCTGCCCCCCGTCTTTCTTCTCATCCGCCATGGGAGGCCGTCGGGATTTTCGAGGCTGGTCTTGCAAAGGTTCGACCAGTTCAAGCCCTAACTCCTTATATCCTGACCTCGTTGGGGACATGCAAAGAAAAACAGAGAAAAAGCAGACCACTCTGATACCACTGATCCGGATTTAGACAGGAACGCAATAAAATACAGAGATAACCATAAACACAGATTTACAATGGAAATAATACTTCATTTCATTACTGTAAAATACCGAAATATGTTTAAAATAGTAATGAAAATAAACCAACTAGGGCGATGGTAGCTAATCTCTGAGAAGAGATGTGGTCGCTACATGCCTCTGAATTGTAAAGGCTACATTGTGGCGGACAAACTGTCCTTTTACAAAATGTGACTTGTTACTTATAGTATTTTTCAGTTACAATACCACGGGTCAATTCCATGGGTGAATGAATACCATGGGTGGATTTTACAATACCACGGGCGGATGCCATTTACAATACCATGGGTAAATTCCATGGGTCGATGAATAATATGGGTGGATGAGTACCATGGGTGGATTTTACAATACCACGGGCGGATGCCATTTACAATACCATGGGTAAATTCCATGGGTCGATGAATAATATGGGTGGATGAGTACCATGGGTTGATGCCATTTTCCATTCGAATCTTAGGTCCTCCCCCAAGATTCGAATGGAAAATGGCATCAACCCATGGTACTCATCCACCCATATTATTCATCGACCCATGGAATTTACCCATGGTATTGTAAATGGCATTCGCCCGTGGTATTGTAAAATCCACCCATGGTACTCATCCACCCATATTATTCATCGACCCATGGAATTTACCCATGGTATTGTAAATGGCATCCGCCCGTGGTATTGTAAAATCCACCCATGGTATTCATTCACCCATGGAATTGACCCGTGGTATTGTAACTGAAAAATACTATAAGTAACAAGTCACATTTTGTAAAAGGATAGTTTGTCCGCCACAATGTAGCCTTTACAGTTCAGAGGCATGTAGCAACCACATCTCTTCTCAGAGATAAGCTACCATCGCCCTAGCTGGTTTATTTTCATTACTATTTTAAATAAAAGTTTCTTTGTGGTTTTTGTTTATTGGGCATTCTCCTTTTTATTTTTCTTCTGGCAATTTCAATTTTTTTCAGATCTTGGGGTCTTTCCCCCAAGATCCATTTCAATCTTTTAGATCGTGGGGGCCTCCCCCCAAGATCCGGATCAGTTATCCCTCTAGAGCTTTCTACAAGAATACCATCTTAGGGTGTTATCCCTCTAGAGTAAATTTTCAATGAGATAACATAGGGACTTGCTCCCTACTATAGGGTGGACCAATATTGGATAATAAACGAACAAAATATCATGAAATTATTAACAAATTATGGAGCTCCATTGATTGAGAAAATCTAGGAATATGTTCCCTCTCATTTAATGGATATTTCTAGTGTTGGGAACTAGATCCACTATTTGGTGGATTTTGGAGGTGGAAACCTTCCTCCTTTCAAGGAAAATGCTTCCTAATCACTTTGTATAAGTAAAATTTCAAATTTCCCTCTAGAGGCATGTAATTTTTAGTCTTCTTGTAGAGAAAACTTGTTATTTAGCAACTCCACTTTCATTTCTAACAGGAATGTACTTGGATTTATTTAAATAATGTAGTTTGGTGCAATTTTTAGCTTCTAAAGTTTGGTTTCCTTCATAGGACTCTGAGTATCCTTAGGCTTGGCCATCCCAAGAGCCTCAGAGCCCTCTTGTACAATTTATTTATTTCCCTTGAATGTTTTTTTCACTTGCATATCTTATTTTTGCATTTACTATTCATGCTTCTTTTATTCTAGGTTACATTGGTTAAATGATTGAAGTGAGTCTTTTTGTAAGTTATTTATAGATTCTCAAGCATGATGCATCCTTAGAATTGTTGGCATTATGATACGGGTTTTGTTCTTGATGGCAACTCACACAGATGACAGTTCATAATGCAACAATTTAACAATAAATGATTACAGATCAGACTCCAGAGATTGAAGAAAGAGAGTGGTTTAAGAAGTATACGTTGGTTCACTTTTTCCAAGCAGCATATACACGCGGGCTAACAAAAAAAAATAAGCGTATACATATACACACACTTTCACAGAAGGAAAAGTGCGTATGGGATGAAAAATCAAGGTTTTGGTTCAAGGTATTCGTCTGAGGTATTTGGTCCAACATATTTGGTCCGAGGTATTGGTACGAGGTATTTGGTCTGAGGTATTTGGTCCTAAATGGTTTTGGTCTGAGGTATTGAGAAAGGCCTAAAACTATATAAGGAGGAGAAGATCATTAGGCCAAGGTGTGCAAGTATTGAATATCTGATTAAGTGTTAGATCAAATATGCAGGTTATGGGTTTTTTATGCTTTGCTTGAACTGAACTAAGGATGCGCCTATGTGTTGATGATGGATGATGGATCAGGATCTTAATGAATAAAATGAATTATCATTATGTGGTTTGATCATGGATAGTATAGATCTGAATACTGATGCATGTTTTATTTTGTAAATGTTATGATCTCGGTATGACTAAAGTCTCGAATAGCTGTGAAGTTTTTAAGTTAGTATTTGCAGATTTGTACGCTGGCTCACTTTGATAAAAGAACGTATACACGCTGGTTTGACACATCGAAGTAGCTTATACAGTATGAAATATGATGTTTGAAGTTGCAGTTGGTTATGGTCGTTGACGCAGAGTTTTGGGTTCTGCTTTGTGTTTTGGTGATAGTGTTTTGAATGTTCAGATTGATTGATTGTGATTTACTTCAGTAATGATGGGTTTTCAATGATTGATTGATTTAGTTTTGGTTGATTTAGAGATTGATGATTGAGTTCCAGTGATTGGTTGATGCAGATATATTTGATGGTTTTATTGCAGTTGTGATTGATTTTGAGCTTCAATGTTGTTGATGGGTCCAGTATGAAAATTAGATTAAAAGAGGCCTTTAGATTATGGTGGCATGTTCCAGGAGTATCCAGTTTGAAAATTTATGAAACATGGTCCCTAGAGGAATAGAGAAGGTCATAGCCTTCTATAGTTCGGTGCCTATGTACTGGTAAAAATATCGGCCATTACAAGATCCAGGGGGTTAGAGCTCCCTTCCAGTAGCAACTAGAAAATGAGTGAAGGTTAGAGCCTTCTGTAGGCTGGCGCCTAAGTACAAGTAAATGGATCGCTAATACAAGAGCCAGGGGGTTGGAGCTCCCTTCCAGTAGCAGCTGGAAAATGAGTGAAGGTTGGAGCCTTCTATAGGCCAGCGCCTACGTACTAGTAAGTGGATCATCTAGTACAAGAGTTATGGGGTTGTAGCTCCCTTCCAGTAGAAGCTGGAGAACGAGAGAAGGTTGTAGCCTTCTGTAGGTGGGTTTCTATGTACTTGTATGATTCTGCACCAGTACAAGATTGTAAATAGGATTTTCTTATATTCAAAGAAGATAGCAGTAGGTAGTTTTTGTCCCGTATTGGGTTTCCACCTTAAATCTTGGTGTTCATGTGTGTTTCTTATGTGTGATGGTTTATTCTGTTATTACTGCACATGTTTACTTTTTATATGGTTAATGAAGTACTGATGTATGATCAACATATGATGAATTAATTGAATCATTAGTCTGCTAGATATACGTTGGTTGCTTTAAAAACAGTTGCGTGCACACATGAGTTACCTTCATTGAAGTAGCGTATACAAATCTGAGTAAGAAATGAAAAAGTTATTGATTTTATAAATACTAATTCACCCCCCCAGTATTATTTCCAACAAGAATAACACTGAAAATTCATATACATCATTGATCTATTTGGATTGGTCTACTAGTTCAAAAATCTAGAATCTCTGGAAACCCCTTGTAGCAAAATAGCGGTAATTTTCTGTTATCTTTTAGAATGTGTTAATGAGCTTCATTTTATTTTACTCCTCTTGTATTGGGTCATAAAAAATTCAATTTAATATATTTTTTTTTACCTCATGTCATTTTCACTTGATTAGGTTAGGCATTTGGTAGGTTAACTATCTTAGTAGTTCTTGAATTTCCAATTTTTAGAGTAGTAATTTTCTACTTTTTTTAGCATGTGTTAGCAAGGGTATTTTGGAGTGATTCCAATTGGAATGGAGTCCTAATATATCCTAATTAATAAAAAAAACATCCCATCCCATTTTCATTTGATTTAATTATGCATTTGGCAAGTTATCTCACTCTTGTATCAAAACAAGGCCTCCTCTAGCACCTCTTATAGCACTCCTCTAACATGTCTAAAATTGACCATATTTTCTCCAAAAGATTGTTTTTTGTCTCTTAGGATTGAATCATGAACCCTAGGATCTGAATCCATGATTGAGTAAGACCAAAATACCTCTTTAGCCTTGCCTCTTCTAGATTTCAATTCACCTATGCAGTTTGGATTAGTGGACAGGTTCATGACTTGAAGAGAATAATGATGATTTCATGATTACTTTATGAAGAACCTTGTGAAATCAATTTAAAAAGTATATCTTGAGTGTAGTGATTGAAAAATTATTTAATTCTTTTCATACATCTTAAGTTGTGGTTTCCATTTCCAACATTGTTATTTCTATTGCATAAAATAGGATTCCTTTTGATGTACCATTTACATTCTGAAAATAGGTTAATGTGTACATTTCTATAAATAGGATTAGCATTTACATTCATGCAAAGTAGAATAGCCTTTCCTTTCTTCAAAAGTAACTAGGATTTCCTCTCTGAAAAAGTAATTGGGTTTCCTTTTTGCAAATAGAGTAACATTTCCATTTTTAGCATTAGTTTAAGCTTGGATGTCATGGAATTCACTTCATTGCATCATATCAATGAAAGAAGGACACATTTCATGTTGCACATATAGTTATGACACTTCTTAAGTTTGTAAAAACACCGAGTTGATAATTTAAGTTGGTAGCCATAGGAGTTGCAACATTCTTGATGAAATACTGAGGCTCATCACTTTTTGGTGTCGTTGTCAGTGGGGTGTCAAAGTATACATTTTTATTCCATATTTTATTAATTTATTTTACATTCTAAAAGAACAAAAAAAATCATTATGCATATTTCATTCCATTGCATTAACATTTTTATTCAAAAAATTAAAAAATATAAACAAAAATATACTTATCCAACACCAAACCCCCCCATTTGATCACGTGGTGCAGAAAGAACCACGTCACCATCCACTTTTGCAGGTAGAAGAAGAAGTTGTGTTAGAGAACGTAGAAAAATAGGATGGAGATGATGACAATTAAGAAGATCCTCTTAGATTTCCCATTCAAGATATTGATATCAATGTTCATATGAAGAACATCCCTACATCTTTCCTTCCAACTTCCATGGTATGAGATTATAGGATCCGAAAACATTTCTCTTTGAATTTGAAATCCTTTGCAGATCTTATGGTTACTTACCAAACACTCAAAAATTGAGATTGTTTCCTACAACATTGAAGGATAGAGCTCTTAAATGGTTCATGAGTTTAGGAACTAATTCAATAAGAACATGGAATGATATGAAAAAGATACTTTTAGAAAAATATAAAGATCATGATCTTAAAGAAGAAATATTTAGAATGAATCCAAAAGAAGACAAGAGCCTTGAGGATCTCATAGGCAGATTTATGTATAATGTTAAGAGGGAAAAAATACATCATTTAGGGTTTGACACACTAAAAAACCTCTTACTTAGAACAATTATGGATGAGAGGATTGATCTCTTTGATCTCATGAGTAGAGGTGATGTATACCAATTATCATTTGAATAAATTTGTGAAACATGCAAGTGCATCTCAAGAGGAAGGGAAGTGGTAAGTAAATCAACATCAATATCGGTAAGTCAACATGGAATTCAAAATTTTCTTGATACCTTTAAATACAAAAATCTTGCCAATCTAAGTGAACAAGTAGAAATGTTAAGAATGCAAAATGAGAAAAAAGAGGATGTTGATATTTTTGTTATCCATACAAAATCACATGCTACTAAATATTTCCCATCATTAACAAGGTTGAAGGAAGCTTACCAACATGACAATGGAGCAATTCAATCACCAAAGTAGCTATATTATGTAGCTCAAAGAAGACCATGGAAGCCTAGTCAACCTAATATGATGCAAGAACCTAATTCACAATTTATGGGTTATTCACGTCCATCTCAAAGTAATTGGAACACACCCTTTCCTTGGAAAACTCGGCCATATCAACCCCAAAACAATCTTGGCAACAAGGTTGGAAAGAATGTTATGGGATAAATCCACAATATCCTCAATGTTTTCCTCAATATCCTCCATACCCAACTCCATGTTATCCCTACCATCCACCTCCACCACAACCACAACCCTAACCACATTCATCTCAAAGATCCACTCCCACTCAACTACCTATACGACCATTTCCAAACCCAAACAATGAATTAACTCAACCCACTTGCAATGCTAAGGTACAAAACTTCCAAAAAACTCCTCTTGATCTAAATGGTATTCATATTAGCTCGGGAAGAGTATTGCAAAAAAGAGATTTTCCTAATGTATCAAATTTTATGGAGACCAACTATTGGAGCCTGAGATTGGGGAGTTTTTGTTATGCTTACCATCATATCCTTTACGTGTGCAAGGGACTAATCAGAAAGAAGTAGAAGATTTGAATGCACAAAAAACGAATACATGAAGAATGATCTAGGTGAGCAAGCAAACCAAGGGCATCAAAACTATATTGAAGTTTTGTTCTAGAAAATCAACAAGATGGAGCATCACTCTCTTATTCAATAGTGCTTGATATCAACAAGTTCAAATAATTTGGCCTCTAATATTTAGGTACATGTCAAAGCATATGTTTCCAACATACACATGATTTTATCTGTTATCTTGTTATGCACATGGCTCCATTGGAAGTATTCCTACACTTGACAAAGATTTTGTCTTTTATCAAGTAGAGTAGGATAGAAAAAAGAAATAAAAAATGGAAAAAAAGAGAAAAAAAAAAGAAAGAAAAAATCTGAGGTGAAAACCTCCTTTGATGTGCCTAGATTGGCTCACTAATTGAAAATGTCCTTGAGGTGGTTAGTGGGTTGGAAAGAAAATAGAAAAATATCCTTGGTTAATACCTCCTTTGCGGCGACTAGGAAGACCTATTAGTTGAAAACTTCATTGACAGAGGTAGTAGGCCTAAAGAATAAAATGAAAAAAAAAAGAGAAAAAATGGAAAAAACATGAAAAAAATAAATTGTTTTTCAATTTGAATATATATGTTTTCATGTAGGTACTCCTCCCCTAAATAAGGAAAATAAATAGGTTAGCGCCATAAAAGGAAAAAATAAATAAATGAGTAATGAGGTAAGCAAAAAGTAAAAAAGAATCAACCGTGGACTTCTTACCTTCTATGAAAAATGTTCAAGAAGGACCAAGGACACATAAATCCATCACCCTCATCCATTTCCAACATCCACCCATTATTTCCAATCATTTCCCATTCATTTTCCTCGCTGTCCTAAAATATAACAAGAAGGTTTTGTTTTGCTATAGGAGGCCAAAATACACAGGTCAAAAATTGTTTCTACCATATCTCAAAAACCATGCATTCATTGGCCGAGCTATTTCATGGAGATATGAATATGGATTGTGGTAACACGTTCAAGGAATTTCAGTAAATTTCGGCGCACATTTTTTGAGAAATTGACCTTCATCACATACAACTATTTTTAATTTTTATCAAGATTTGTACATATGTTCACCAATATTTTTTTAAGGAAAAATACATAATGATGATGCAACATGCTTACCAAATTTCAGGTCAATCCAATCTACCGCTTGAGAGATATGGATAAAACAATTCTGTTATAGGAGCATTCCAAAATTGCTACATGAGTGACTACAATTTCTACAGGAGCGTGATTGGAATGGAAAAAGGGTTCATATCTTATGTTTTTCATCTAGTAACAAGAGTAGGGGTCCACCATAGCTTCATAATTCATTTTCCACGCCACTTGACCTCTTCTCCACTCCCATTTTCATCCTTTTCCATGAAAATAACCCATTTTCACCCCTTCTTTCATTACTTTCACCACAAAGAAGCTTCTAATCCATCTCCATGATTTTAACATGAATTATCAGAGTTTTTGGATGCATTTTGTGAAGTTTATGATGATCATAGAGAGGTTTATGTGACTTCTATAGGAAATAATCCAGATTGGTAGCAGTTTGCATAAGCCCTCTAAAACCACAATAAAAAGCACTTGTAAGCATCAAAATGAATAATTTACCATCATGAAGAATTGAGGATTCATCTCCTTGATATTGGGCATCCAAAAACCTTTTGCAATGCTACTACAGGGTCATTGTTCATCTCCAACAACAACCTTTGATCCATGGTGACGCTTATATTTTGATCAAAAAAATGAAAATATTCCATTCAATGGAAAAAAATTGATGAAGGTGACATTTTGTACCCCAGAGGGAATTTCAACAGTCACATCAACCTTTTAGCCACTACATCTAGGTTCCAACAATAACATCAGGAAGAGTTCCAATAATATATCAGGCTCCAACAATCATATTAGTGTTCCAATGGTCACATCAATAGATCCAATAGTTGCATCAATAGCTCCAACATCACCTGCAAAAACACACCTACGGGAAGGCTTACGTATGAAATCCTCTAAAGATTTCCTATGACCTTATTTTAGCTTGATAAACGTTGCAAGTGTATGAAGGAAAATGATTTTTTAATAACCAAAATGAGTAGCTTAACAACCTTGACCTTATCTAGCAAATAACTTCACCTTTCCACCAACACACCCACATGCGTGGGAGAGGAACAAGACAAAAGTGAAGAGGACTTGAGACAGTGGGTTGTAATCATTTAGTAGTGATGGATGACAAGGAAAGTGAAGGGGTAAGTGAGGGCCAACTCAGTTAAACTAAAAGTACTCTGAGTTTATTTTTCATGCAATGAAGAAAGAGAAAAAAATTGAAAAAATAATAAGAAAAAAAAAAAGGTGGACCCACCACCTCTTCGCATGAAAATATTAGTTACTACAGGATTTGGGTTGCGTGCAACAAGAAGAAAAAGAACCACTATAGGATCAATAGGGACTGCTATGGGAGAAACATGAAATGCTCCAAGAAGGGGCAACCACATAAAAATGGAGAGAAGAAGACCTCCAAGAACTTTAGGAGCCTGATCCATGACTTCACCTTGGATCATACCACAAATTCATTGAGGTTGGGAGAATTATACCCACCAAATTTTCAATACCACTCTTTTTTGAGTTGGAAAGGGAAATAGGCAGAACTCATAGATGGATGAAAATTTCAAAATCCAAGAAGGTAGAATATGTGGAACTCATGGAGAAAAAAGTGCAACAAATGGGTAAGGAATTGGATGACATGAGGCTAAAAGAAGTAGTCATGAAGGAGAAGTTGTAGAGGCTTAGAGAGGAACTATAGGAAAAGGAGGCACAACTTGCCTGTTAAAAATAGTAGCAATAAATTAATTCCTTGATTTGTGCCTTAATTCAAGGAGTCAAATTCGAGTTCCTTCTTGTGCATGCTCAAGTTCCAAAAATTTAGGAGTTTCCCTAAAAATTAGGAGTCCATGAGGCAATTAAATCATGTGTTGAAGTTGAAGGTCGAGTTTTATTTTCTAGTGAGTTAAATTGGGAATTGAATGCTTAAGTGGAGTTGGCTTCCTAAATTTTAGGAGGATCCATTTAACTAGTTTTGTTGACTTTTGTTAAGTTACTAGAAAAGCTCCATTTCAATTCCTTAAATATAAAACTCACTAATTTTAACCATTCGAATTACCCTTAAAAGGAGGAATGAAGGCACAATTTTAATCATTGTTTTGGTGAGCACAAATTTGTGAGAGCAAGCAATAGGAAGCATGCATTTGTGCGTGGATCTTGTGAGAGGAAGAGTGTGCAAGAGAAGATTGTGCATAGGTTGATAAAGGAAACACAGATCAATAGTCTTGCAAGTGTTTCAAGCTTATATCAAGCAAGAAAGACAAGTGTGTCTTTCAAATTGAAACAATTTCATTTTGTAAGAGATTATTTGCTCAATTTTTGCTATCAATAAAATTTTTATCAAGCAGAGGGCTTTCCCCAGTTGGGTTCCCTAGTAAAAAAATTGTGCCTTCAATTGTGTGACTTTGTTTTATTTATGTTCCTAATTCCACTAAAAATTGAGTAGAGAAATTATGTGTTTGTAAGAAAAGAAATTTTTTTTTTCAGATTGTTTATAACAACATATCAAAATTTTCTGGAAATTCTACATTTCCAACATGGAAATTTTGTCTATGAAGTCCATCAAATGCAAGAAACCATCGAAATAATATTCCATTGAGTTAAGGAAGGGAATTTCATGAAGATACTTCTGAGGAAAAAATAAGAACAACATGGCAAGAATTTGGATAGGTTTTCGAGAGGATGAGCAACAGTTTTAGTAAGGGGTATGATGGGCCTCCAAATTAGACAAAAATTAAGGCCCGTCTAACTTTTCTTAGGCACATGAAGGCTATTTTAAACCTCTCCTTCTACACTTAATACTTTTTTTTATACTTAATATTTTCTTAGGAAGGTTTATAGATAATTTCATATTATAAGCCTAATATTATTTATTTTTGTAGAATACTGAGAGAATATGGAGTAAATTATGAATGATATAATATAGGGATGTGCTCCCTACTATAGGATGGACCAATATTTGATAATAAATGAACAAAATATAATGAAATTATTGAAAAATTATTGAGCTCCACTGATTGAGAAAATCTAGGAATGTGTTCCTTCTCATTTGATGCAGATTCCTAGAGTTGGGAACCAAATCCACTATTTGAGGGATTTCGGAGGGGAGAGATTCCTCCTTTAGAGGATAATGCTTACTCATCACTTTGTGTAAGTACCAATTCGAATTTCTCTCTAGGGGCATGTATTTCTTAGTCTTCTTGTCGAGAAAACTTGTTATTTAACAACTCCACTTTCATTTCTAGCAGGAATGTACTTCGATTGATTCAAATAATGAAGTTTGTTGCCATTTTTAGCTTCCAAAGATTGGTTTCCTTCATAGTAATTTGTGTATCCTTGGGCTTGGTCATCTAAAAAGCCTAAGATCCCTCTTGTACAATTTCTTTATTTCCTTTGAATGTTCGTTTAACTTGCATCTATTATTTCTGCATTTACTATTCATGCTTATTTTGTTGTAGGTTACATTGGTTATGTTATTGAAGTGATTTGTTTTGAAGATTATTTACAAACTCACAAGCATTATGCATCCTTATAATAGATTTTAAAATTTATATTCATCATTGAGGTAGTTGGATGTGTCTACTAGTTCACAAATCTAGAATTTCTAGAAACCCCTTGTAGCAAAATAATAGTGATTTTATGCTATTCTCTAGAATGTGTTAATGAGATTAATTTGATTTGATTCCACCTTTATTGGGTAATACAAACATTCAAGTTAATAACAAAATTTACTCCATGGAATTTTCACTTTATTAGGTTAGGCATTTGGTAGGTTAACAAGCTCACTAGTTCTTGAATTTGTAGCTTTTAGAGTAGTAATTTTCTGCTATTTTTTTAGCACATGTTAATAGGGGAATTTTGGATTTATTCCAATTGTAATGGAGTCCTAAGACACCGTACTTAATAAAAAAAATCATCCCATTTTCATTTTATTTACTTGGAAATTCGGCAAGTTATCTCACTCCTGTAGAAAAATTGGGTCTCTTGTAGCACCTCATGTAGCACTCCTATTACATGTCTAAATTTAAAAAAAAAAATCTCCAAAATATTTGTTTTTGTCTCCTATTTCCACCTATTTCCTTGCACAATCCTTGAGGAAATTATCCCATAAAAATAGGAGAATTCCTTATTTCCTTGGGGAAATCTTGAAGGAATTGACAACCTGCTCCAATGCAAAATGTGTACACTCAACTAATATACAATTGACAATTACTGTTGGTTTGAGGGGGCTTAACCCAGGTTCAGAATGTGTTGTACACCAACAAAACCCCCAATTACTGGCCCTTTCAGCAACGACCCACAAGTAGATCACGGTATCACCTGAAGAAGTTATGGGAGGTTGCAGAACCAATTTTCTACAACTAAAGGGATATCCGCACAGTTGTGCCATGTATTTACTTCTACTTTACATTGATATTCTAACTTTGCATGCATAAGGACTTCATGAAGATGAAAAATTTAACAAATTCATATTAAACCCATAAAATCTAACAAATAATTGTATATCTTATAGTTCTTTGCACAATTCTATGAAAATCATGCATAACCAGATACACAACAATAGACAATAAACACATAAAGAGATGCAACACTTCGCCAAAACTTTCTTATTTATTAATAATGATATTCAATACATGCTCCTTCCTAACCTGTGCCCCTAGTTGCAGGTGGTCTACGCACTCAGATGCAGACTCTTCAAGGCCTCTACACACTAAGCTATGGAGCCTTCCCCAAAATACGGACAAAAGTCAGAGAATACGAACAATTTACGATTCTCTCATGATGATATATTAAAAATTATTACATCTCCTTATATACATTACATCATTACAAAAACCATGGTCCATATACCACTTCAACAAAACCATGACTAATACCCGAAACCCATTACAAAATAAGGGGCTTTGACCCACCCTAAAGCCCCTAAAACATTGCGCAATGAATATAACTTCGTCAGCTCCACACGCTCCACTCCTCAAAATACAGAGTATTTGACCCAAAACTTGGACGAAGTTGGGCTGCACACAACAAGCCCCCAACACTCACCTGTGACTCGTCCCAAGTCACTCATCTTTGGTTCCCTTGATCTTTGTTGCAATTTCATTGTATACTACATTATACTATTGGACCATTTCTGCTAGTTTCTTCTCATGCTTACGCGTTTCCTCGAGAAATTCCTCTGTGGTTGGGCCAACAACATTTTGCAGTATCTTTGCCTCCATTTTCTTTAATTCTTTGAGCCTGTCATCCACTACCTGAGACAGTTTGAGCACCTCATCTTGCCATGGTTGAGTCCTTGCTTGTAATATTTTCTCCTTCCTCTGAAGCTCATCTATCTACTTTTGGAGGTTCTTCCCTTCCGTAATGTTGGTGAGTCTCTGCAAGACTGGTAAGATCTTTACAACTTCCAGGATCTCGTCGCACTGATTCTGCTTCACCTGTAATTCTTCCTCGATTTTCTGGATGTTTGGATCCTCCTGCAGTGAGGTCCAAATATGCATCATGTCATCCAATAGCTTCCTGTAGTCTGCCAATGTGTCAGAGATTCCTTTGAATGCTGACTTTAAATCTTTCTATCTATGCTACCATACTTCTAATGGCATGGCTGTTTGCAACCTTATTTGCAACTCTGATATCTGCACTTCACAATAAAATTTGAACTTCGCCAATGTATTCTTCGATTTCACAACCTTTTTTGCTGGTGGTTCCTCATCACCAATCTTCACATCTGGGACTCTGCTACAACTCTCTTGGATGGATTTTTCCAAGTGATTTTGTCATTGAATTACATCATCTCTATGCTTAGCCACCTCCTCCAGCTGCTTCTTCAGTGCAACTTTCTCCTTTTTCGCCTGCATTGTCATCGTTGAGGTTCGTTGCTCTTGCTCCTTCAACTCGGTTGTTAAACTTTGATCGAATTCATGTACCATTTCAATGGGCAGTGCAACAATATTTATGCTGAAATTATTTCATAATTTATCTCACTCTTTTCCCCCTAGTGAGTACTAGTGAAGTGCCCCAACTGGAACATGCACAATTCTAATGCCAAATTGTGTTTCTATTCTTTGTTCTATCTGTAGTGACTGATCTCTTTGTTCTGGTTATTTTGCTACTTGCGGAAATGCCTACAGCTCTGCAATGCCTTTCTATACTTCAGTCAAGATCATTCTATATCAATCATCAATTTTGTCCTAGGTCTCTATCGTGATCGCCTGAACCTTCTCTCTGATCTTGTCGATGTCCCCATCAATTAGGACAAGTGTTTCTACGCCCTTGGACTTAACTGTGTTTTCCTTTTTCCTCTTACCTCCGGGAGTTGTGTTTCTCCTTCTGAAAATTAAAGGTGACTCCTCAAATACTCCTACATCACTAAGGGGTTCCTCATGCTCTTGCTATGTTTCCTCTGTTTCCACCTCTGCATCCTTTCCTCTTGTAACTGCATCCTACGAGATACCCTTCTTTGTTCCAACTGATCCACCAAGTGGAGTCATCCATTCTTTCAGCCATTGCTATACTAGGGTGAGATTATCATCTTCAGTTACTAAGTATGGCAATGGGTGCCATGTCTCATTTTGGTCCTTTTTCACCTTCACATAAGCTTCGTGGAAGTCTACTTTGAAATCTACAATGTGACAATACTGCTTATAAAATCTAGGTGACAACCTTGGATGCTAATTCACCACCATGTGTAGATCCATTGCCATCACCACAAAGAAAAACCTATTTTCTCTTACGCACGTTGACTCCTTAGTAAACCAGAGGGAGGCATACCTCACTGCCTCACAAACATAATCTCGACATATGTAAACTGTGAGTCTTTTGGTTCCTTCCACACGATCATCGCGATGAGTATTAACAACCAAGCATAGTGGAATGGCTTCCCTTCTTCCTGTGCTTCCCTGTAGTTTATAAAAAATTCCTCGCATAGATATGAAGCCCAATTAAACTAGACTCTTGCGCAGCCAAAGATATCAATAACAACATAAATGAATACAGAAAGGTACACAATATTTCACACAATTCAGTAAAAAACATGCATAACGATATCAATAACAACGGAAATGAATACATAAAGGTACACAATATTTCGCCAAAATTTCTTCTTTATTAATAATGATCTTGAGTACATGCTCCTTTCTAACTTGTGCACCCAGCTGCAAGTGGTCGGGGCATTCAACTGCAGACTCTTCAAGGCCTCCCCGCACTTAGTTGCGGAGTCTTCCTCAAAATACAGACATAAGACAGAGAATACGAGCAATATATGCTTCTATCATGATGATATCTTACAATGTATTACATCTCCTTATATACATTACATCATTAAAAAAAACCATGGTCCATATACCCTGGATTCAAGAAAACCATGACTAATACCCGAAACCCGTTACAAAATAAGGGGCTTTGACCCACCCTAAAGCCCCTAAAACACCGCACGATGAATATAACTTCATCGACTCCCGCGCACTTTGCTCCTCAAAATGCGGAGTCTTTGACTCAAAAGTTGGAAGAAGTTGGGCTGTGCCCAACAATTATAATGTGCCTTTTCCTCCACTCCTACTAGGGAATTCAAATTACGTGCATGACTGGGACTATTTTTTGTAAATTGATCAATTAACTTAGATATCAGTGAGTTAAAAATTGTTATAACCACTTAATTTAACTCCTGCTGACTCCACTAAAGACTAGAACTCAACTAACTCAGTTTAACTAACAATAACTTGACTAGATTGCTATATTTGAGCAATCAACCCATGCACAACTCTACTTCTAGCGTACAAACTCAAATTTACTAATTTAACTAGGAGACAAAGTTATGTCACTCCAACTAACTGCAATCGAAGTCATCCTGCTGATGTGGAAAATCAAATTTCTCCATTTGACTAAGGCACAAGGCAAATGAAGTCTTTTCTTGCTACAATTTTAACAGGTTTATCATAGGGTTTTCTTAATATGAAAACCAATCATGGTCAACCATGGTGAATCACGGTCAACCATGGTGAATCACGATCAACCATGATCAACCATGGTCAAGCATGGTCAACATTGGTCAAACATGGTGGACCATTATCAATTATAGTCAATCATGGTTAACCATGGTCAACAATCATCCAATGTCACATTCTGACGTTGGACCATTGGTCAATCATGGTTGACCATGGTCAACCATGGTCCAATGTCACATTGTGACAAAGATTGTCTCAATATGAAAATCAATCATGGTCAACCATCGTCAACCATGGTATAGCATCACATTGTGATAAAGATTTTCTATTTACGAAAATCAACCACGGTCCAATGTCGCAGTATGACGTAGATTGTCTCAATATGAAAATCAACCATGATCCAATGTCGCATTGTGATAAAGATTATATCAATATGAAAATAAACGATGGTCAACCATGGTCAATCATGGTGAACCATGTTTATTTTATGGTTTATGTTACACAAAAATATCATCACCGTGATTATTTGCAGTCAATATGGGTCTATCATCACTTGTACTATCCTCCTAAGCAAGTCTAGAACCACAGCTCTTCAAATCAAGCTTTGGAAGTGGGAGAAAGACATTAGAAATCAATGTAACTCTGGTTTCGCACTTTCTCCCATGGTCACCTGCGGTCCCGCACCTTCTGTGTACAAAAGCTGCGTACCTACCCGCTCTGTTCCTAACGGTGCAGGTGCGGACCCCTGTGAAAGTCAAAAGGCAGAGTTTTTATCTTAAAAAACTCACTTTGGGTTAATTCTAGAGTTTTCTAGAAGGAATTTTGACGTGGATTGTTCGCTCTGAGGTGGTTCATGCATCCCAAAAGAGAAGGAGCTAATCCCTTGACTAAAGGAGCTATCCCTTTGAAGGAGGGCTTTATCGCTTTGAAGGAGGACCTAGTAACTTCCCTCCATTGCACTATAAATACAGGCATTGGGGTGAGGACTAGGGGGGTTAGAAGCTGAACATTTTGAGGGTAAATGCTGGTGAAATCAAGACTCTTTGGTTGAGCTTGAGAGGAAGGATTACATACCTCTTGGTTCCATTGGAGAGTGAGTGAAGCTTGTCAAAGTAGAGGAGACATCTTGTTGGACCCTGGGAGGAGCTTGTACAATGTCAAGGAAAAGGTTGTAAAGTTCTTCTTCTTTTGAATTAATACAATCAAAATCATTTTTCTCAACAAGTATCTTATGTTATTTGTTTCATGGACTCCTTGACTTTCATGTTAAATATGTTTCATGCAATTAGTTTTTCAATTGGTTTTTCAGGTGCTATTTAATTTGTTTGCCTTGTTTGTGTTTGCAGATTCGCGAAGAGGAGCTCATTTGGATCGAAAGAGCGAGGGCATCCACAAGCTTGCGTTGGACCAAAGGTAGGCCTTAGAAACCTTTGTTTGCTATTGTTTATTGAAGCATATTTAGAGAAAGATAGTGTCTGGTTGGTTTGCTTGTTGTTAGGTCTTCTTTAGATTCTAGGAAGGTCTATCTTGTCCGCAAGATCAACCCATTCCGCGCGACAGTTTATAATATTTATCTTAGGGCTTATATACCATGGTACAATGTCGCATTGTGAAAAAAATTGTATCAATATGAAAATCAACCATGGTCAACCATGTTTATTTTAGGGTTTATAATATTTATCTTAGGGTTTATGTACGATGGTTTATAATATTAACCCCTTGGGT
Organism: Pinus tabuliformis; assembly: GCA_031772625.1. Classification (NCBI taxonomy): domain Eukaryota; kingdom Viridiplantae; phylum Streptophyta; class Pinopsida; order Pinales; family Pinaceae; genus Pinus; species Pinus tabuliformis. The sequence continues at coordinate 690,135,260 of CM062807.1, forward strand.
TTAATATTATTCCCTTTAGTTTATAATCCCTTGGGGTTTTAAAATTAATCCCTTGGGTTTATTAATCTAAGGGTCCATATTCCTAAGGTATAATATTATTCATAAGGTTTAATCCTAGGGTTTAATCATGGTCAACCATGGTCTAATGTCACATTGTGATAAATATTGCCTCAATATGAAAGTCAACTATGGTCCAACATCGCATTAAGACAAAGATGATCGCATTATGAAAATCAGTCATGGTTAACCATGGTCTGACGTCGCAGTGTGATAATGATTGTATCAATATGAAAATCAACCATGGTCAACCATGTTTATTTTACGGTTTATAATATTTATCATAGGGTTTATATATCTTGGTTTATAATATTTATCTGAGGGTTTATCGTAGGATTTTCTCAATATGAAAATCAATCATGGTCAACCATGGTAAACCATGGTCAATCATGGTCAAGAATGATCAAGCAAGGGCAATCACAGTCAACGTTGGTCCAACATAGTCAACCATTATCAATTATGGTCAATCATGATTAACCATCATCAACAATGGTCCAACGTCACATTGTGATGTTGGACCATTGGTCAATCATAGTCAATCATGGTTAACCATAGTGCAACATCACATTGCAAGAAAGATGGTCTCAATATGAAAATAAACCATGGTTAACCATGGTCGACCATGGTCAAATGACACATTGTGACAAAGATTATCTCGGGATTAAAATCAATCAAGGTCAACCATGGTCCAACATCGCATTGTGACAAATATTGTCTCAATATGAAAATCAACCATGGTCAACCATGTTCATTTTAGGGTTTATAATATTTATCCTAGTGTTTATATATCTTGGTTTTATAATATTAATCCCTTGGGTTGAATATTATTCCCTTTGGTTTATAATCCCTTGGGGTTTTAGTATTAATCCCTTAGGTTTATAATATCAATCCCTTGGGTTTATTAATATAAGGGTTCATATTCCTATGATATTATATTATTCATATGGTTTATAATATCAATCCTAGGGTTTAATATATTTCCCTTGGGTTTATAGTAATGGTCAACTATGATAAACCATGGTCCAACATCACATTGTAAAAAATATTTTATCAAAATGAAAATCAACCATGCTTCAATGTCACATTGTGACAAAGATTATCTCTATATGGAAATCAACCATGGTTCAATGTCACATTCTGGCAAACATTGTCTCAATATGAAAATAAATCATGGTCAACCATGTTCATTTTAGGGTTTATAATATTTATCTTAGTGTTGATATACCTTGGGTTTATAATATTAATCCCTTGGGTTAAATATTATTCTCTTGTGTTTATAATCCCTTGGGGTTTTAGAATTAATCCCTTGGGTTTATTAATCTGATGGTTCTTATTCCTACGGTATAATATTATTCACAGGGTTTAATCATGGTCAACCATGATCCAAAGTCATATTGTGACAAAGATGGTCTCAATATAAAAATCAGTCACGGTCAACCATGGTCCAACATCACATTGTGACAAAGATTGTATCAATATAAAAATCAACCATGGTCAACCACAGTCACCATGGCACGCCTTTTGTTTGGTTGGGTTAGGTAGACATTCCTTTCATTCGTGAATACCTATTTGGAAATGGTACCTTTTTTTTGTAAGTGAAGAAATGGTGCCAGGCGCAGGTTCTTAGGCGTATATAATTCTGCTCTAGAATTAAACCACAAGACTTGTAAAAACCAAACTTTTAAGCTAAACAGTTACACCACAGTCTTTGGAGACCGAACCTTTAAGCTAAACAGTTACACCAGTCTTTGGAGACATTGCAGAGTGTTTTGCGCCTTGTCTTTGAAGACCGAACCTTTAAGCTAAAAAATTACACCACAGTCTTTGGAGAAGTTACAAAGTGTTTTGCGCCTTTGGTAGACATGCAACGTCTTTTATTTCGCCAACTTATGGTACAAATTTTGTTTATTTTTTTGGGTCCCTCCATCTTGGAAATTATAGAGATCATATAACTCTTTCTGTATGGGAGATGTTCTCTATGTAGAGATAAAAAAAACTCTATATGTGTGGGAGAGGTTCGCTTCCAGAAATCAAAAAACTCTTCGTGTGCGAGAGAGATTATCTTTACATAGAAAAATCATTTTCCTATTGAAATTTGAGAATTTTAAATATCATTAATCTTATATACATTAAATCTCAATATTTATTAAAATTTAATTTAATTAAAAAATACTCTAAATAATACTTTAATAATACTATATAAATATAAATTAAATACCTTTATATAACCTATATAATTATTATTAGATATATTTGTAATTATTTTAGTTAAATAAAAATCCCACCGTTCAACAAGATATTATAAATCACAAGGAGAATCACGATATTAAGAATCACATGGGCATAAAGCATTCCCAACATAATTATTGTCATAAAAAATGATCATCCATCTCATTTATCGGAAGTCATTAAAAACATAAAATTTGTGGACAATTTTTTAATAATCGGATTGAGTAATGTATTCTACTGTTATAATAATAATAATGACCATAAATCAATTTTATTTATGGGATAACCATTTTTTATATTTTCTTTTCAATTTTAACATATTATATAAAAGTTAAAATAATACTGTTATGATAATAATTATCATTATCATATAAATCAATTTTATTTAGTGAGATAACCATTTTTGATATTTTTTATTTTTATTTTTAACATATTATATAAAAATCAACATATTACATAGAAGTTAAAATCATAGTAATTATCATATTAACCATAAATCCGATAACCATTTTTGACATTCTCCTTTTAATTTTAACATATTACATAAAAGTTAAAATTATGGTAATTATCATAATGACTATAAATCAATTTTATTTAGTTGGATAACCATTTTTGGTATTCTCTTTTTATTTTTAACATACTACATAAAAGTTAACATATTACATAAAAGTTAAAATCATAGCATATTATTGTCGTGTTTTATTTAAAAATAAATATTGGTATAATTATTTAAGTAAAAGGGATTTATATATATATGGATGGATTTTTATTCCTATTTTAAAGTTAAGAAGGTATATATATATGTTTAAGTTATTTTTTTAATTATTTTAACATTTTATCAAAGTTATTAGTTTTAAATTTAATTATTTTCTTATTATTACATTATATTTATTAGTTCTAAGTTATAGAAGTGTTTTAATAGTTTTTTTGAGTGTTCTTTCTCTAGAGTTTCTAAATATGTCATAATCAAAAACTAATAAGATCATGTTACACTGATTTCTAGATGTCAAGGCCTAGTTATATCTTTAACTTTTCTTGATTTTCATGTCATTTCTATCTTTTTCTCAACCTATTATTAAATAATTTGTACCCTAAGTATTATTTTCACATTAATATTATTTTACTAAAATATCTCAATCTTAAATTGTTCTTTTGTAAAGTTAAAAATTAGTCAAAATATAAGCAAATGTCATTAACATAAATTTAGAAATATAATATAATATCCTGTCCAATATAATATAATATAATATCTTATATTAAATGTATAGTATTTATTAACGAGATATTCAAGTTAAAAAAAAAAAAAATTGTTACAATTTCAATGTTTATTATTAATTTTACATTGTTTTAACATAGTTTATTGTTTTATATTTTAGTATTTTAAGGTATATTTTTCATCGTTTTCATATGAAATCTAGAATAAATTAGTTGGAAATATAAGTTTGAGTGGTGTAATTTGCACAATTTAGTATTCTATGAGCTTTTTTGACACGTCGAAAATACAATTTAAACAATAAAAATCTACATTCTCACCAAAAATTATATTCTCAAATTTCAATTAAAAGTACCATAAAATAATTAGAGAGTGTCATATTTTAATTGTAATAATATTTATATTATAATTAGCAGTGAACCATAATACAAGTCTATGCTTTATTTCAAAATGTTAGTAAAATCATTGTTTTTAAAAATTAAGCAAATGCTAATTAAATAAATTATAATTTTATTAAAAATTAATAATAACTATAACCTTTTAATTTTAAATACTTTTTGAGAATTTAGAAGTGTTAAAATCATAGCATATGTTTTTTGACATTGATCATTTTTTGATATCACTATAAGAAATGATTATTTCTATGTGCCCATATGGTTACCAAACTATAACTTGGATTTGTATCTCAAACATATCATAAAACATGCTTCCTCATGGAAGTTAGTGTCATTATAACTCTTAATTACTATAGTATGTTAGTTGTCCTATAACATAGGATTTGTTCTATGTATCTTTGTGATCACCAAAAACTATATCTTAAATTTGTGTCTCAAGTATATCACAAACCATGCTCAACCATAGAAGTTAGTGCCATTTAAAAATCCCAGTTAGTATTTTATGTTAGATGTAAAAAAATAGAAATATAATTTTAAAAGTAGGTTAAAAAATCACTATAAATATAGATTTTTTTTGCATAGTAGTAGTATTATTTGTATCCTAGTTACAATAAGTTTTTCTATTGATTACACATAATAAGAAGGTGTTAAGCAACAACGGTACATATTACAACGCCCATGACTGAGTCTAGTTTCTCTGCATATTTATTATATTTATCGAGGGAATAATAGCCTCGCTGCATATTATAGTTGTGGAGATGTTTAATTAAACGCCCGTGATTGCATCTGGTTTCTCTCTAGCAAAACGTGAGGGAGATTTATTAGCTCGATAGGCCTTCTTTTGGATCAGTTAGTCGTCTACACTTTCATTTTCTGATTGACATTTGGAATAGTTGTGCACCAATATTTCTACGCTTAATTAATCGCACCATATTTATGCCATAGTTTCAGGGATGCCACGATAGAGGCAACCACATCAAAAATTTCGTTGAACTCCATTCACTCTACTTTTTTGTGCACATGGTTGTAAAAAAAACATGCACCAGGTTGCATTTATTTGAAGCAACAATGAAGATTCCAATATGGTAGCCGGAGCCAGATGCATAGCACTGAAGGTGGATACCCTTCACTGCGAGACACTGAGGTACAATTCTTATCTCTATATATACAATGTTTCTTCATTGATGCTTAGGACTAGTGCCTGCAACAGGTTCCATGTTTCTTTATTTTCAAAACATGAAGCCAATAATAGAAATGGCATTGGTAGTAGTAATATTAATGGTGACGTACCTATGGAATCTCGCCTAAAAGTCTACGAATGGCAGAGATCATGTGCTATTATGAATAACCAACTGTAACTTTGGGAAAAGGAAGCTGAGGCAGGGCCATACTTGAAGGCATTGGTTCGTTCATATGGTGCAGAGTCTAATCATTCCATGGGTTCCAAAGATATGGTGGCACTACCCCAAATTCTCTCGATATTGGATGAAACAGTATCTGCGTGTAATCTGCCATTTCCCATTGATGACACTAAATCAAATGTTCTTAATACTCATTTTGATCAGTATGGAGCTTTCTCTACAAACAACATGGCGGCAAATTCTATGCAATTGCGGGGAGTATCCACATATTGTGGCCATATGAAAATGAAAAACCTTTGTAGGGAAGGAACTCCTGCATCATCGGACTTCACAGGTTTAGTGCTTCCGATTTCTCAAAATAAATTCAAGTCCTCCCATAATCATAATGGGTATTCACATGTAAACCTCACAGGAATCGACAATCCACAGATATTTACCAGTGAAAGTTCAGAAGTAGGAAATTCTAGAAGGACATTTCATATTCCATCTGAGAGTCACAAAGGAAATGGTATCCCAAATATATCAATTATAACGAATGGGGGTTCAAGTCTTATTTATTTCAACAAACAAAGTAACACAACTTTATTGCAGCATGTAAATGCTTAAGCAAGATAACTATTTGGGAAAAATTATTGTTTTTTCTCCGCACCTGTGTTGAGGCTAATGGGGAAAAGTGTACCAGTTCAAGAAAAGTGTGGAAATGAAGAATGAATGGTAACAGACAATAGAGACAACATAAATTTCTTCCATCTAACACAGGCTTGTTCACAAAATCATTTCGGTTGGTTTCGCTCACCAGGGGTAACAAAGAGGATTCAAAAGGAAAAACTTTATGGCACTGGAAGAGTGTTTATAAGTTCGGAATCCATTCAATATTGCATTTATATGAATGGAAAAACCCTGAATTCAATAAAATCTATACCTCTTGTTCCAAAGTTTGGGCCTTCTGGGCATTATACCCAAAGTGGCTCTCTGGAATTTCTATGCCTTGTTCCACAGTCAACAACAATTCTGAGGTTGCTCTGGAAGGGACCAAATCTACCTTGAGAGGTACACTATTGTCTGACAAAAAAAGGAAGAAGGAGTTGGGATGTACAAATTCTTATAACAATGGCAATCCACAAATTTTCTTTGCCAACCCTCTTGCTCGATAGAGTACGAAGGTTGTAAAAGGGTCAAGTTCTACAAAAGGCTTAAGATCATATAGGTTAACACCCATGTTTATGCATCCAAAAGGAAACCACATATATTCTCGAGAGAGTTTCCTTGAGAATAGGCACCATCGCTTCCAATCCTCTTGGGGGTTAAGACCTAATCCCCAACAAAAATTAAAAATATAGGCAGAGAAAGAGAACAGACCGAAAGTGAACATAGAAAATGAGTAATATGCTTTCTGTGGAAAAAAGGCTTCCAATTTAGAAATATGCACACTGAATCAAAACTCAACTGAAATCTATGTAGATGTCGAAGAGGATAGATACAGTTTTTGTTATGAATATTTCACTTTATTTCTTAGAGATCTTGGACATGGCAAAAGAAAGAGAGATATGGCAATCCAAAAAGGGAAAAAATGTCGGAGAACCATAAAGAAAAAGCACATGCAGGGATTCATCAATCAGAAGGATGGTTATGTTGGTGATCCTACCAAAAAAAATGTGGACAATTTTGATTATTGGGGCAGGAATTTACTTCTGTCAAAAAATTGTTGGAAACATTGTGATCACCAAAAACTATATCTTAAATTTGTGTCCCAAGTATATCAAAGACCATGCTCAACCATAGAAGTTAGTTCCATTTTAAAATCCTAGTTAGTATTTTATGTTAGATGTAAAAAAATAGAAATATATTTCTAAAAAGTAGGTTAAAAAATCACTACGAATATAGATTTTTTTGTTGCATAGTAGTAGTATTATTTTTATCCTAGTTACAATAAGTTTTGCTATCAATTACGCATAATAAGTAGGTATTAAGCAACAACGTTGCATATTAGACTTGTTTTAGTTGTGGAGACGTTTAATTAAACGCCCATGACTGCGTCTTGTTTCTCTCTAGCAAAACTTGAAAGAGATTTACTATATTAATCGAGGGAATAATAGCCTCGCTGCATATTTTTTTTTCTGAATTTGTCTACTCCTATATTGATACAAAAATATGGTTACAGAGAGGCAGAGGCCTCGAGAGTTCTAGCCCATGAGACGGCATGCTTACAAAAATCGCTTGAGAAATTGACCAGAAGACCTGCATAATGACTTGCTTTGAGACTTGAGATAACTGGAAACAGTAACTGAAGACCTGGACAAATTGAAAGGAACAGCGCAGCCACTACCAAGACAGTGACCAAAGAAACAGGAGATTGCCGCCCACGCAGGGGAAACCGACAAGTCAAAAATTGAAAAAAACCTGATTCTGAGAACTAAAAACATGAAATGACTATGAATCCGGAATGGATTGAGAAACTTCTTTCAGCAGTTGAACAAAAACCAGAATGTGCAGACCTGTTCAGTCTTCATGCAATGTTGGAGGCGATTCTTCAACAATGCGGCAGCCGAATTGGTCTGGGTCTTCAAACTCAGAGGGTAATAGCCTTGCTGCATATTATTGTTGTGGAGATTTTTAATTAAACACCCATGACTGCGTCTGTTATCTATCTAGCAAAACGTGAGGGAGATTTATTAGGTCGATAGGCCTTCTTTTGAATCAGTTAGTCGTCTACACTTTCATTTTCTGATTAACATTTGGAATAGTTTTGCACCAATATTTTTACGCCTAATTAATTGCACCATATTTATGCCAAAGTTTCACGAATGCCATGATAGAGGCAGCCACATCAAACATTTTGCTGAACTCCCTTCACTCTACTTCTTTGTTGTGCACATGGTTGAAAAAGAAAAAAAAGATACATCAGGTTGCATTTATTTGAAGCAATAATGACAATTCCAAGATGGTAGCCGGAGCCAGATGCATAGCACTGAAGGTGGATACCCTTCACAGAGAGACACTGAGGTACAATTCTTATCTCTGTAGATACAATGTTTCTTCCTCGATGCTTAGGACCAGTGCCTACAAAAGGCTCCATGTTTCTGTATTTTCAAAACATGAAGACAACAATAGAAATGGCATTGGTAGTAGTAATATTAATGGTGACGTACCTATGGAAGCTCACCTAAAAGTATATGAATGGTATAGATCTCGTGCTATTATGAATAACCAACTATAACTTTGGGCAAAGGAAGCCGAGGTGGGGCTAGACTTGAAGGCGCTGGTTCATTCAGATGGTGTAGAGTCTAATCGTTCTGTGGGTTCCAAAGATATGGTGGCACTGCCCCGACCGATCTCGATATCGGGAGAAACAGTATTTGCATGTAATCTACCATTTCACATTGATGGCACTAAATCATACTCTTTGTGATGAGTATGGAGCTTTCTCTACAAACAACATGGAAGTAGATTCTATGTAGTTGCGGGGAGTATCCACATATTGTGGCCATATGAAAATGAAAAACCTTTGCAGGGAAGGAACCCCTGCATCATCAGACTTCACAGGTTCAGTGCTTCCAATTTCTCAAAATAAATTCAAGTCCTCCCTTAATCATAATGGGTATTCACATGTAAATCTCACAGGAAATGACAATCCACAGATCTTTACCAGTGAAAGTTCAGAAGTAGGAAATTCTAGCAAAACATTTCATATTCCATTTGAGAGTCATACAGGAAATGGCATCCCAAATATATCAATTAGAATGGATGGGGGTTCAAGTCTTATTTATTTCAACAAACAAAGTAACTCGACTTTATTGCAGCAGGTAAATGCTCAAGCAAGACAACCATTTGGGAGGAATTATTGTTTTTGCACTGCACTTGTGCTGAGGCTAATGGGGAAAGGTGTACCAATTCAAGAAAAGTGTGGAAATGAAGAAAGAATGGTAACAGAAAGTAGAGACAACATAAATTTCTTCCATCTATCACAGGCTTATTCAAAAATTCATTTCGGTTGGTTTCACTCACCAGGGGTAACAAAAAGGATTCAAAAGGAAACACTTTCTCGCATTGGAAGATTGTTTATAGGTTCAGAATCCATTCAATATAACATTTATAAGAATGGACAAACCCCAAATTCAATAAAATCTATACCTCCTGTTCCAAAGTTTGGGCCTTCTGGGCATTATACCCCCAAGTGGCTCTCTGGAATTTCTATGCCTTGTTCCACAATCAACAACAATGCTGAGGTTGCTCTAGAAGGGACCAAATCTACCTTGAGAGGTACACTGTTGTCTGAAAAAAAAAGGAAGAAGGAGTTGGAATGTACAAATTATTATAACAATGGTAATCCACAAATTCTCTTTGCCAACCCTCTTGCTCATCAGAGTATGAAGGTTGTAAAAGGGTCAAGTTATATAAAAGGATTAAGATCATATAGGTTATCACCCATGTCTATGCAACGAAAAGGAAACCACAGATCTGCTCTAGAGAGTTTCCTTGAGAATAGGCACCATTGTTTCCAATCCTCTTGGGGGTTGAGACCTAATCCCCAACAAAAAGTAACAATATAGGCAGAGAAAGCAAATGGACTAAAAGTGAACATAGAAAATGAGTAATCTGCTTTCTGTGGGAAAAAGGATTCCAATTTAGAAATATGCACATTGAATCAGAACTTAACTAAAATCAGTGTAGATGTCGAAGAGGACGGATACAGTTTTTGTTATGAAGATTTCACTTTATTTCGTAGAGATATTGGACATGGCAAAAGAAAGAGAGATATGGCAATCCAAAAAGGGAAAATATGTCAAAGAACCATAAAGAAAAAACACATGCAGGAATTCATCAATCAGAAGGATGGTTATGTTGGTGATCCTGCCAAAACAAATGTGGACAATTTGGATTATTGGGGCAGGAATTTACTTCTGTCAAAAAACTGATTGGAAACATTACTTCAAAATTTTCAAGTTTGTTTTCCAAAACATCAAAGGACTTGTGGTTAGCTAATCCAACTTCACACTACATTCGACTATGGATGATTACCATAGTCTCACAATATTCAATCTTATGCGTTTTTCTTCTATAGTATTGTGCTCATGTTGGACTTCATTAAATACCAATTCGATGTTTCTTCAAGCATGCCAACATGTATAAATGCATGGATCTTGTTTTGAATAACAAACAGAATATGCTTGTAGACAACCATTTTGTAAACAATCATTTATGTATGTTATTTACAGTCAACAAATTTAATTCCTTATATGTATGTAGGTATGAAGTATCTTGTTGAACTGAATTAATTGATATGGAAAACAGAATATTTTTCAAGAGCCTAAAGTAAGGCTCTAACGCTTCTCAAGATGTAAACTCCATCCAGTATTGTGCTCCATATCTTATCATTTAGAGACGTTCGACTGAATTTTCTTCCGTGATGCTGACATCGCCTGACCAAATAAAGTAAAAGATGATTGCATATCTTGACAAACGATCATATAAAGAATGTATTCCAAAGTTTTTTCTAAATTGTTCAATGACAAGCTCAGTGTGAATATTTTATTTTATTTTATTCATTAACATGTCTATGTTATTTTTAGTCTATGCCATTTTGGAGAAGAGACAGTCATGACTATTAACTGTTTGTTTTAATAATAAAATATCTTACCGCTTATATTATTCAAAAGAATTTAAGGTTTTCATTTTATTAGTAATGTTTTATCACATGTTCTGAAAAGCATCAGTTTACAAATTTAAATTTACAAGGAAAAACATTAGTTTACGAATTTAAATTTACAAGGAGAAGCCTTATGCACATACCTCGAACGGAAATAAATCAACTGTACCTCATAGAATATTATTTATATATTTAAAAATATCATAATTTTTTAATTTAGTTTACTTTTTTCTTTTAAATAGAGTGTGTTTTTAATCAACTTATCCTGAAATTGTGATGAAGTAGTCTAACTTATAGACAAAATAGTCTTTTTCACGAGTTAAAAATTTTACGCAAAATAGTGAGGCATAAATGGATTTAACACCTTGAAAAACCCTTTTTTTCTATAAGTTAAACTACAACAATTATGATATTTTAAGAATTTTCAAAACCTTTTGTCATAAAACTTATAAAATTTTAAATTATGACATTTTACGAATTGTAGAAACTTTTTTCATAAAACTTATGAAATTTTAAATTATGACATTTTAGAAAGGAGTTGCCTTTAGTGCGACTTTTTTGAAGCTTTTCTGGTGGGTTTTTCCTGTTTAATTTCTTTAAAATCTGGCAAGAAATTATTGAAATCACAAGTTTCATAGAAATCCCTGCACAATCTAAGTGCCCTAAGGGTTTTCGAGGAAGGTGAATCCATATATACAGTCAAAAAACCAGTTTAAATAACACAAATAAGGATTTCACCTCAATTTTTTCCCCCTGATTCCGGCACCAGAAAATCTAAAAAATTGCACTAAAGACAACTCCTTTTAGAAATTATCAGAACCTTGTGTCATAAACTTATGAAATTTTTATTTTATTTTATTAGTTAATTTTTTTAAATAAATCAAATTAGAATTCTAATATTAAAAATTTTAATTTGCTAAATTAAAATTACTAGCATTTTCATAAAATATATTAATTTTTTTCTTGGATTTAAAATTTAAAAAAAAATGTAAAATTATTATCTTATTTTTAAATATATTTTTTTATTTATTTATAAAAACATTAAACTTTGATATAAAAAATTACTAATGAAATTATTAAAATAAAGATAGTCAAAATTTTCATATTCATATGGATGATAATATAGGAATAGATTTATATTGAATTTAATATTGTTATTGTTATGATTATAGGAGATAAATGAAAGGTTTTTTTTTAAGATATAAATTGTGTGAATGTGCTGAAATTAATCATATTTCATGTTATGTTAAGAACTACATTATCATTTTCAATGGTTATTTTCCTTTATTTTTTTCAATATATCTATATCCTAACACTTATTTCACAGATTTCCATAGGATTTTTTTGTTCTTTAGGTAGGGTGGAGTGTCCACCTTAAACATAAGATGAGTGGACTATACACTCTAATGCCATATGAACAAGTGTCATATGAAATGAGTTATAGTTTTTTGGCATATAGTATTGATAAGCCATGATATTGGCTAATGGTATTGTAATAAAGTCTATTTAGTGTTATAATTTTGTTAATTTTATGTCTTTCTTATTCAGCTGTCATAATTGTTCTCATCTTGTTGTTATTGTACTCAGATAAGTTGATGACAACCAGAACAATCATAAACTAACACCAAAATCTTTTGAAAATGCTAAAAGTCATCTTTTAGTTTCCAATACTTTGGTAGTAATCAACAACATTTAGAGAGAAAATACTTCACCTGCTACACTAGCAAAACATTGGAATAACAAATTTGTAACCCTAAATTAAACAAAATTAGAATATGGAATTGTCAAATTAACAAAAATGAGAAGATAAAGTTGTCAAATTAACCAAAACTATAAGATTAAATAATTTCCATGATAAATGGGTTTGTCCTCCTATTTTATCAAATCTGAATATGCTAATAAAACCCAAAAATATCATAAACTAAAATTATCATCATTTCAAAAATGATGATAGGCTTATTGAAATTTCTAATATTTGAAAAATACCTGAAATTCCTTCCCATAACCCTTTCCATGACCTTGTATCCATGGAAAGAAACAAAAAAATCAAAATTGAATTTAAGATAATATAAGGGGAAATGGCCATTGAACATATGGTTATGTGGGATATCCTATGAAATTAAATTGTGTTTCCATGATGGCTTTGACATGTATATCAAAACCCTTTAGACCACCTAAGGCATATCTCTTATAGATTATTCACTATCACAAGTATAATTCTAATCGTGAGTAATTTTTTCCACTCGTCTTACTTCTTTTGATATCAGGTAACTATAGCTAGAAGTGCTCTTTTAGTGCTTTCTTTGGGGAAGTAGGGTGTGTTCAAGAGAATATATTTGTAGGAACTTCAATTCATTTTTTTCCCTCCATCGTTTATATGTTTATAAATTGAACGTTTACTTGTTTATCTATTCATGTTATCATTCAATAATGCTCGAAAAAAAACCTCGAAATTTGATTATCTTACTCTATTTCTATCGATATTTGATGTTACAATAACGTATATTTTGACAAGACTCTTGTTCAATAATTCCAAAATATGTATGCTTACCCCTTCAAAATTTACATAGACTACATATCATCATGTGTAGCTATTATCCATGTTTGCTTTGTATATCTCATTTTATGTTGTTAAACTTGTATTTGAGCTATTAAGTTGTTTATATTTATATGTAAATCATAGTTTGATTTTCAATCAATAAACATCAACTTTGTGATTAAGATCATGGAGCCTCTCAAGCACAAGTCCAAAATATTTCTATTATATCAAACTGAAAAACAAATTCTTATATTGCCGTCAAACACAAGTTCTAAGGAAAAATTCTAGATAGAACCAAATATTGAAATGACATGTTGAAAAAACCCCTTGCATTCTCCGGGCTGATTTCCCTTAAAAACCATGCCTCCCAGATCTACCTGACAAGCACATAGATCTTCCTCCTAGTATTCACTATAACTCGTCCACTCAGGGTTACAGGTAGTCCTCAGCCTTGTAGCTCTGATACCATGTTAAAAATAGAAGAATTAAATTAATTGAATTGAACCTCAACAGCTCACAAGTGTGGAACACCACTTGGAGACTGCCTCTGTAGAACACGCTCTACAATTACAATCATTACATGAGAAATATACAATTCACACATAATTAGGGAAGTTGAAAAAACACCCTATAAATCAGGAACAAACTCCTAACCTAATGTTCGGTTGAACTGTCACTCCATTAATACATTTCATCATTAATCTTAACACTCCCTGTTAATGGAGAAATGGATTCACAAATACGCCTAACACTTCCCTAAATAATTAAAACTTGATTCTACCAAGAGGTTTGGTAAACATATCAGTTGCATTGTCACAACTATTATAATACTCAATATGGATTTCTTTTGACTGAACTTTCTCCCTGACAAAATGAAACTGTGTATCGATATGCTTTGTGTTCTTATGAAATACTAGATTATTTGCAAGTTTGATGGAGCTTTGGTTGTCGCATTTGATCACTGTTGCAACATTCTATTCTTCTCCAGCATCAAGGAGAAGCCTCCTCAACCAAACTTCTTCACATTTTTCTGCACACATAGCTTGATATTCAGCTTCTACAGAAGACAAGGATATTGTGCTCCGCTTTTTGTTGCTCCATGTAATGACCCCAGATCCAATGCTAAATGCATAGCCTGTTATGGATCATATACCATCTACCTTTCCAGCCCAATCGAAGTCTGAAATACCTGTGAATTTAACATCACATGAATCAGTGTAAACAATACCAAAATGTAGGGTTCTCTGGAGATACGTTAAAACACGTTTGGCTACAACCCAATGGCTCTCAAGGGGCTTTGACATAAATTGGCTCAATGCACTGACAGCATAAGCCAAATCTGGCCTAGTTGTAGTCAAGTAAATTAGACTCCCAACCAGCTGTCTATACAACGTCGCATCTTCATCCTTAGATCCATCATCATTCTGAAGTTTTACATTATGTTGTAAAGGCACTGCTGCAGCTTTGCACTGATCCATTCTGAACTTTTCCTGTAAGCTCCTAACATACTTACTCTGTGACAAAAAAGTTTGTCTAGAATCCCTCCAGACTTCCAGACCCAAATAGTAATGTAGCTCTCCAAGTTCTTTCATCTCAAAGACTTGTGGCATCTGCTCCTTGATTTATTTAATGAGATTATCAACATTCCCTGTAATGATTGGATCATCTACATATAAAGAAATCAAAACAATCCTTCCCTCTTTATCAAACATGGTATAAAGATTAAAGATCATTTTTACTTCTTTTGTAACCATGTTGCAGGAAAAATGAATCAATTTTTTCATACGATGACCTGGGTGCCTTTTTTAGTCCATACAACACTGTCTTCAACCTACAGACTAAATATTATTTACCCTATTTGACAAACCCCTTAGGTTTCACTAAGTAGACTTCTTCTTTTAAGTCCCCATTTAAAAAATCAGATTTAACATCTAGCTGGTGAATCATCCAATGGTGTTTGGTAGCTAAAGAAATTATCATTATGATTATGTTTAGTTTAGCTACAGGGGAAAATGTTTCATCATAATCTATGCCTTCTTGCTATGAATACCCCTTTGCAACCAACCTAGCTTTATATTTATCTATGCTCCCATCTGATTTAAATTTAGGCTTATACAACCATTTTCATCCTATGGGTTGTTTTCCTTCAAGTAGTTTAACTAAATCCCAAGTTTTGTTTTTGAGGATTGACTCATATTCCTCTTCCATAGCAGCCCTCCATTCACTATATTGACTGGCTTCTTTATAACTAGAGGGTTCAACAACATTCATCATACTAGTTATAAAAGCATTTTCCCTATATCTTGCTAGCAACTGAACATTCCTACTTGATCTCCTGAGTGGTGGGGTAGCTTCAAACCTTGTCTAATCATCCTTTTGTGGACTTGGCTTGACAACTACATCATCTTCTTCCCCTTCCTGTTGTTGCTGCTGCTCATTGTTGTCACCTAATTCATCACTTCCTTCTTCCACCAACAAGGGCATGTGCCATTCTTCATTAGCACTCTCATGGCTTCCATCATTAACCTTCTCATGAAACACTACATCTCTGCTTGCAAAAACTTTATGAGTAGAGGGATTAAACAATTTGTAAGCCTTAAATTATGTACAATACCCAACAAAAATACATTTGATGGCCTTTGAATCCAGTTTATTTCTATCTTCCTTTAGGACATGAGCAAAGGCTTTAGAACCAAAAACTCTCAAATGCTTAATTATAGGCTTATAGCCAAATAAAGCTTCAAAAGGAGTTTTGAAATCTAAACTTCTTGTTGGACTCCTATTCTTTAGATATATTGCATTATTAATTGCTTCAACCCAAAACCCATTAGAAAGATTCTTACCTTTTAACATACTGCAAGCACACTCCACAAGGGTTTTGTTCTTCCTCTCTGCAATCTTGTTCTATTGATGAGTGTGGGGTATTGTAAATTGTTGTTCTATCCCATGATATTTACAGTATTTGAGGACACAAGCTTTCTTGTACTGTCCCCCTTGGTCCAACTAGAGAATCCTGATGCATTTACCTGTCTGCTTTTCAACCATACTTCTGAAATCCTTGAAGTATTCAAAAGTGTGACTCTTCTTCCTAAGGAAATACACCCAAGTAAATATAGTACAATAATCAATAAACAATAAAAAAATAGTATGCACCACCTAATGACCTTGTCTGCATAGGCCCGCATAAATCTATGTGTACCAGCTCGAGTATATCTCTCCTCCTTTTATCAACATTCATAGGAAATTCATCTCTGTGCATCTTTCCAAGTGCACATGCATCACAATCAATATGGATAGGCTTTAAAATAGGAATACCTTTGACCATACCTCTTTTCTATAATAGCAGCAGATCATTGAAGCTAATATGGCTGAATCTCTAATTCCATAAGTCCACTGTAGTCATGGCAGATGATGTTAATGCCTAATGTGGTGCACTTTTGACATTTAGCTTGTACAATCCTCCCACACGAATACTTGATGCAATAGGCTTCATACGATCCAACAGGTCTTTAATAACACAATATGATTTATAAAATTCTACCTTGAGATTTTGATCAGTTATCGTAGAGACAGAGATCAGATTCTTTTTTATCCCAGGTACATACATTACATTATGAATATGTCTAATATTTCCATCAGGAAAAACGATAGGAATATTACCACAACCTTTAATTTGGCACCCTCTATCATCGCCAAGATAGATGTTTGCTCCACTGCTAGTCTCTTTGAAGTATTCAAACCACTGTTTGTTCCCTCTCATGTGGATTGATGCACTTGAGTTCACAAACTAGGTATCTACTTCATCATCCTTAGCCAAAAACATCGAGTCATATATGAACAATCTCAGGTTCTCACTCTGTTCCTCAACAGCAAAATGACCTGGATGTTGTTTGTGTCTCTTCCGGCCTTCATCAGACTTCTTCTTCATGCAATATTTGGCTATATGGTAGGTTCTACTACAATAAAAACATTTGGTTGCAGAGTCATTTCTATTGAAAGACGTACCTTGAGGTGGGCTCATATTTCTCTATGGGGTTGCATTGCTCTTTTGTGCTGCATTTGGCTTTTCTCTGAAGGGCTTCTTCTTCGCCATTAAGGCCATATCTGAACTCTGAGTGTTATGGGTCAGTCGCCTTTCCTCCTCTTGCATGAGGATCCCTGTCAATTCTTCAAACACGGGGGCTTTTTCTCTTGCATTCAAGCTAGTGATGAACATATGATACTCGTCAGTCATACCATTCATGGTAATCATGACCAAATTTGTATCTGACACAACTTCATCGATGTCACCTAGCTTATTCTTGAGCTCCTTGATTTGTGAAATAAATGCTCCAATAAATTATTTTTGTTGTAGATCACACGTAGGGTTGAATTCCTCAATGTAGTACTTCTTTTTTCTACCCAAATCTTTTCTCCATACCCGTTTACAAAACTTCTCCATAACAAAACTCTTTAGCTCCTTGCTATTTGTGAAACAGACATTAAGTTAAATAGTCAATTTTTACATCCATATATAATTTTATTTCATCCATATTTTTTTTCTTTCACTCATATTTTTATTAAAAATAATTCTAAACCTTTTCTCTCTCTGCAATTCTCCTGTAAACCATTGTATTAAAGACCTTAAAGAACTTTTGTTTTTATTGTGAAGCACGAAAGAATGTCAACAAAATATTAAGTTTTATAAAAATTGAATTTGTGTGAATTGAATTTAAGGGTTTTGTGCCTCTTCTACCCTCGTTACGGGTGATGTTTTCTTTTTTATATATTTAATTCTTTAAATAAAATATGTTAAGAGAATATTTTTCTTGTTATTTGTGGAGATAATAATTTTCTCATAAAATGGGCATATTTACAGAGTTTTGACTTATGCAACATCAAAATTAATTAAAAAAACAAACTCATCAAATTTCTATTTAAAATATTATTTTATTTTCAAAAACAGCTGTTTCAAATATTAACTAAATATATCCTTTATTTTAAATATTAAAAATATAATTATTTTTATAAAAAAAATTAACGCGAATATTAATTGAATATATTCTCATGCAAAATGTAATTGCCTATTAAAAGAGTTTCAAACTATTTATAAGCATTTTAAACTAGTAAGGTATATTAATGTTGTTGATGTCCCAGCAACCCAATATATTCTCATGCGAAAAAAAATGCTCTCGATGTCTCAACAAAACCATAAAACTAACAAACAATGCCCATAGTGTTTAGAAAAGCTAAATTGAAAATTCAATCATAAAAATTCGATTTATTCAGTAAGTTTAATTGTTATCAAATTTTGTTTCATATATTTTATGAGACATGTATTTAGATAGAAATGTATTTAGATCCTTCCGTGAGAGATATATTTATTAAAATAAATAATAATAATAATAGAGATGAAAAAGAATACATAAATTTATTGTTTACTTATTCATTATTTATACTTATATATAATTTTGAATTTTGAATTTTATTTTAGAAGTATATATTTATAATTTAGTTAATATTATTAAGATTTTTAGTAAAAAGATTAATTGAGTTTAATTTAAATAGTAGGGAGAAATGTTGTTATTTTCTTTATCAAAGTTTAATTTTAAAACACGATATATTTAATTTATATTGAGTATTTATGGAATGGTTTATTGAATTTTAAAATGTGACATTTGGAGCTCATAATATATATTTATTGTAATGGTTTCGAGCTTGTTGAGGTTTTTATAAAAATTACAAAGTTCCATTTTTATGCCATTAGGCATGTATATTTTTGAATAGAGCTTCTAGAATTTTAATTTAATTATCAATAATTACCTATGCTTATAGACATGTCTATTTTACAATATCGTCTAAAGAATTTAATTTAATTATCAATAAATAATTATTAGGTGGTGTTGTAGCGGCTACAACCACCTTCCAAAATTTTGCTTTAGCTTTATTTGGAGCCTCCCTACCAACTTTTCGTAGCACCTTGTTTTGCTTTGTCAAGTACACAAGCTTCAATGTTTTTCTTGCACAAAGGTAGCATGTCGATCACATCTTCATGCATTCCCCTCACAAGTTATTCATCCAAACTTGGTCAAGCTGCAGGCTGAGCAACTTCGCCAAGAAATTGCACATTTCTGGAGGGCAACCAACCTTCCCTCCAGAAATTGCACAATCTTGTCTGGCATCCTACTCGGCTCTAGAATTACGCAATTCTTCCAGTCAACCCTCATAATGAATATTGTGCAATTTTCCCCAGCAGGGCTTCTCAGGCTAGAATTTGCACAAATCTAGGCAGCAGTCATGTGCTCTGCCCAGAAATTGTGCAAATCTCATGTGCAGCCAGCTCAGCTCCTAGCCAGAAATGTGCATTTCCTTCAAGCAGTTGAGCAGCTTCATGCATGAGCAATTGGGTTGACAAGTTCCACCCGGGACCAAGGAAACTTGACTTGCGTGCATGGCTTCCTTTTTCTCGGAATAGCAAAAGGCAACATGCAAAAGGCATCCCATGATTCATGGAGCTATTTTTAGCAGCTAGAGGTGTGGAGTAGGTAAATATCCTCTATTGACATAGGTGATCCCTCTAGCCCTAGATTGGGCTAGCCGCAAACAAAACAACCTAATGAAAACTTCCTTAAACTAGAATCGAATAAGAGGGCCTACCTCTTAGAACGCTACCATAAGAAGGTCGCGGTAACTAAACATACCATTTGGTTGTTGAACTAGTTAAGGTGTGTTGGAAAAGTCGTAACCTGATGGAATCATCGATTAGCGAGTTTGATGTGCACCAAAGATGATAAGTCATAACATGATTTGATGGGTTGTCTCCCGATTTACCTTCAAATTTCTGAATGACATTGGGTAACTTTGTAGGGATTGTCGGCCAAAATGGTAGATAAAAAATGGGATGATTTATTAACTGAGATAGATTCGGTAAGTTAAAAGTTGCAATAAATGGTAACTGACAGTTAGGATATTGTTGCGAGTATTGATAACCTTGAGGGACGAGTCATGTTCCTGGAGAATGATACCTAGGATATCCTGGAATAGCCTGAGCAGTTGGAATTTTCATACCTCCTGGATATCTAGGATGAGCCATACCAAATTGTGGTTGAATTGGTACTTGAAAAGTATGACCAGGGTATGGTTGATTCTAGAAAGGAGGACCCTGACCCATTTGACCTTGGATAAACTATCCCTGAAAGGGTTGAATCTGCAAAGGTTGACCTTGGAAGAATTGATTTTGAAAAGGTTGGCCTTGAAAAAAATTGACTCTGGGGTTGACCTTGAAAATCCTGCCCTTGAAATGGTGTTTGCATATATGGTATACTAGGATGTACCACAAGAATTTGGGGTATAAATTGAATCGTAGAAATAGTTTGATAAACAGATGCCCGAGGAATAGTCTAAGTAGTTGGCTACATTGTTACTTGAGAAGTAATTGGAACAGTTACTTGTGATACTCCTGGGATGGGAGTTTGTGGTGAACTCAAAACTGGATTTTGAATAGAAGTTTACACAACAGACTGAACCAGAGTTTGTGGAGTACTTGGGACAGATTTCTAGAGCGATTATTGAACAAGTGTTGATGGATTACTCTGAACAAGTTGTTGGACTTGTATAGGAATACCTTGAATAGGCATTTGCTAAATAGGTTTTCCAATAGGTGGAAAGGTTGATAAATTGGAACTTGAGGAGAAACTTGGATTGGTTCTTGATTAGATGAAGGATTCCAGGTTGTGTTCAACCCAGGACACAAAGTACCAACAATGGGTTGTGATACAATAGGTTTACCTAAACCGACTTGAGCAATTTGACGATAAGGTGGATAATTTACGGTAGGAGGTTTCCCCCAAGGCAGGTAATAACCGTTTGTTGGGTTGATTTGAGGATTACCTACATTGTCAGAAATCATATGTATATATTGATGAGATGTCAAACCCTAAAGTGTAGGATCAGTTATATCAGTTGACATAGTTGAAGGTTGAATTAAGGGAGAAGCTCTTGAATATGTCCCAGAAAGAGATTGATATCTAGGAGGGACTGATGAGTCACCATATAAAGTTGATTATGGAGGAGTAGGAAAAATAGAATTATCTGATGACATGGCTCCAGAAATCATTCTAGACAAATCTATGTATGGTACAGTAGAATAAGGAGTAGTGTATTGTGGAATGCCTTGACCTAAAAAGTTACAGGGCATAAAATACCAAGGGTCAGGTTGAAAAGAAGAAAATAGAATTTCATGAATATCTATTTGATCATCGGTAAAAACTAGCATATGAGGCCATTCTTCCTCTTCGTCTGAGATAATTTCTTCAATGCTAATAAGACCAGGAGGTAGACTATCGGTAATAAGTAGTTTTACTCGAGGTAAAGGTGGTGGACTAGGAGTAGGGGCTAAAGCAGCTGAAGCTGACTCGGGTTCAGAAACATCAGACATAGGTTCTTCAATATTTGGTTCAGTCAATTCTAAATCCAAATTCTCTTTAGTATCTAATTATGTTCGAATAAGTTAAGTAATTATTGGATCAGTTACTTCTAAGTGTGATTCTAGTGTTTTAGGTTGAGAAAATTCAGATTTTATTACTTCAAGTCCTAGAATAGTAGATATTTATGGTTGATTCAATTAAGTTCTTGTTACATCAGATTCTAAAATAGTATAAGTTTCAGGTTCATCTGTAGTCCTAAATCCTTTTGATTTTTATCTTTCAGCTTCTATATTTTCTAACTGACTCGATGTATATTCAGGGGGTTGACCAAGCAGTCTATGTGATTGTCTCGGTAATTCAGACACGATGAAATCTTAAATTAGTAATTCACACAATATCAAAACCACACCTAAAGTCTTTAAAAAGTAAAAAATAAACAAAGTAACATGTGCTAACAAATCTAGGGATTCAAACCAGACAAACTAACTCCTCACAGAGATCAATAATTACTAGTTGGTGATGAAATCCAACGTCGTAGAGATCAAAGTGAAACATTTTATAAATATGAGTGATTGGAACTAGTTACACTGACAACCTTCTTAATGAAATGATATGGGGTAATTAACTTCACTTGTGCCATCTCGAGTGAACATTACCCTCCAAACAGTCCAACTGAGTTTAGCAAAAGTTTGTTCAAGGTACAACAGGAACTTCCCTCTATCGTCACCTCGGGTAATGATCTTAGGATTATAGTCATTAAAGTTACCAACTACAACAATTCTTCCTAGGGTAACAATCGTAAATCAGACGTACACGCAAGGGAAGAGTAACAAAGCTCAATCCCCTTGAAATCTCCTCATTGTGGTTAATTGGAGGTTTACTTTCAAGTGAACCCAAGTACCTTTTTGCACCATTGCAATACATGCAAATTGATCTATCACAACCAATGGAGTGGGTATGATCACTTCTCCAGGTCTTACATGATGTCGTGCTTAACTCATGTGTTAGAAGAGCTTCCTAGAGAAAAACTGAAATAATTGGGTTTATCTCCCTATCGCAAGATTCTATTGTTTGTCTATAGCTTTGGAAAGTTTACTCACTTTAATATTCCAAATCCCTAAAACTTAAGCTATTGTAGGTGGTAAAAGCCCTAAAAATTGTAAAATTGTAATTAATTGTTATTAACGCTCACAGTTATCAAGTGGTTATTTACTCAATAGGTAATGGGAGTGAAACTTATGATATTAAGACTCGACTCGAAATTCTAATGCAATCGAACATGCAATTTGTAATCTGATATTCAATGAAATCCTAATTATGGGAATGTAGGAGTTTCTTTGATTTTCTTGAAATGAAATGAAAAACTCAAAACTTCACTTAAAATTCTTTTCACAAGCAAGCCAATTTCACTTTGATGTAATCAAGATGCAGAAATAAACTAAGATTTGAAATTTTCCCAAGAGAACAAACAAACACAAAATGTCATTTATCATTAATCACTCGAAATTTTCAAAACACACAGAAGCCAATCAAGAGTTTGGAATTTTTTTCCCCTAATGAATACTTTAACGTAATGATTCCTAAAGTGCAATTATGAAAGACTTCAAAGTTGAAAAGAAATTATTTCCCTTTTATTCTTCATCAATGAAAGCAACTCTTCACAAAAAATCTAATTCCTCAGAAACCCTAATTTGCAATTAAACAAAGAAGTTTATCACAAAAAGTAGGATTAAGTAATGATCTGGTGTATTTGACAAAAAAAAGACAGGAAACTAGTGATCTTGAGCACAACCTATCTCTTTCTAACCAATCAACAAACAAGCCAAACAAAACCCTAATCAATTTTGCAAAAGGGATTGATTCCAAAAAAGACTTCACAAAATCACTCAAACAAGTTCAAAAAAGGTATTGGACAACTGCAACAAATATGATGACACCTTTAGAAAAGAAAAAAGGAAAAAAAGAATAAATAAATAAATCAGATTTTGGGCAAGAGAAAACCTAATTTTTCAAAAAATTCTAGGAACTCCGTAGGCCAACAATATCAAACAGTGCACATGTGTTAGTTGTTGAGGCAATAACTGTGCATATCTACACTCTGTTGATGAATAGAAACCACGCAGATCTGTGAAGCCCAATAAAAAATAAAAAGAAAGCAATAAAAAAAAAGGATCTGAAAGATCATAAATTTGTTAACACTCAGATCTAGCTAAACAAAAAAGAAAGGAAATCAAAGCCAAGAAAAGAGAAGAGAACAGTAACGTTCCCTAGTATGGTTGTGAATTTGTTAGGTGGATAAATCCCTCTTGCTCACATGGGCGATCTCCATAGATCCTAAAGGAAACTAGAAACAAATAAACAATTGAATAACTCTTTTCCTAAGATTACTTCATTTGAATTATAAATACAAGAGAAGGAGAATAAGCCTCTTACCTATTTGTGAAATTATTGATGAAGATCCTTGCTCTGTCTTGATGTAGCTTCTCAATACTTGAAAAGACCTACAATCATAGACATAAGAAAGATCAAAGGCATATTCAACATAACAATTCAAACAAGCTTATCCTAATGATTAAGGATATTAGAAATTGAAATCGTTTAATGAATATAGAGACATAAATCATTCATCTTTTTAGTAATATAATAAAATGGAAAAAACGATTCATTTGTATTAATTCAATGATAAGGAAGAGTCTTATAACCTCTGCCTTGATGTCATGAGGTTCCTCCCAAATGCCTCCAAACCTCTCCTTAGATGGTAAGCCTTCCAATCTAATCCAACAACATAAGTGTATCTTCTCTGAACTCTCTAATCCCTCTAACCTATAGTCAATTTATAGACCAAGAAGAATACGTTTTAGATAAAAAAGAGAAGGATGAGATTCTATAATTGGGGGATTACGGTTCCTTGATGAGAGAGAATTAGCTCCATGATCTGAGGGGTATGGCTCGAATAGGTATAACCTCAGAAGCTTTCAGTTGGGATATATTCGCCCAACAATGCTTCTAAAATTCAGTTTTATTTTTTACTTTCCTTTTAGTTCACTGCGCAGTGTATAATGGAAGACAACACATATTTCTGCGTAGACTTCAGGGATAGAAACTGCACATGTGCGGAAACTGACTAGGAAAAGTGTGCAGGTCATACTTAACAAGTCATAAAGCCTATTTTACCCAAAATTCATATGTTCTTCAAGGGTTTTTTATTGTTTGACCTCTAAGGGAGTGCAATGAGACATGTTTCTAGATGGTGAAAGATCTATTTCACTAGTTAAGTGTCATGGTGAACAAATGACATGTAACACCAATGTCACAATATGAGGAAAATTGTCTGAATATGAAAATCAATCATGATCAACGATGGTTCAATGTCGCATTGTGGCAAAAATTGTTTCAATGTGAAAATCAAACATGGTGAACTATGTTTATTTTAGGGTTTATAATATTTATCCTAGTGTTTATATATCTTGGGTTTATAATATTAATCCCTTGGGTTAAATATTATTCCCTCGGGTTTATAATCCCTTGGAGTTTTAGAATTAATCCCATAGGTTTATAATATCAATCCCTTGGGTTTATTAATCTAAAGGTTCTTATTCCTAGGGTATAATATTATTCGTAAGGTTTAATCTGAGGGTTTAATCATGGTCAACCATGGTTCAATGTCACATTGTGACAAAGATTGTTTCATTATGAAAATAAATCATGGTCAACCATCATCAACCATGGTCAACCATGTTTATTTTACCCTTTATAATATTTATCATTGGGTTTATATACCTTGATTTATAATATTTATCTTAGGGTTTATCGTAGGATTTTCTCGATATGAAAATCAATCATGGTCAACATTGGTCAAACATGGTTGATCATTGTCAATTATGGCCAATCATGGTTAACCATAGTGAACAATGGTCTAATGTCACATTGTGACGTTGGACCATTGATCAATCATGGTCCAACATCACATTGTGAGAATGATTGTTTCAATATGAAAATCAACCATGCTCCAATGACGCATTGTGATAAAGATTGTCTCAATATGAAAATCAGTCATGGTCAACCATGGTCCAACGTCACATTGTGACAAAGATTGTCTCAATATGAAAATCAACCATGGCTAACCATTGTAAACCATGTTTATTTTAGGGTTTATAATATTTGTCTTAGGGTTTATATTCCTTGGGTTTATGATATTAATCCCTTGGGTTTATAACCATGATCAACCATGGTCCAACATCACATTGTGACAAATATTTTCTCAATATGAAAATCAACCTTGGTCCAATGTCACATTGTGACAAATATTGTCTCTATATGAAAATCAATGATGGTCAACCATGGTTCAGCGTCACATTGTGGCAAAGATTGACTCAATGTAAAAATCAGCCATAGTTAACCATGCTTATTTTAGAGTTTATAATATTTATCATGGGGTTTATATACCTTGGGTTTATAATATTAATCCCTTGGATTTATAATCTCTTCGGGTTTTAGAGTTAATCCCTTGGGTTTATAATATCAATCCCTTGGGTTTATTCATCTAAGGTTCTTAATCCTTGTGCTTAATCATGGTCAACCATGGTCCAACGTCGCATTGTGACATAGGTTGTCTCAATATGAAAATCAACGATGAGCAATCATGGTCAACCAAGTTTATTTTAGGGGTTATAATATTTATCTTAGGGTTTATATACCTTGAGTTTATAATATTAATCCTAGGGCATAATATAAATCTCTTGGGTTCTCAATATTAATCCTTTGAGTTTTTAATATTCAATCCTCGAGTTTTCTCAATATTTATTATATTATTCATAATATCAATAATATTATATTCATAATAATAATATTATTATTATCATATTATTATAATACTGGTTGGTTTGAAACGGGTAAGCATTATTTTACTTGATGTGATTATTTCTGAATTTTTTTCCTTATAATGAAATATTATAATATAATGTATAAATTTAGGCATGGCCCATTTTTTTTAATATTGAGAAGATATTTATATGATTATTGGCAAAAAAAAATCAACAATATAATATAATAATAATTATTAAAAATATAATAATTAACTAGTTTAGGCTTCTGTGATCCATATTGCATTATAAGAAAAAAAATTTCATATTGGTTCATCTTGTGGTCACAATGACCACAAAACTAGTGAGCATAATTCTACTTGATGTGATTATTTCCAAAAAAATTCTTATAATGAAATATTATAATATAATGTATAAATTTAGGCATGATTTTTTTTTAATTATTATTGAAAAGATATTTATATAATTATTGTCAAAAAAAACCAATAATATAATATAATAATAACTATTACAAATATAATAATAATTATTTATTAATATGATTGTATTAGTTAATTTATAATCTTATCTTTTGCACAAGCCATTTTGCATAAAGCCATTATTTCTGGGTATTTCTAAGAGCATGATTTAAGATGTAGGTACTGCTACTTTATTTATAATATTATTTTTTTAATATAATTATTTTATTTTTTAAACATAAAACCAAATTATTTAAGGCTAAAGGCATGATTCAAGATCTTGGTAAAAGATGGACGGCTACCCTTTGATTTGAGATTATTCCAACACCATTTAAAATTATTCCACCACCACCGCATATAGCCCAGCAAGAAAACGAACGATTGAGCTCACCATAGTTCTTTTGGATTCCATTACATAGATTTTATTAGAATTCAGTAATTAGAATAACACGCTAGTTAGAATACTTCAAACTTCCCTTTGGGTCAGCGGTTAGAATATCAAGCTAATGGGACAAACAATCTTTACTAATATTCCATAGTTCTTTTGGATTCCATTACATAGATTTTATTAGAATAACAAGCTAGTTGGAATACTTCAAACTTCCCTTTGGGTCAGCACTTAGAATATCAAGCTAATGGGATTAACAATCTTTACTAGTATTCCTTGCCAATGACAAATCTAATAAAAAACGACAACTAAGTTCTTTTTTTGTTTTTGGTAAAAAACAAAGGAGTTGTTTACAGAGATGGAGGAATTGTTCTGACGCTGAAAAGTGATGTAAAAAATTTAAAAAAAAAAATTGTTTTGATGATGAAAATGGATTCAGCACCATAAAAACATTATAGACAACTCAGCTGCCTGTGTCGTCGGCAAAAAAACAAAAAAATCAAAAGACTCCGATTGAGTATTGAAAAATGAAAAATGAAACGTAACTGTCAATCGCAGGATAGGTTTTCTGCCTTCGATTTTGATTAATAAGGTAGACTCCGAGTGAGTATTAAAAAAAGGAAACGTAACTGTCAAGTGCAGGATAGGTTTGCTGCATTCGATATTGATATTAAGGTATTGGGAAAAACGGGTTATTTCAGGCTTTCGATCTCAAGCTTTTGTCATCTATATTGTTTTTTGGAATTATTCACCCGTCAACTAATGGGTTTACTAATATGCTTTGCTTTATGTGGCACATTTATATATATTATATGTCAAGTTCCCTGTGTCGTCAGCCCAGAAAAGAAAAGTCGCCTCCCTTTCGTATGTCGTCAGCCAAAAAACTCAAGCTAGTCTATACTATTTTTTGGAATTGACTTTCTGGGTCATCTATACCAGGCTGTCAACAGCGCAGGCTTTAATGTTCTTTCTCGATAGCTACGAAATCAACATCGGAGACGATATCTCTGCTGCAATACACCACGCAATTGAGCAGAGTCGCATATTCATTATCGTATTTTCCTGCAATTTCGCAGAATCCGCGTGGTGCCTGAAAGAAGCCGCGCTTATCGTGCGCCGACTTCAGAGGAATGGGACACAAAGCGAACGGGCCATCGTCATTCCTGTACTTTATGACGTTACTCCATCGCAAGTTCGGCATCCCCATCATTCTCATGGCAGTCCATTTGCTGAGGCATTCCAAGAACATGAAAGGCGTGGGAAATACAGGCAACAAGAAATCGATGAATGGTCTCCCTACAATCTCTCATCGCCGTGGTCCGTCTTTGCAGGAAGACTGCAACGGGTCTGCTTTCATCTGCCATTTTTAATTTATGCTTAAATTCTTATTATTTTTATATAACGATACGTCTAACCTTAAATCCTTTTCTATGTGCATGTATGAGACAGTGCTGGTGTGACACTTATTTATTTATTAATAGAGTTGTATTTTGTAACGTTTCTTTGAAGTTTTTTTAGTGGATTTTTCCAGTCTAATTTTTCTAAAATTTTATAAGAATTTATTGAACTCACAAGTTTGATGGGTAACCTCTGCACAATAAAAGTGCACTAGGTTTTTCATGATGATAAATCTATATATACAATCAAAAAACAAGTTTAGATAATACAAATCAAGATTTCATCACAATTTTTTAGCAGAAAATTCCAAAAAATCACACTAAAAACAACTCCTTTATTAATAAGCTTATATTTTTGTTTAGTCTTATGCATATGGTTTAACTGTTAGGTTAAGTTAGGTTGGAAAGTTTAGGTTAAATTGGAAAGTTTAGTCATCTGCCATTTTTAATTTATGCTTAAATTCTTATTAATCTTATATAAGGATACGTCTATGCTTAAATCCTTACATTTTCCTATTTGCATGTATGAGGCAGTGCTGGTGTGACCCTTATTAGTCCCTACAATCTGGCAATGGCCAGCGACGATAGTGATCGATTTCGATGAGTTAACATTAGTTCGCCCAAAATATTTAGTAAGTTTTTAGGCATCGATGTGCTATGTCATTTGCAGACCATATTCTAATTTTTTTCGTGGTCTTATTTAGCCTCTTCCCGAGGCGGAGGGGTGATAATCTTATGTTATTTTCGGTTTGTGTTTTTCATATTTCGAAATTGTTTCAAACTATAGACTAATGCTAGCATTAGTCTAGCAATATTAAATGCTAGCCCAGTTTGGAAATGCTAGGGAAGATAAAGTTTCCATAAGCCATTTCTTAATCACTGAAGTTGCGACATGTTCGTGCGGTGTGGCTGAAGTTGCCACATGTTAATGTGGTGTCATCTACGGAACGGGAGCTATCTTCACATTATCCAGGGTACTTGCTTGCAGAGCCTTCCTTCTTAACCAGTAACCCAGGTTCCAGGGCAGAAGAGAGCTGTGAAGCAGAAGCAGCACAATAGGGAGAGCTATGAAGCAACGGGAGCTATCTTCGCATTATCCAGGGTACTTGCCTGCAGAGCCTTCCTTCTTAACCAGTAACCCAGGTTGTCCCTGATGCGGCTAATTGGGGCAGAAAACTGTCTCCCTCTCCATCTCTTCTTGCTTCTTATTAGCCTTAAGGGTATCGAGCCTTAGAAACTCCTGTTGTAGCTCTTCATGATGGCAGTATCACTACTCGAGGGCGAGATTTCTGTGCAAAGGGCGTAGTTCAGTGATGTTTACGTCATTTCATGAAAATTCGCGGCGACATCAAGGTAATCTCCACAGGCTTTATTAGGTATATAATTGTTTCTTTTTAAATTTAGAAAATGTTCTGATTGCAATACAAACTAAGGGTTACAAGTAGTGCTATTCAGTACTAGTTACTTGGTGCCATTATTTAGATTGCATGCAGACAGAGTCAATTTCTTGAATTCCTACTGCTGGACTTGCTCTTGCTACTTTTCCCTCAAAGTAAAAGGCAGATAGAGTCGGTTTCTTAATTCCTGCTCCTGGACTTGCTCTGTGTATATCGTACAGGCATAGACTTCATGCAATTACTGTAACAAGAATTATATTTCATATTAAAATGCACAAATATATTTCATATTAAAATCTGCATTTGAAGTGCAGCGATACAACAAAGTTCAAAAATCTGTACTGATTCTCTTTGACATTGATTTAACAATGGAATGCATAGATAGAGTCAATGCCAATAATTCGTTTAGATAAAACATCTTAAATGAACATGAAATTTACGAATACAAATTTCTATAATTCTTAATTACACGAGTCTTCTGTTAACTAAAAATACACTGGTTCTTTTTATTTGTGATTTTGGCCATTGGCCTTAGTCTGACAATTGACATGGTACCCCAGGACAAGAGCCAAATTCTTGACAAGAAAAGTTATTTTATTTTATGTGGCTTTAGTGTTTTCTTTGGGACTATGCTTTGATGCATTGTTCACAGAAACATTTAACACAACAATCTTTGAATTCCTAAGAGAGAGATTGACTATATCATGCACGATAATGGATTTTTTTTTTCCACAAGAAAAAAACACACCATCTTTTATTAATAAAACAAAAGATAGTTACAATTGCATGGTTCTGAGACCCAAATTTCTAGTTACAGAGCAGATTGAATAAAACAAAAGATAGTTACAATTGCATGATTCTGAGACCAAAGTTCTGGTTACAGAGCAGATTGAGCGAATAGATCTATTAGAACTTGGTCATCACTAAATAACTGTGGCTAAATGGTACCCAAAATAAGATTACATAATAGATGTATATTTTATCTGCTATTGCTAAATAACTGTAAAAGATTAACTGTTCATTTCCAAGACCTAAAATAGCAGGAAAAAAAAACAAAAAATAACCTTACTCCTGGGAGTAGACTGGCAGGAGAAAAACACCACTCTTTAGAGGATGACCTGGCAGGGATATCCTCTTGAATTGCTCTGGTAGTGTGTTGATACATTTAATTCTCCCCAATGACTATTGTTGCATATTAGATGAATCTCCATTATCTGCCATGTTTTTTGAGGGTTCTTTTTATAATAGAATTGTTTTAGTCATCTGAGAGAAGAAAAGCTCCACTTAAATCCTCTAGTCTTGTAACATCTGCAAAGAAGATAAAGAACAAGACTACCTTCAAGCTTTTATAAGCAGCACTGTGGAAGCCTAGCAAGATCTGAGAAGTCACACTAGCTGAAGAGCAAGGCCTCAAGTCTCAAAGATGAATTCCACACTTACATGGAAAGTAGATTGGCAAAGCTGGGTATCTTAGATTAAACACTCAGTCAACATGCCTTTGCTCGCCTTGCTAATTAAGACACAAGATAGGTATTGTCATTGGAGTTTATTCAGCTCAGGAGTCCAGGGATATTTGTTAAGGTTGACTCTTATTTTTCATCTTGGTAACCTGAACTCTTTATTTTTGACAATTTCTAAACCCAAACCCATAATTATATTATGGTTTATTAATGAAAATACAAAAACACAGTGTGCGTGAGGGTGAAAATGCATATCAAATGCACGATTCTTCCATGCGGTCGAAGGATTTCTGGAAAATTGATGATTGTTTTGAAAAGTTTTTGTTTTATTTTTTACTAGGGTTTTGATGGCCCTTCGGGTTTACAATTTATAAGGCTATGTCATGTTGTGTTTC
This sequence comes from Pinus tabuliformis, assembly GCA_031772625.1. Classification (NCBI taxonomy): domain Eukaryota; kingdom Viridiplantae; phylum Streptophyta; class Pinopsida; order Pinales; family Pinaceae; genus Pinus; species Pinus tabuliformis. Next base: position 690,167,424 of record CM062807.1, read on the forward strand.
ATTGTCTCTCTTCTTTGTAGGTGGATCAAACTTCTCATATGAATTATGTCTGCGGATCAAACTTCTCAAGTTAATTACATCTTCAGATTTCCTAGGACACATGTGCTAGCCATTGTCCAGAACCCCTTTTTGAAATCTTCGGCCCTCATCAATGGCACATGCTCTGATATGTTTGCTGAGGGTTCTTGTGGAAGAGTATTGAAATTACTTATGGTTATATGAATCTTTTGGTAGATCTGATGAGAAGACAAGGGTTTCTGGTATTTTTGGTTTCTTCATAAAGGGTGTCGTTGGGTTTCAATTTGCAAGATTATTTTCCCTGGAAAAATGCTGGTAGCACGGATCTGTAGTTGTTCTCCATATTACTCAATTATCACGATGATTTTCCTCTGAAATACTCTTTGGTGAATTTGAATTTTCAATGTTAGATTTTGCTGGTGATAAATCTAACAACACTAATGGTTACAGGGGTTTGATTTGTCATTTCTGAAATCTAATCATCTTTGCCAAAATCTGAGGAACGAGGTTTTTTTTCAAGGCCCTTCTACCACGAATCCTTCATAAGAGAATGAATTATATAGAGGCATAATAATTGAAATCGATTCCTGATTCCGTGAGTTGAAATTGTTTGAAGCAGATTGTCCATTGAAACTCCCATCTCCATCTTTGTCTATTGAATATCTCCAGCTCTTGTTTCTCAATAAGTCTGAACATTATATTGACCTCAGAGCTTACTGTTTTAATATCACAAGTGGCTACCTAGAGTGTACATTGCCCCTCAGAAAATAGAAAGGAAGCAATGTACAATTTTGTGTTGTCATGCCTCAGTAGCAAACTTAGAAGCACCATTACTTGAGAAGACCGAGCTTTTCTTTGGGTATCTGTGATATTTATCTTTAGATTAGGAGGCTCTACCAGTTTCTTCTCTTCAAGTTGTGATCCTAGGTCTGAAGCTTCACCAATAGCACTAATAGCTAAAGACCTTGACACAGGACAGAAACCTTGTGTGACAGATCCTTGACGATTTGTTGATGTTGTAAGAGTAACACTGATTTCATGACATTGACTTATGCGTGACTGTAACAATGATAGCAATGAGCATCCTATTGATTGGTTGTATATCAGTGAGAAAATAACTTGTAATCAGATATGCCAATCAAGAACAAAGAACTGGCTGAAGGTTGAACACTTTCCCTGAGTGTGGACAACCAAAGAAGAACCTCGTGAGTAAGCCCCAACTGAATCATGGAATTCGAAAAGGATGAATAAAAAATAGCTGCCAATTTTCATCTTCTACCAAATCCCCCATTCTTATTATAGATGTCTTCGCAACTCCAATTTCTGGTAGGACTTTGCGATTTCTTAAACTTACAACAAGTCTTGAGTTGGAGTGGTGGGTTAGCAGCAACAAACCAAATTCTTCCATCAACTGGGAACCATCTCTCCAAACTTCATCCAGAAATAAAGCAAACCTCTGAGTCTGCAATCTCTGACTCAACCACATCTTTGCATATTCATCACCGTCATTTCTATCTAATTCTATCTTTGTAAGCGTGGCTATTTGCATACACAGTTCATTTCTAAGATTGTAAAAGATGGATTATTGGAAACAGTGAGCCAAAGCAATAAGTCATCTCTGAAGAGATTTCTCACCTTTGGACTGTGGAAGACTGATATGTTTGCTGAGGGTTCTTGTGGAAGAGTATTGAAATTACTTACGATTATACGAATCTTTTGGTAGATCTGACGAGAAGACAAGGGTTCCTGGTATTTTTGGTTTCTTCATAAATGGTGTTGTTGGGTTTTCAATTTGCAAGATTATTTTCCCTAGAAAAACGCTGGTAGCACGGATCTGTAGTTGTTCTCCATATTACTCAATTATCACGATGATTTTCCTCTGAAATACTCTTTGGTGAATTTTAATTTTCAGTGTTAGATTTTGCTGGTGATAAATCTAACAACACCGATGGTTACAGGTGTTTGATTTGTCATTTCTGAAATCTAATCATATTTGACAAAATCTCAGGAACGAGGCTTCTTTCAAGGTCCGTCTACCACGAATCCTTCATCAGAGAATGAATTATATAGAGGCATAATAATTGAAATCGATTCCTGATTCCGTGAGCTGAAATTGTTTGAAGCAGATTGTCCATTGAAACTTCCATCTCCATCTTTGTCTATTGAATATCTCCAGCTCTTGTTTCTCAATAAGTCTGAGCATTATATTGACCTCAGAGCTCACTGTTTTAATATCACAAGTGGCTACTCAGAGTGTACATTGCCCCTCAGAAAATAGAAAGGAAGCAATGTACAATTTTGTGTTGTCATGCCTCAATAGCAAACTTAGAAGCACCATTACTTGAGAAGACCGAGCTTTTCTTTGGGTATCTGTGATATTTATCTTTAGATTAGGAGGCTCTACCAGTGACTTCTCTTCAAGTTGTGATCCTAGGTCTGAAGCTTCACCAATAGCACTAATAGCTAAAGTCCTTGACATAGGACAGAAACCTTGTGTGATAGATCCTTGACGATTTGTTGATGTTGTAAGAGTAACACTGATTGCATGACATTGACTTATGTGTGACTGTAACAATGATAGCAATGAGCATCCTATTGATTGGTTGTATATCAGTGAGAAAATAACTTGTAATCAGATATGCCAATCAAGAACAAAGAACTGGCTGAAGGTTGAACACTTTCCCTGAGTGTGGACAACCGAAGAAGAACCTCGTGAGTAAGCCCCAACTGAATCATGGAATTCGAAAAGGATGAATAAAAAATAGCTTCTAGTTTTCCTCTTCTACCAAATCCCCCATTCTTATTATAGATGTCTCCGCAACTCCAATTTCTGACAGGACTTTGCAATTTCTTGAACTTACAACAAGTCTCAAGTTGGAGTGGTGGGTTAGCAGCAACAAACCAAATTCTTCCATCAACTGGGAACCATCTCTCCAAACTTCATCCAGAAATAAAGAAAACCTCTAAGTCTGCAATCTCTGACTCAACCACATCTTTGCATATTCATCACGGTCATTTCTATCTAATTCTATCTTTGTAAGCGTGGCTATTTGCATACATAGTTCATTTCTAAGATTGTAAAAGATGGATTATTGGAAACAGTGAGCCAAAGCAATAAGTCATCTCTGAAGAGATTTCTCACCTTTGGACTGTGGAAGACTGATATGTTTGCTGAGGGTTCTTGTGGAAGAGTATTGAAATTACTTACGGTTATATGAATCTTTTGGTAGATCTGACGAGAAGACAAGGGTTTCTGGTATTTTTGGTTTCTTCATAAAGGGTGTCGTTGGGTTTCAATTTGCAAGATTATTTCCCTGGAAAAATGTTGGTAACACGGATCTGTATTTGTTCTCCATATTACTCAATTATCACGATTATTTTCCTTTGAAATACTCTTTGGTGAATTTGAATTTTCAGTGTTAGATTTTGCTAGTGATAAATCTAACAACACTGATGGTTACAGGTGTTTGATTTGTCATTTCTGAAATCTAATCATCTTTGCCAAAATCTGAGGAACGAGGTTTTTTTCAAGGTCCTTCTACCACGAATCCTTCATCAGAGAATGAATTATATAGAGGCATAATAATTGAAATCGATTCCTGATTCCGTAAGCTGAAATTTTTCACATCGAAGCTGATGCAAGTTGGTTCTTAATTGAGCAATAAGAACCTTTTCCGTCCACATAATGCTAGCTCCAATGTCATGTTTCACATCCAAGTTGATGCTAGTTGGTTTTAGTTGAGCAATAAGAACCTTTTCCCTCCAAAGAATGCTAGTTCCAATGAACTCTTAGATCACACATAGTGTTGAATTCCTCAATGTAGTACTTCTTCTTTCTACCCAACTCTTTTCCCCATACTAGCTCCAATGAACTCTTAGATTAGACGTAGCGTTGAATTCCTCAATGTAGTACTTCTTCTTTCTATCCAATTCTTTTCCCTATATGGATTTACAAAATTTCTCCATAACAAAATTCTTTAGCTCCTTGCTATGTGTGAAACATACATTAAGTTAAATATTCTATTTTTTCATCCATATATAATTTTATTTCATCCATATTTTTTTCCTACTCATATTATTTTCATTAAAAATAATATTAAACCATATTAAACCTTTTCACTATATGTAATTTTCCCATTGTATTAAAAACTTTACTTTTATTGTGAAGCATGAAGAATTAAATTTATGTGTGAATTGAATTTAAAGGTTTTGTGTGTCTTCAACCTTCCTTACGGGTGATGTTTTCTTTTTTATATATTTATTTCTTTAAATAAAATATGTGAGTAAGTTAAAAGAATATTTTTCTGGTTATTTGTGGAGATAATAATTTTCTCATAAGACGTGGATTTTAACTGAGTTTTGATTTATGCAATATTAAAACTAATCAAAAAAAACCAACTCATCAAATTTTTATTTAAAAAATTATTTTATTTTCAAAAACATTTATTTCAAATATTAACTAAATATATCCTTTATTTTAAATATTAAAAATATAATTATTTTTTATAAAAAAATTAACGCCAATATTAATTTGTTATATTCTCATGCAAAATGTAATTTCCTTTATTATTAGTCCCTGCCGGGGACTATAAGCGATCGATAGATCGCTGACTTTGGGTTGACCGCGGCGATATTGGGAAATATTTGGGCGTTTTCCTAAGTGAGAATAAGGTTTACGGGCCGGAATGGAATGGGGGTCTTATTACACGCTTCGCATGGATCGAGGCGAATCGGAGGTGGCGCGTGTGAGGGGCACGTGGTTGCATGCGCTGTGGTCATCTGATCGCTCACCAGGTGTCCGTCCTCGAGATTGGGGAATGTTGCGGCACTGTTTTACTGTCTTTGCGGCATTTGGGTTGGTATTGTTACTTGCTTGTTCGGCTGTGCAGTCTGTGCGATGGTTGCTCTGCGGTAGAGTTGCGCCCGGGTGATGTTATTTGCAGTCTGTGGGTTTTTTCGTCTGCGGTGGAGCTCCTGCCTGCTGGGTGTGCGTTTGGTAAGTTCGGCTAAGTTAATGGCATTCTGGTTGAATACTGAGGGTGTGTGTTCTGGTTAAATACTGAGGGTTTCTCTTACCTGCATGCAAGAGTCCATGGTTATTTGAGCATTATAAGTTAATGGCATTCTGGTTGAATACTGAGGGTTTGTCTTAGCTGTGGTCGGCATGCGCTGTGGTGATCTCATCGGCGGCCAGCTGTTCCTCTTCGAGATGCTGGAAAGTTCGGCTTGGGTTTTACTGTCTTCGCGGCCTTTGGGTTTTACTGTCTTCGCGGCGTTTGGGTTGGTATTGTTACTTGCTTGTTTAGCTCTGCAGTCTGTGCAATTTTTCGTCTGCGGTGGAGTTCCTGCCTGCTCAGGTGTTGTTACTTGCTTGTTTAGCTCTGTAGTCTGTGCGATTTTTCGGCTGCGGTGGGGTTCCTGTCTGCTCGGTGTGACTTTGGTAAGTGGTTTCTGTTACCTGCATGCAAGAGTGCATTGCTATTTGGGTTTTACCCTGTTGGGGGCCTTTGGGTTATTATGATTGCTTGGTTGTTTAGCTGTGCGGTCTGTGCGATTTTTCGTTTCTATTTGTTCTATTGTCTGTGGTGAAAACACAATGCGGTTGCTGCGTGCTGTGTTAGCTGCATGCAAGAGTCCATGGTTATTTGAGCATTATAAGTTAATGGCATTCTGGTTTAATTCTGGGGGTTTGTCTAGCTGCATGGGTTTTATGCAAATTTGGGTAAATGTCTACGGGAAGCTATGATTGTTAGCTGTATTGTTTAGAGGTTAAGTGCGGCTACTGCATCATAAATTAATGGCATTTGGATTATTATTGTGAATTCTGAGGGTTTGTCTTCTGGTTGAATATTGAGGTTTTCTCTTACATGCATGCAAGAGTCCATGGTTATTTGAGCATTATAAGTTAATGGCATTCTGGTTGAATACTGAGGGTTTGTCTTAGCTGTGGTCGGCATGCACTGTGGTGGTCTCATCGGCAGCCAGCTGTTGCTCCTCGAGATGCTGGAAAGTTCGGCTTGGGATTTAGTGTCTTCGCGGACTTTGGGTTTTACTGTGTTCGCGGGCTTTGGATTGGTATTGTTAGTTGCTTGTTTACCTCTGCAGTCTGTGCAATTTTTCGTCTGCGGTGGAGTTCCTGGCTGCTCGGGTATTGTTCCTTGCTTCTTTAGCTCTGCAGTCTGTGCGATTTTTCGTCTGCGGTGGGGTTCCTGGCTGCTCGGGTATTGTTCCTTGCTTGTTTAGCTGTGCAGTCTGTGCGATTTTTCGTCTGCGGTGGGGTTCCTGCCTGCTCGGTGTGGCTTTGGTAAGTTCGCCTGTATGGCATTCTGGTTAAATACTAAGAATTTCTGTTACGTGCATGCAAGAGTTCATGGTTATTTGGGTTTTACCCTGTTCACGGCCTTTGGGTTGTTATTGATACTTGGTTCTTTGGCTCTGCGGTTTGTGCGATTCTTCCTTTCTATTTGTTGTATTGTCTGCGATGAAAACAGAATGCGGTTCCTGCCTTTTCTGAGGGTTGCTGTTACCTGGATGCAAGAGTACATGGTTATTTGAGCATTACAAGTTAATGGAATTCTGGTTGAATACTGAGGACTTGTCTTAGGTGCATGGGTTTTATGGAAATTTCAGTAAATGTCTGCGTGAAGCTGTGATTCTTAGTTGTATTGTTTACAGATTAAGTTCGGCTATTGCATTATAAGTTAATCGCATTTGGATTATTATTGTTAGTTGGTTGTTTAGCTCTACGGTCTCTGCGATTTTTCCTTTGTATTTGTTGTATTGTCTGTCGTGAAAACACAATGGGGTTGCTGCGTGCTCGGTTAACTCTGTCGCAAACGTTTGGTTGCGGTTCTGTTATTCCAGGTGCGACTTGTATCCCGCAACTTTCTGCTGTCGCTTTGATAAGTTCGGCCAGTGCATTATAAGTTAATGGCATTCTGGTTAAATACTGACTGTTTCTGTTACTTGCATGCAAGATTCCATGGTTATTTGAGCATTATAAGTTAATGGCATTCTGGTTGAATACTGAGAGTTTGTCTTAGTTGCATGGGTTTTATAGAAATTTGGGTAAATGTCTGCGTGAAACTGTGATTCTTGGTCGTATTGTTTAGAGGTTAAGTTTGGCTACTGCATTATAAGTTAACGACATTCTGGTTAAATACTGAGGGTTTCTGTTAGCTGCATGCAACAGTCCATGGTTATTTGAGCATTATGAGTTAATGGCATTGTCGTTGAATACTGAGGATTTTGTGTGCAGACTTCGTTAACCAATTTCGTCATTTGCACATTTTCTCATGGTACTGGCATAGGCTGGCTTGTGCATGCATATGGTCTGGACGAGAAGGAGTTCGAACGCTCGGCTTCATTGCAGGTACGGTGTTATTCTACTAATTTCCTTTTGTGAATAAGTTAAACCTTAGATTAAAATGTCATGTTAGCTAGTTATAACCACATTGATTCTGATATGATGTTTAACTGCCTTGTTCTCCTTACAGAGAAAAAATTGTTTTATTATGAAAACAAAATTACATTTATTATATATGTTTCTGCATTTCACAGATATCCTTAAGCATAGGAAGTGATAAAAGTATTGCTAGCAACATATCTTGTTTCATAAACAGTTTCCAAAAATGTCAATATGACAGGCCTGTCATAGTCATTCTAACATATATCGGAGCTTTGAAACGAGTTTTATCTGATAAGAAATTAGCTGCTAGATATGTCCATAAACAGTCCCATAAAAAAAAATAGATATAGGGATATGGTTAAGCATAGGAAGTGATAAAACTATGGGTGAGAAGATATGTTGCTTGATAACCAGTTTTCAAAAATGTCAATATGACAGCGTTTCATGGTCATTCTGACATACATCACAGGTTTGAAACCAGTTTTGTCTCATAAAGAATTAGGTCCTGGATATGTTCATAAACAGTGCCATAAAAAATTATAGATGTAGATATTGACATTTAAAAGACATTGCATCAGCTCTCCTTCCACTCTCTGTTGAATGGGCCAAGCCCATGCTACCAAGTATAATCTTGCTTTTGACAGTCCATCAGTTTCCATGTTGCTGTCTTTGTAAACATGTTCAAACATGATGTGTTAAATACTCTGTTTAAGCAAGTCAAATCTCCTGAAATATAGGTTGAAGTTTATAATTATCCAATCGATTTGTTCCATTCATCCGATTCATCACAGTTTGTGAATCATCAAAGATCTGTAATTTTTGCGAATCTTCTTTCACATGCCACAATTGCCAACAGTCTTGTGACAATTTGCTTAGGCAGATTGTTGCTGTGTTTGCCAAAGCCGTCCTTTGAACATATTACATGTTCATCATTTATATGGATTGTACCTGCAGTGTCTGATAATATTGGATGTTGTTGAGAAGCGTTATGGAAGTATGCTTATGCACTACTCGTATCTGGTTCAGTTTCCAAAAATGTCGATATGACAGCGCTATCATAGTCATTCTAGCATATATGGGAGCTTTGAAGCGAGTTTTATCTAATAAGAAATTAGCTGGTAGATATGTCCATAAACAGTCCCATGAAAAAATATAGATATAGGGATATGCTTAAGCATAGGAAGTGATAAAAGTATGGCTGAGAAGATATGTTGCTTCATAACCAGTTTTCAAAAATGTCAATATGGCGACCCTGTCATGGTCATTCTGATAGGCTGATAACGAATAGCAGGAAACTTTTTGCCTTGGTATATGTTAGAGTTGCAACCTAACATAAATCACAGACAATACTTTTTATATTTTGACAGTTGAATTGGTGCAGCACTTATCTAAAACTCATAAATAGGTTCATGCTCAATTTATTTGACAAATGCAATTGACAATGGTGTTAGCTTTCAGAAATATTCTTAAAGTTCTGTTGCATTTGTTCATTTTTTCTTTCCATTGCTTCCTTTTGTTAACTTCATTTTCTGTTTCGATTGTTCCCTTTTGTTTACTTGCAGAAATATTCTTAGAATTATGCTCCATTTTTTTCATTATGTCTTTGCATTGTTTGCATTTCCAATTTCTTTGTTATTTACAAACAATGGCGTATCTTTTTAATATACATACATTTTTTTCAAAACAGTCACATTCAGTTTTTGCTAACTTCATTAATTTTTTTTGCAAAGCTGTACAAGACAATTGCAAAAGCCACCTCTGGTAAGCAATTGCAAATGATGGAACAAATAATAGATGTTGACAATTACAGATCCAGATTGCAATGCATTTTGCCTGAAAACATTGATATTGTATTAAAAAGAAATGGTCTTTTCAGACTAAACGCATTTTCATATACTGTAGGAGATTGTCTATTTGACTCATTCGAAATGCTTCTGCATTTTCGTTATACTTCAAATGAATTGCGAAATGGGTTAATAGACCACTTTCTTTTTTGCTTAAAGAACAATGACGTTGAAGTAATACAATCATATCAATATGAACTAGCACCTGAGTTCCTATACGAGTTACATGGTGTTAATGATATTGGTACATATCTTCATAAAATGCGTTATTCTGCATCTACAAATATAAACGAATCTGAACGAGGTTTATGGGGTGATACCTTTTGCATACGTTGGTTAGCTAAATGGCTAGATATATCAATTGCAATTTGGTCATTGACAAGAAAAACGAGATATTTGCTCTTCAATCAACATGAAAATGCAATTCCATATTGCATTCTCTTTCATGATGCAAATCCTGTTAGTGGTCATTATGAACCATTGGTTTACCAAAAGTTTTCAATTTGCATTTGCAATGAGTCTAATATCTACCTATCACCTATTTGCAAAGATGTTGAAAGCAATTGGATGCAGATTGCAAATAATATGCTTTTAAATGGACTGACAATTGCAAAGCAAGTGACATATAATTGTGGTGACAGTCTCTTTAATGCAATTTTCTATTTAGTAGCAACAGAATTCAATGCAGAGTCTTTGCGACTTTACATTGTGCAATCTTTTTGCAATGCAGTTATGCATAAGAATCAAGAAGCATTGCATTGTTTACAGCAATACCTGGTAGTTGATGCAATACACTATACAATGAATAGCAATTGGCAACAATATTTGATAAATATGGCAATGCCATATGAAAAAGGACAAGTGGAAGGCGGACCATTTTGCCTGCAATGGATATCTGTCATATTCAAAGTCAATATCCAAGTATGGTCCTCTGTTACTAATAGCTTTGTCAACTACAGTTGCGCTTATTCAAGATGCAATGATATTGTTAACATCTTGTCATTCATGACAAATACATCGCATATTCACTATCATCCAATGATACAAGAATATGTTCACAATTCTCAACAATTGTCCATGGAAACAAATGATGTTTGTAATCAATTGCATCATGGGCATGTACTAGAAAAAGAGCAATGTATATCTCAAGTACATTTTAGCAATAATATTGCATTTGAGATAGCATCTCATTTAGAGCAAATGCAACCAACTAAGGATTGTAGGCTGAATTATCACAAGCTAAAGCAATTCATACGTGCAAAACGCAAATGCAATGACAAATGCAAAAAACCATTTTCTAATAAGAAGTCAAAAAAGAAAAATGCAATACAAATTTATATCGAAAAAGTCGAAGACACACCTAGGAATATATGTGCAGTTTGCAACAAATTGCATTTTGCAAAAAATATTAGGTTCTTCACTACATATTTGCAAGAAAAGCATATGGATTTGACGTTGAACAATAGGAGCTTTAACAATGAAAACATATGTGTTTCTTGCAAGAAAGCACTTGACAATGGAAAGCTGCCACAATTTGCAATTTGGAAAGCTGTTCACAATTCTCAACAATTGTCCATGGAAACAAATGATGTTTGTAATCAATTGCATCATGAGCATGTACTAGAAAAAGAGCAATGTATATCTCAAGTACATTTTAGCAATAATATTGCATTTGAGATAGCATGTCATTTAGAGCAAATGCAACCAACTAAGGATTGTAGGCTGAATTATCACAAGCTAAAGCAATTCATACGTGCAAAATGCAAATGCAATGACAAATGCAAAAAACCATTTTCTAATAAGAAGTCAAAAAAGAAAAATGCAATACAAATTTATATCGAAAAAGTCGAAGACACGCCTAGGAATATATGTGCAGTTTGCAACAAATTGCATTTTGCAAAAAATATTAGGTTCTTCACTACAGATTTGCAAGAAAAGCACATGGATTTGACGTTGAACAATAGGAGCTTTAACAATGAAAACATATGTGTTTCTTGCAAGAAAGCACTCGACAATGGAAAGCTGCCACAATTTGCAACGCCCGAACAAATAAGACGTAACATTTCATTGCCAACTGTAAATATACTTTCAGAGCTAGAAGAAAGACTTGTGTCATTGAGAATTGCATTTGCACAAATCAGACAATGGGGACATAGACGGTCACAAATTGGCTTAACGGGATCAATTATCAATGTACCAGTTCATATGGACATTGTGCAAAAAGCATTACCACAATATCTAAATGATACAATGACAATTGCAGTTGCATTGAAAAGAAGATTGCAATACAAAAATGCATACCAAACAGGCAAAGTACATCCCACTATTGTCATGAAGGCATTGAACGAACTATGTTCTAGAAGTCTTTATAAAGCTAGCAACATTTGTATAAATGAGAATTGGGCCCATGTTTTACAAGAGGATAATGAATACATTGTACAAAATTCAAACAGTGACAATGAAAGTGATACAGATAGTGATGCAAATAATGAAGCACCTACTGAAACATTGGTGCATGGATTAATAGAATCACAACGCATCTACGATCTGCAAGACAAGATTATTGAAGTCGCCCCTGCTGAAGGACAACGACCATTAGGCATCTTCAAGGACAAATATGCAGAAGAAATGAACTTTCCAACATTATTTTATGGCGATGCACGTGATCATGACATCACAAATAGGTTTACTTACCAAAAAATTGTCCAATGGGAATTGTTACAAGCAAATGGTGACTTCCAATATCATACAACAAATTTGTTTTTCAAGACAATGCGAATAATAATTGATAAAGTGCTTTCTTGCATATGGGTGCGAATAAGAAAGGGACAACTAAAAGGCAGGAAAATATTAGCAAAAGATGTCAAGTATCGAGCAAATTTGGAAAAGTTATTGAAATCTGACATTGGATACATAGATTTCAAAAACATTCGCATATCTTCTGACCATTTGGAACAAATTAGGAAAAACATATTTGCAATGATACGACAACTAGGCCCTCCAACTTTCTTTGTGACATTCACAAGTGCAGAACATCGATGGAAACCATTAGTAGATACACTTGTCACATTGTTTAGAAATAAAGACAAAAGAAGTGCTATTGATATATTAGAAGATGATGACATTGACTACCTTATAAGAAAATATCCAGTCACATGTAGCCAATACTATAGACATAGAATTAATGCTATAAAGCGATTGATATCTCAAGATACTACATTCTTTGGAAAAATATCTGATTACTATTTTGTAACAGAATTCCAAAATAGAGGAACTGAACATGAACATGGACTGTTATGGATAGAGAATGCTCCAATATATGGAAAAGAAAGCAACTCAGAAATTGAGAAGTTTGTTGACAATTACATCACTTGTAATACAAATCATTTGGAGCCAGATGTTGCTAAATTGCATAAACATCGCCATACAAAAAGTTGTAAGAAGCGAAAAAATTCAAATTGCAGATACAACTTCCCCATGCCACCAATGAAATCAACAATGATCATTGAACCAACCAATGCAAAAAATACAAAAGTTGTAGAGAAATCAATATCGTTTTTTGCATTCTTGGGGCAAACAAACTACAATGATTCAACAACACATGACGATTTCCTCCTAGAAATAGGATTGCTACAAAATGAGTACATAGAGCTATTGCAACATACAGTAAAGCAACCAACAATTTTCTTGAAACGAAAACCTTCTCACATTTGGAATAACAGTTTTGCAAACAATATCCCTGCTTTATGGAATGCAAATACAGATGCACAATTTGTGCTGAATGCATATGCTGCAGCATCATATTGCAGTTCATATATGGCCAAAATTGACAAGTCTATGACAAATGCATTTAGAAGAATACGGAAAGAGCATCAAAAAGATGAAATTGATGCTATGCAAATGATTCGTAAACTTGGAAATACATTACTCAATCTACAACAAATGTCAGCTCAACAAGCAGTGCATATAGCACTTTCATTGCCATTGAATTCTAGTTCAAGGGAATGCATATTTGTCAACACGTCTCTAGTTGATGAACGCACGTTTATGCTTAAACCACCTATTCTTTTGAAACAAGAACCTGATGATTCAGAAGATGTTATGTGCCATTCCATTGTTGACTACTACATTGGACGACCAAGTTCCATTAGCAAAATTTTCCTTGCTGAATTTGTATCAAATTACAAGAAAAATGGCAAACCGATATCTAAAAGGAAAAAACCAAATGTTATACGATTTGTCAAATATAACAAACACAATGATATTGAAAACTTTTGTCGAGAGAAATTATTGTTATATGTGCCATTTGAAAATTGTGAAGATACATTGAAACAAGAATTGGCTACATGGCTCTCTGCATATACATTACATGAAAAAACAATTCAAGTTAATGAAGCCAAATTTACATATAACATCAATCCAACATGGGGTGATTTAGAGACTGCAACAAATGAGCAAATTAGTTCTTTGAGTGCTAACGAAATGAATATGCAAAATCAAGAGAACAATTCGCATTATGAGGAATATGATTTGCAATCGGACTTGCAATTTCCAAAACAATTTGAAATGAAGAAAAAAATCAATCTTGGATTTCAAATTACTGCCCATCCATTTTTAATGGAGAACAATGAATATTACAAACTTAGAAGAATCTTGAACAAAGAACAACAAGCAATTGTAAAAGACATTGCAATTAAAAAAAAAAAAACCCCAAGGAACCAATTTACCTTTTTATTACAGGTGGAGCAGGTGTAGGTAAAATGCTCACAGCAAAAGCAATTTTCCAAATGCTTATACGAATTTATGATTCACAAAACAGAACTGATCCTATGAAACCAAAAGGTCTAATATTAGCATACACAGGAAAAGCTGCATATAATGCAGGTGGAACAACAATCCATTCTGCATTGCTAATGCCTTTTAACAAGTCTCAACTGTTCTCGCTGAGCAAAGAAGTATTGGACAACTTATCAAAGCTATATCAAGAATTGCAAGTAGCTTTCATAGATGAGATCTCGATGATTGGAAGTCGGTTCTTATATTCTATTGACAATAGACTCAGAAACATAAAACATGTCCAAACAAAATACTTTGGGAACATTGACATTATATTTTGTGGTGATTTCTATCAAGCTCAACCTATCCAAGACTCTCTTATTTTTGAACAACCAACAATCAACAATCAAACAATAACACATGATTTCTGGAAGGATAATGTCAAGTGCTTCCAATTGCATATGACAATGCGACAAACAAATAAGAGATTCATATCAGTGTTAAATAGAATGCGAACAAATTGTCAAACATCTGAAGATATAACATACATGAATACAAGTTGCATGCGCCCTGTACCAAATGATCCAACATTTCCCTACTTATTTTACAAAAACAAAGATGTTGCAATGCATAACAAGAAAATGTTGATGCTAATGCCTGGCAAAGAAATTTTGATTCATGCAATTGACGAAAATCAAGAGAATAACGACAATTTCACAGCTCATCAACATACAGCTATTTTTCCACCACAGCTTTTGATAAAGTTGAACATGTTAGTTGAAATGTATGCTTGCAATTATGATGCAGCAGATGGGCTAGTGAATGGTGCAGATGGAATAGTTAAAGCATATACCCATACAAATAAGGTCGATGTTCTATGGATTAAGTTCCATGACCTTAACATTGGTCATCGACAATCTAGAAAACTAGGTCATTTGTACACTTCAGAGATAGCGCATGACTGGACACCAATATTGCGAATATCAAAACCAATGCCTATGACATCAAAGATGGCACCATTGAAAATACGAAAACAATTTCCAATTCACCTTGCATGTGCACGCACAATACATAGATCACAAGGCTTAACCTTGGATAGACTTGCATTCGACCCTACTGGAGTACAAGTGCATGGTCTAGTATACACAGCACTGTCACGTGTCAGAAACATAGAATCATTGTATTTGCTTAATCCTCTTAAACATAGCAACTTCAAGGTCAAGCAAAAAGTAAATTCTGAAATGCAACGTTTGCAAACCACTGCAAAATGGCAACTAGAATATGACTGTTCATCAATACAGTCATTGCGGTCCATCTTTATTCTTTCATTGAACACTCGCAACCTTCGTTCGCATCTTATTGACATATGCAATGACTATGACACAATGCAATCTGATATCTTGTGCTTACAAGAAACACATATGTTGCTGTCTATGCAAAATGAATACTTCAAAAATTTCAATTGCATCTCAAGTTGCATTAAGCATGGAGTAATGATATTGATAAAGAAAAATATCATTATCCTTGAACATACCCATTTTGAAGACTGCTTTGTAGAAGCATTGTTTGCAAAAATAAAAGTTCACACATTGCAAATTGCAATACTCAATATATATGCATCGCCACATGCAAACCTAAACAATATCCTCAACGTCATTGGAAAAGCCTTATACCAGTTAGATCTGAACAATATCACAGTTATACTAGGGGACTTCAATATTGATATGGTGCATTGCAATCAAAAAACAAACCAACTAGAAACCTACATGCAAAACAACAATCTTCATTTCCTAGTTGACAAAAGTAATAGCATGCACAAATCATTGATTGACCATGTTTGGGCAAATCTAGGCAATATAAAGTATAGAATTTTCGTATTGGATGCATATTGGTCTGACCATGATGTACTATCTCTTGTCCTTGACCTATGATATACACATGAAACAGTTTACAAAATTCCAAATTTTGGCATTTTTGCAATACTTCATTGGTTTTACCATACCTATTTTACTAAAGCAAACTACAATATCTTTTTGTGGTAAACGACGTGATAACAGGATACATACTATGCATTCTATTCTACATTTAGATATATGGCATTCTGTATTGATCAATGCAACTTGTTCCAAAGACAACCTTTTCAATTAACCAACACAACTATCCTACCATAAATTTGCAGATATGACCTCATCTATTTATGCATGCAGATTCTGCTTGTAAAACCCTTTTCAATTGAACAGAATGACCAAGAAAAAAGAACAACAACATGCAACATAAACAAACAGAGTATATTCTTTTTGCCCTTCCTCTTCTATGGATCTTGTCTTTTTGTTCAAGTTTACTTTTATATGTTCTTTTGACTTGTACTAAATATGTCTTGCTATTCTATAACATAGCATAAATCTTGAGAAAGGAAATGAAACAATTGAAGAAATAGAATGCATAAGCCAATTAGAAAGCGCAAACGAACCACTTGTTTTCCAAAGGTATGTCTATGAGAACCACACAAAAATGGTAATCTGTATTTAGAATATTAATGTCTGCTATATATGCATTCTATTTTTAGTTTTTACATATGTATGGTTCTATGCTTTTAATGTTCTTGTTCAGTTTTTACTTCTGCTTTGCACTAAATATATGTTACTATTCTATAACATAGCCTAAATCTTCAGAGACGAAATGAAACAGTTGAAGAAATAGAATGCATAACACAATTAGAAAGGGCAAGCCAACCACTTGTTTTGCAAAGGTATGTCTATGACAACTATACAAATATGCTGATTTGTATTTAGAATAATAATGTTCAGCAAGACATGTTTATGACAACTATACAAATATGCCAATTTGTATTTACAATGTTAATGTTTAGTATATATCCATTCTATCTTTACACATGTATGGTTCTATGCTTTTAATGTTGCTTGTTAACTGTTTACTTCTATATGCTCTTTGAAACCGAACTAAATATATGTTCCTATTCTATAACATAGCATAAATGCTGAAAAAGGAAAACAAAAAACTGAAGAAATAGACCACATAAGTCAATTAGGAAAGGCAAACCAACCACTTGCTTTGAAAAGGTATGTATGACAACTATACACATATGCTATTTTCTATTTAAAATATTAATGTTTACTATATATATCTCCTCTTTTTACATATCTATATTTAAATGTATATATGTCAGATTAGTGTTTGCTATATATATCTTCTCTTTTTCCATATCTATATTTAAATGTATATAAATTAGAAAATCTTGGACGAGTGAAGAAAGCACTAGTAGTAAGTTCCCCCAAACAATGCAGCAAGAAGACATGTACAGGTTACATATCAGAATTTCTTTATTGATTGCTTATCACAAAATACATGTGATAATATCCACACCATATTGAACCATGCGTTTGCTTGTGTTAGTCCAACTCAAACAATCAGAGCCAAACTTCATTCAACAAACGTGCAAAATGATACATCAAAAAGGTATGCATATGAAACACAATCCTCTAATCTATTTCTAGTTATTCAGTCTTTAGGAGAAACATAGTATTCTACAAATGTTTATAGCAATTTCTAACTAGGCAATTTTAATAGGCAAAAACAGATACTGCCAATTAAAGTATCGATTGAAGATCTCAATAGTCGTAAAACTGGGCAGCTATTTGTTGGAGACATAATGGTTGTCTATAGTGCATTCCTTGATAAAGCAAATAAATCACGTCAAGTATTGCGAGCTGATTTGACAGATGATCAAGGAATGATGACTATAACGTTGAGTGTACCTGCACATTTGGTCGAGCGACATGAACACAAAATTTTGCAAGGCAACAACATCTCAATTACAAACTTCAGGATATTGCCTAAAAGTGTTTATGATCGCGGTGACTGTGACAAAATAATATTGCTTACTGAATCAAGTATCATAGAAACTGTAGCTGAAGTTTGCAAAGAATATCATTTCATTCCCAATACAACCATTAGGCAATTTGCAAACAAAAAAGAAATGTACCCAATTGGCACAATCGCTGCTGCCGTTACACTTGCCAAACGAGTTGGATTGCATTACATACTCCATATCAAAGACGGAGATTCTGAAGACGACAATGCAACTGTATGTATTCAGATGTTATTTATTCTTAATTGTCAGTAAATAACATGCATCACTTCAATAGATAGTTGTTCTAATTTGTCCATAGTTTTTGTAATTTGTCTTCTGCAATTGCAATCTTTCAATGCATACAAACAATGTAGTTGCATATTACTTCTTGTATTTCTCAATACATAGCAATTTCTGTTCTGCAGTTGCAACTCTTTGACACATATGAACAATTTTTCGTTTCAATCGAAAAACAATTGCAAAAAGGACACCTTCCGCTGATTCTTTTCAAAAATTTAACAAAAAAGGTAAACACCACAGAAACAATATTCAGAGCATCAAAGTCAACGTTCATGACTGAACTGAACACAGATGCACTCAACAACCTCACAAAACTAACTACATCTACCCATGCTATAAGTATAGCAATAATAATGTTTTTGCCGCATTTGCATTTGGCATGTAATAATCAAAATTAACGTTTGAATGTTTTATAAACAAGTCGAAGGTATTCTGACCACAACAAATCCATATTCAACTCCTTTCGAACCTGTTTGTGGAATTTGTAACTGTCCAGTGAATTCATCCATAGCAATATCCAATGGAACAATTTTCTGTTCACAATGCAATGATAATTGCCCTTTCGTCTACAAGCATTGTATAAATGCTGTAATAGAATCCATTACAAATAACTTTGTCCAATGCATTATCAGGGAGCCCTTATTACATGACTTGCTTCCTGATTTAAAATCAATGTCATATGAGACATATTTGCAACAAAAAGCTACCACTGTTTACATTTTACGTGACTTCAAAATTCAGAGCAAGTTCACACTAAATGAAGATGACGAACTATTACATGTCAACTAACAAATGGAAGGTACATCAACATATGCCTTAACATGTTTTCTCTCAAATATGTCCTCTCTTCAATTTACAGTGTTATCTTTTTGTTCTAACTAACCATTTGATATACAGATTACAAAATCCAGGAGCATGGCAGCCTTCAGATCCATAACAAATGCAAAAGTAATATGGCCATGTTTCTTCATATTATGCTGTCACGATAATACAAGTATTTGACTTGCAATTTTGAGTCATTTACAAACATAATGTAACGCAACAGTTGATTTTGAGTCATTTACAAAGATTTTGTGTTTGTAATGTTTCTGTTTCTGTTCTCTATCTCAAAAAAGGCTACAAAGTCTTTATCCATATGTGTTTGTAATGTTTCTGTTTCTGTTCTCTATCTCAAATGGAACACATTCTGCATCATGCTTCAAGCTTGACAACGAGAGATTGTCTTGTCAGCTTTTGTATCTATATTTTTGTCGCATTTTAAAAACTGCCATGTTTCGTTTAAACTATATCATTGAATATAGCAAATGCAACATCAGTTGAGCAATAATTTTGTATGTACAGCTGCTGACTGCAAACAGCAAAGATTCCATAGATTGATTAAATGACAAATCGTATATTGAATCAGCTAGTCATTTCTGTCTGCTCGTATGTTATGGCTGAATGCTAGGTTAGTTTTTGTTTCTTGCATAGTGTAGCTAACGGTTCAGGAAACAGACGTAGAAAGTCTTTATACATGTCTATTTGTATTGTTTCTGTTATCTTGTATTTGAGATCGAAGGCATTCTACAACATGCTTGAAGCTAGACTTTATAAATAGCATCAAACTATATGCACTTTAAAATGAATATATGTTGTTTGAAAATGCAATTATGGCATAATGCATTTGGTATTATTACTCCTTACCTGGGGCTATATGCAATCGATCAATTGCTAACTGTTACTTGATATGCATGATTTTTCATTATAATAGCATTATAACCTTAACCCAAATGAAAGTTTTGGGCTCGAAAGGTTTTGTTTTATATTACCTATGTTTCTGTTTACTGTTGGCTGTACAATTTGCTTAAATTTTTTCCATGTTGCTAAACACATCTGATTCAAAGTCAAATGTACAGTTATATTTTTGAAACAAATGCTCCAGGATAACTGCTTTGCATAAAATCTGGTAACATTACGAGGAAACAATTTATCCCACAGACCATGTGAATATGCCATATATCTGGAGACTGCTAACATGATTTGCAGTTTACAATCTGAACAATGCTCACATGGTTTCCAATCTACAACGGACAAAGGACACAATGGCTAATGTACATTTCTGGTAGCTTCCACTCATTCCATTGGTATTCTTCCTCGGAGTCAATGCTGAAATTCAAATGAGTAAGTTTATCTGAACCCATTTCATTTTTTACATCATTTGAAATCGAAACCTTATTTCAGAAGTCTATGGCTTTGTAGGTTCATGCTTTTGATCTCTCCTTGTGCAATGCCATGTTTAACTAGTTAGCATGAATATGGAATTTGTATTTGCTGTTGGTGGAGTTCCTGTTCTGCTTGTCTAGCTTGACATTATTTTGAAATCTTGTTGTCTAATTAGCAGCACTGTTGCAATGACTTCTGAAATGAAACACAGAACAACTGCCAATATTAGAATATTACCTCACAAAAGGCAAGTAGAATCTGCAACTATTTCATGGTCTTTCTGTTTGCAACTATTTCAGGTTTTTTTGGCAAATACCATATCCAGACATCTTTGTTTCATTTATCAATCAAAATATTATTAAATGCAAAATTGAGTTGAGATGTTTTAGGTTACACTTCCATGTTATTTCAGTTTTGCATAATTTGACTACTGTTTTGACTCAACAAGTTTATATGCATCAGCAAATGCTTTTGATGATATAAAATGTGTGGGGTTGTTAATATGCCATGATTATTCTCACTTGAGAAGGTTTATTCCACCCATTTCCACCATTCTTCATCATGACATTTATTATAATTTATCATTTAAATCCATTTTATAAATAATTTATGCTCTCATGGATGAATGTTATTTATTCTCTTTTATTTTTAATAAATTGATTATTATGCATTAATTTATCAATGATAGTTCTAATAAGTTGGTTGTAACATCATTCGCCATTCTTAGCCTCCAAAGTAACTTCCAGATTGAAGATTTGATTTTTAAATCAGCCAACTCAGAAATTCGCTGGTTTAAGGAGTGACAGTTTTGCGGTTAAGATTCTGAGCAAATAAAGACGAATTTGGAAAATCCGGAACATGGGTTTTGTCCAGAACGGGCCCAATTATCTTTTTAAAGAACAGTTTGCCCAAATTCGGCTTGTACAGGGAGAAACGCAGGGTTCTTTGAACACGATTTTCTGGGATTTGTTGTTGCGGCCGCCCTCCAAATCTTAGCTGCAAACCTAAATCCGCCTTGTTCTTGTTGATCAATGGGTTGGAATCAACCTAAATTTGTAAGAGAAATCATGATTGTAATTATCTATACTCTGATCTTTCTCTATTTAATGAAACCCAAGATCAGAGACGGGGGAGATTGGAGAGAGACGTGATGATGGAAGAATGATAGAGAAATGATGGACAACGGTGGTGGATTATTCATGCTGTAGCTTTTGCTGTTGTAATGATTCCAATTGGCTGATTAATAAATGAATTGGGAATTGCTGTTCATTCTTCTTATTCTGAAGTGATCCCGCAGCATCCGCTGGCGGCTAAGGGCCCAGCCTATGGCGGAATACGCTGCTACTACTGTATAGTATCTTCTTTTGTTTTATGCGTGGTTTGCTATCTTTATTGTTCAGTAATCTGATGCATGAATGCTATGTGATCATTAATTCATTAATGTTCTTTCCGAATTCCTTGTGGCGATTCTGCGTTATATCATTAAGTCTTTTCCAGAATTGATTGCATGGTATCAATCTGAATCGGGTATTTCTGTTACAGAGCTTTTGTATTAAACATTACCATCATAAGATTTATTTGAAGTTATGATTATTGGAATCCGGAAGTAATATTGTATTTGGAAACATAGTTCTCATCTCAGATTACTATCTTAGTGTGTTGAATGTATATATGATTGTTGTTCTATTAGTGTGTTTTGTATATATGATAACTGTTGTTCCATAATTCATTTGTGAATATCGCCTCATAAAGTAAATTGCTTTTGAAGATTGTTATTTCATTGCAAAATGTGAGTTTGGTTCAAGTTTACTTTTGACTCGCGAGATTTAGTTCTTTTGATTGCTGTTTCATTTGCTGCTATTCTATTTCCATTTCGCTGTCCCATTTTACTTTCTGCTGATTTATTTACTTGCCTTTGTTGCTTTGGTGTGGGAGGAGGATCAAGGCTGTCGTGAGACACAGCAGACGCTATTATGCTCCCAGAACCATGATCCATACTCTAATTCCTTTTCCTTCATCGATTTCTAGAGGAATGAGTTATTGCTACCATATCCTCGATTGATGGTTGTTTGAATGAATGATTTAGTTTAGAACATTTCAGTTTCTTGCTATCCCAATTAGATTTCTTTTTCAAGCATTCATTTACTTTTGGGTTTTAAGCACTATACTGCGAAACATTACTCTTAAGAAAATAGCCGCCTCAGACAGAGTACACTCTTGGAATAAAAAGTCGTCCCTGGGTTGATAATTAATGTGAAGGTAATTAGGAGTTCGAAAGACACCTTTTTATCGCTCCACATTTTGGCGCCGTTGCCGGGGAAGAGTGTAGCCATTTCTAAAGAGTAGTGTGAATCTGATGAGTGCCTGCTAGGGAAGAGTTGGATCTTAAAAACGGAAGGTAAGAACCTGCGTAAGGAGCATGTAAAAGCCCTGCTCCACCGTCCACTTTCCAGCAGGACTCTTAAAGAACCTAGGGTAGAAATAGATGTTTGAATTTTTGTGAATGATTAGAAAAAAAGATAGGAATTTAAAAAAAAATGAATCACATGATCTCACGCAAGTGGTGATGTAAGCACCACCCATTTCACTAACTAATTGCCAGGAACATTTGAAGAAGGAGCCTCGAAGAAACACATGAAGAACATCTTCTATTATGGTAAGAAATGGCTCACGTTTCTACTTTTGAATTTCCTATCAAAGATCTAGGAGTGACACAAATGCACATAATTCCCCCATCTTTACCAAATTTTCATGGTTTAGCAAATGAAGATCCACATACATTTATGTTTGAGTTTGAAATACTTTGTAGAGGATATGATTATTGTACTAATGATCAAAGATTGAAAGTGTTTCCTCTTACTCTAAAAGGAGCAGCTCTCCGATGGTTCATGAGCCTAGGTGGGAATTGCATCCAATCATGGGAGGACATGAAGAACATATTCTTGAAGAAGTACCAAGACTATTGCAAATCCAATGAAGATATTTTCTATATGATACAAGGGGAAGATGAAATTTTGGAGGACTATGTAGATCGATTTCATTATAACCTTCAAAAATCAAAATATAAGCATTTGGAAAAAGAGATCTTAAAAACACGCCTTCTTAAAGGAATCAAAGATAAATGTTTAGAAACCCTAAATCTGATAGGAAAAGGTGATGTTTTTCAGTTATCATATGATGATGTTTGTGAGTTGTGCATAAGGTATTCAAGAGGAATCTCCAAGGCTGGTAAGAATTTTAGAGATGTTTGTTTTTCCTTTTCCAAATATGCTACAAGAATAGGAGACATAAGAGCTGAAATCGAAGCTTTATTTGAAAATTTTAAATTGGATTTTATTAGCTCTTTAAAAGAAAAATTGGATGTTTTGCAGGTTCATAAAAATGAAGAATTTGATGAAGTGTTTTGTTCTCATGACCGAAAGGAGCATCTCATAGATACTCACTCTTCCTTATCTATGATGGAAGTGGCATATCAAAGAGGTAAGGAAGCTGCAACAAGGTCAAAACCACAGAAATCATGGCCTACAAGTATGGTTCAAAACACTTTTTCTCCATCGTCATACTTGCATAATCCATTATGGAATGCTAATGTGTTAGGGCGGCCATGTCAATATAACCACCTATCTTGTTTACAAGTTGGGCATGGTTCATCTTATGATGGCATGACTACTCTCCCTCATCTTGTAGCACAAGCACATTCTCCATATTCTCCACCAGCTCTTTCACAACACCTTGCGTGCCCATTCACACAACCCAATCAGCCACATCATCAAAATGCTCCTGCTCAACTAATTTCACACCCTCACCATAATAAACCAGTACAACATGCTTACAATGTTGAGCTGGAAAATTTACCCACCCTTCCCACCCATTCTATCTCACATGTGTTATTAGAAAAAACCTACAATGAGATTCAAAATGTTTCAAATGCAAAAATTGTAGAAGCTATGGAAGAAAATGAGGTTTCTTTTACTAGGCATCAACAAGCTATTTTAAAAGCTCAAGAACTTCATGATATGATGGCTATGCAAGATCAAAAAAGTAATGCATACATTGAAGATTGGTTTCACTCCATCATTTATTTGCAACATCACTCCATGCTTCAACAATTTTTGATACCATTTTTTCAAGGGAAGCCACCTTCTCATACCCTAATTTTCATTAATATGCATTTTTCAAATTTGGGTATGTGCATACGTGAAGCCGTGTTTCGAAAATGGCTTCACTGGAAGTATTCATACACGTAGTCATTTTTCAAATCAAAATAGGTTAGTGTAGAAAATAAAATAAAACAAAATAAAGACATAAATAAGTGCATTTTGTTTTTCCATGTAAAACTAGAGTTTTTTGCAACATGCTATGCAAATCAACATCGGTGATAAATTTTTTATAATTTGTGTTTGTAGATGAATCATAATGGAAATAATAAGTTCTACAAACACTCATTTTCATTTTTATCACCAATTTAAAAAAAAAATGCTTGAATTTCATTTTTTTGGCTTGCGGGCTTGATGAACTTTCTGGAAAAACAGTCGGGACAGTCATGTTTTGAGGGACCAAAAGTGAATATTTTTAAAACCTGTTTCTACCCTAAGTATCCCTTGATGTCTACTTTCTAACCCAATTTGAATCACTCAATTTGGATTTGAAACGGAAAAGTTAGAACCAAAACATTGACCGGTTATCTAGCGGGCAGCTCAGGAACAGAGTTGGGACAGTCAGTTTTTGGAGGCCTAAATGACCATATTTTTAAAACCTGTTTCTACCCTAGGTAGCCCTTGATGTCTACTTTCCAATCCAATTTGAATCACTCAATTTGGATTTGAAACGAAAAAGTTAGAGCCAAAACATTGACCGGTTATCTAGCGGGCAGCTCAGGAACAGAGTTGGGACAGTCAGTTTTTGGAGGCCTAAATGACCATATTTTTAAAACCTGTTTCTATCCTAAGTAGCCCTTGATGTCTACTTTCCAATACAATTTGAATCACTCAATTTGGATTTGAAACGAAAAAGTTAGAGCCAAAACATTGACCGGATGTCTAGCGGGTAGCTCAGGAACAGAGTTGGGACAGTCAGTTTTTGGAGGCCTAAATGAATGAATTTTTAAAACCTGTTTCTATGGTAGATTCCCCTATGAATCTAGTTTACAATGCAATTGGAATCACTCATTTTCGATATCGTATGGGGAAGTTATGATCAAAATACTGACTGTCTATCGTAAATCAGCACCCTTAAAACTATGTCTTTCCGGCTGTTCCTTACAATATTTGACCTATCAATTCTTCTTGTCTTCAAAACCTGTTTCTATTGGAGATCAATAAATGAATCTATTTTAATTTCCAATTTGAATCATTTGAATCCGACATCAAACGAAAAAGTTATGCTTGAAATATCAACTGTTGGTCTAAGCCGGGTAATTGAAAATGACTCTATTATGCAGGTTGTTCTAAACAAATTTGACATATCATATCATTGAGTTTTTAAAACCTGTTTCTATTGGAGATAAACCTTTGAATTAGCTCTCATTTGGCTTTGGAATCACTCAATTTGGACGAAAAACAAAGAAGTTGTGATTAAAACACTGCTGGTTAGTATGGTCGACGACTGCTCTCCCGCAGGTACCAAATAAATTTTACTTTGTTATTTTCTCTATGGATTTGTTATACAGAGTAACTACTTGTTGTTTTTTGCATAATTCTTGGATTAGGGGAGCCCGCGCACCTCTCTTTCTCCATGATTGAATGTTTTATTGCAGGTAGACACTCGTTTTTTTGCAGGTCCTGGGAAAATAAAGAAGGTCAACTTATGGACGAGTGATTTTTCAAAGAAATTTTTATAAAACAAAGGAATTTTATCCAAATCATTACCCAACGGATTCATAATAGAACAAATGAAGAATTGATTTCAATTTCAAGATTCATGTCTTGTTACTACTGCCAAAACATTTTTTCAAAAAGATCATTTTTTCAATAATATCATAGCTGTTGTAACTTAATTTACATATTGTTTTTTAAATAACATGTTGTTTCTTTTCTAATTTCTTTTATATTTTGTGTTTCAGGTGTTGCTTCATTCAAACTGTGACCCATCCTCAACTTCAATACAGCGAACAGCTAATTCATTCTTTGCATGCTTGCATTTTATGGTTGTATATTTTGCTGTTCCTTTTCTGAAGGAACAGCATTTGTGTGCATTTTTGTCGTTCCTGCTGTTCCTTTTTCAAAGGGACATCATTTTCGTTTTGCTATTTATTTTCTAAAGGAATAGCACTTTTTGGTTCAGCCATTCATTTTGTTGTTCCTTTTTCACAGTTCATTTTGTTGTTCCTTTTCGAAATGGAACAACACTTTTTGCACTTTCACATTTTGCTGTTCCTTTTCGAAATGGAACAGCGCTTTTTGCACTTTTCCATTTTGCTGTTCCTTTTCGAAATGGAACAACACTTTTTGGCACTTTTCCATTTTGTTGTTCCTTTTCGAAATGGAACAGCACTTTTTGGCACTTTTCCATTTTGCTGTTCCTTTTCGAAATGGAACAGCACTTTTTGCACTTTCACATTTTGCTGTTCCTTTTCGAAATGGAACAACACTTTTTGCACTTTTCCATTTTGCTGTTCCTTTTCGAAATGGAACAACACTTTTTGCACTTTTCCATTTTGCTGTTTCTTTTCGAAATGGAACAGCACTTTTTGGCACTTTTCCATTTTGTTGTTCCTTTTCGAAATGGAACAGCATTTTTTGCACTTTCACATTTTGCTGTTCCTTTTCGAAATGGAACAGCACTTTTTGCACTTTTCCATTTTGCTGTTCCTTTTCGAAATGGAACAACACTTTTTGGCACTTTTCCATTTTGCTGTTCCTTTTCGAAATGGAACAGCACTTTTTGGCACTTTCACATTTTTGCTGTTCCTTTTCGAAATGGAACAGCACTTTTTGCACTTTTACATTTTGTTGTTCCTTTTCGAAATGGAACAGCACTTCTGCACTTTCACGTTGGGTGTGTTTTTGCTGTTCCTTTTTCAAAAAGAACAGCATTTGGTGTGTTTTTTCTGTTCCTTTTTCAAAAGGAACAGCACTTTGAGTTTTTTGTTGTTCCTTTTTCAAAAAGAACAGCAGTTTGAGTTTTTTGCTGTTCCTTTTTCAAAAGGAACAGCAGTTTGAGTTTTTTGCTGTTCCTTTTTCAAAAGGAACAGCAGTTTGAGTTTTTTGCTGTTCCTTTTTCAAAAGAAACAACAGTTTGAGTTTTTGCTCTTCCTTTTTCAAAAGGAACAGCAGTTTGAGTTTTTGTTGTTCCTTTTTCAAAAGGAACAGCAGTTCGTGTTTTTGCTGTTCCTTTTTCAAAAGGAACAGCAGTTCGAGTTTTTGCTTGCATGGATTCTTCTCTTTCAAAAGGAACGACATTTGCATTTTCGCGTTTTCTGTGTGTATTTTTGTTTTTTGGTGTGCATTTTCTTTGATGTTCCCTACACGGAACACCACTTTTTGAGTGTTTTTGCTGTTCATTCAAAAAAGCAACACTTTGAGAATATTTTTGAGGGCAACCCTTTCCTTTCTCTTGTGGGATTATTCATAGTTCAGCTCAACCACATTCTCCTGATTCTCTTTCATGACATGAAGTACACTACTTTTATGAGGACAGGAATTATGGATTCTTTTGAAGCAAAGTTAATATTATTCACGTTATGATCTTTAAAAGGACAGCTCTTTGATGATAGATTCTTTTTAAAAGGGACACAATTATTTATATATTCCTTTACTGTATTGTTTTCTGCTGTACATGATACTGATTGATCATCTTAATACCATGCTGGTTCCACCCTTCCTGGTTATAATCTTCTCTATCTATAATAAATGAGATTATGGGTATATTTTTTTTATATTGACATGTTCAACTTCTTCCGCCATCCCTGCTCTTAAGGAGTACTGAGCCTCCCTCTTTTTATCATAAAAATGTGTAATAATAACAAAATTTTGTTCGCAGATGGAGGATAGGGGGTCTCATTACGAGCCAGCCTACCATGTTCATAAGGCTGTAACAAAGTGACATTCCCATTATGGCCACCACACCAGGGTTATGATCCATTGGATAACCAAATTATCCTTGGAACAGGAGGTCTCATCACGAGCCGGCCTGATCACTTTTGCTACCTCCTAGTGAATGGCAGTGTGGTTATCTGGTTACCACGCCAGCACACTGATCTCTTTTGTAGAACAACACTAAAACTCTCCATTTATAAATTGAGGATCCTGGCTCATATGGGTTAAAAAGCAACCCTGTCGAGGCTATGGACGCCTGCTGGCAGCAGCGGCTCTGCTTAGGGTATTGAAGTTATATCTTTTCGTCAATTATTATTATAATACCCTTTTCTTATTTTCTTTTTATCAGAGAAGTTATTTCCTTAACTTTTTCCCTGTTTTGAACCTTTATGCATGAGCAATTGTTTTATGATCAACCGCATCATTTTCAGCTAGAATACTATCAGCAAAGCATCTTTTTAGCATATTGTTGTCCTTTTTCGTTTTGTATAAACTATCATCAATCCAAAGCGTCCTATCTCTTATTCATAACTCTCTTTACACACTTTGCTCTCAATATCACCATAATTTCACCGTCCTATCATTAATACGTGTACTCTGCTTCACTTATTGATATATTGTTCATTCCATTGCCTTGCCGTCCGCACCACCCCTCTCATATGCTTTATGGTTATGGAACCCTTTTTTTCAATTGGAGGGGGGAATGTATGCATTATGGAATTGCATGCGATATGATTACTACACTTTGCCATACCTTGTTGATTTGACAACATATTACTATTGCATGTATACATAAGTTTTTCTAATTGCAATTTTGCATGCATTTTATCTGTTGCTATTCAAAGCTAACACTATGGATTCAAGAACATTGTATGCAAAATAGTACTTTGTTTACAGGAGAACAACAAGTATGAGCAGAATTCTATTCGTAGCATGACCACACTATTGCACTTCACAGTAGAGGCTCGCGAACGTGAACAATTCTTCAGACATGATGTGCTTCTCTGGATTCCACCTTTTGCATCACTTTCAGCACCAACTCTATCTACATCAGCTTCCACAACTGTCAGTCCATATATGTCATTCCACATTTTTTTGGAGGTAAAACTTGAGGTAAAATTGCATAGTTTTCTAATTTATTATAAATTTAGGAGAATCTAATGCAAATCTATTTTGAGCATTATTTGTCATCCTTCATTCCACATCTTTACCACTTCCCCTTTTTCAGTAGCATGTCATTTTCGAGTGTGGGGGAGTGTTCTTTTCATTCATTTCTTTCTTATACCCACGTCATTCATATTCTTTATCATCCATTGCTATTCTTATCCACTCTCAACACCTCCCTTATTTCATGTTGTTTTACACCAAGCATAGGATTCAACAGCTGGTAGCAACCACCTCTATTTGTTTTCTCGCATCGCATGAGGACATGCTAATTTTTCAGAGAGGGGGAGGAATCGCTACACATGATGGATGTTTCCTATTTCCTTTCTCATTTAAGGCATGCAATTTCAGTCATACAATTTCAGTGTAGAAATTGATTTCCCATATTTTCAAAAACTATGAACTCAATTCTTGTGATCTCTAGGAAACACAAACATACTATTAAAATACACATACCTAGATAATTTCAAGAAATATTGGTTCATAAAATTTGGGAAATCATGAACTCTCACCTACAGCCATTTTGTTTATATCCCATGATCCGTGCATCAAAACGATTTGATTTTTGGATCATAGAGACATTCATGTATTGTAAATTTACTTGCAACATTTCAACAAAATCTGGTTTGTAGTTTTGAGAAAATGCTTAATGAAGTTTGCTGTTATCTATATCATATTTTGCTGCAACTTCATACATATAGTTGAATGTCAATGTAAAAATTGTTATGCCTTCATCAAGATTACTAAAAGTGAAGGAATAATTCATTTGTTCTATCCATTTCATGAGCTGAGAGGAACATATTTTTTATTGCTTGGTTAACACATGGTTTTTGTCTTTGGGTTGCATGAGGACATGCAATATATTCAGTTTTCGTTGCATGAGGACATGCAACATATTGAGTGTGGGGGTGTGTGGGGTCGTTAATATGCCATGATTATTCTCACTTGAGAAGGTTTATTCCACCCATTTCCACCATTCTTCATCATGACATTTATTATAATTTATCATTTAAATCCATTTTATAAATAATTTATGCTCTCATGGATGAATGTTATTTATTCTCTTTTATTTTTAATAAATTGATTATTATGCATTAATTTATCAATGATAGTTCTAATAAGTTGGTTGTAACATCATTCGCCATTCTTAGCCTCCAAAGTAACTTCCAGATTGAAGATTTGATTTTTAAATCAGCCAACTCAGAAATTCGTTGGTTTAAGGAGTGACAGTTTTGCGGTTAAGATTCTGAGCAAATGAAGACGAATTTGGAAAATCCGGAACATGGGTTTTGTCCAGAACGGGCCCAATTATCTTTTTAAAGAACAGTTTGCCCAAATTCGGCTTGTACAGGGAGAAACGCAGGGTTCTTTGAACACGATTTTCTGGGATTTGCTGTTGCGGCCGCCCTCCAAATCTTAGCTGCAAACCTAAATCCGCCTTGTTCTTGTTGATCAATGGGTTGGAATCAACCTAAATTTGTAAGAGAAATCATGATTGTAATTATCTATACTCTGATCTTTCTCTATTTAATGAAACCCAAGATCAGAGACGGGGGAGATTGGAGAGAGACGTGATGATGGAAGAATGATAGAGAAATGATGGACAACGGTGGTGGATTATTCATGCTGTAGCTTTTGCTGTTGTAATGATTCCAATTGGCTGATTAATAAATGAATTGGGAATTGCTGTTCATTCTTCTTATTCTGAAGTGATCCCGCAGCATCCGCTGGCGGCTAAGGGCCCAGCCTATGGCGGAATACGCTGCTACTACTGTATAGTATCTTCTTTTGTTTTATGCGTGGTTTGCTATCTTTATTGTTCAGTAATCTGATGCATGAATGCTATGTGATCATTAATTCATTAATGTTCTTTCCGAATTCCTTGTGGCGATTCTGCGTTATATCATTAAGTCTTTTCCAGAATTGATTGCATGGTATCAATCTGAATCGGGTATTTCTGTTACAGAGCTTTTGTATTAAACATTACCATCATAAGATTTATTTGAAGTTATGATTATTGGAATCCGGAAGTAATATTGTATTTGGAAACATAGTTCTCATCTCAGATTACTATCTTAGTGTGTTGAATGTATATATGATTGTTGTTCTATTAGTGTGTTTTGTATATATGATAACTGTTGTTCCATAATTCATTTGTGAATATCGCCTCATAAAGTAAATTGCTTTTGAAGATTGTTATTTCATTGCAAAATGTGAGTTTGGTTCAAGTTTACTTTTGACTCGCGAGATTTAGTTCTTTTGATTGCTGTTTCATTTGCTGCTGTTCTATTTCCATTTCGCTGTTCCATTTTACTTTCTGCTGATTTATTTACTTGCCTTTGTTGCTTTGGTGTGGGAGGAGGATCAAGGCTGTCGTGAGACACAGCAGACGCTATTATGCTCCCAGAACCATGATCCATACTCTAATTCCTTTTCCTTCATCGATTTCTAGAGGAATGAGTTATTGCTACCATATCCTCGATTGATGGTTGTTTGAATGAATGATTTAGTTTAGAACATTTCAGTTTCTTGCTATCCCAATTAGATTTCTTTTTCAAGCATTCATTTACTTTTGGGTTTTAAGCACTATACTGCGAAACATTACTCTTAAGAAAATAGCCGCCTCAGACAGAGTACACTCTTGGAATAAAAAGTCGTCCCTGGGTTGATAATTAATGTGAAGGTAATTAGGAGTTCGAAAGACACCTTTTTATCGCTCCACAAAATGCAATTCGCGACAGAGCATGATGATGATGTCACTCGTGAGAGGTACACAACATTTGCACAATTTTGTCAATTGCTGCTATCATACTGCTTTTGCTGATCACTATTTCTGTACTAATGTCCTTGGCATTGTATATCACCTTTGGCAGTGTAACAGCAACTGGTCAGCTTATCACAACAACTGCAGTTGAAGTTGTAACATCTGAATGCACAGTTGCAGCCGTTGTAGGAAAGTCTGGAAGTGATCTTGTTAAAATTCAGCACTTAAGCTACTACAAAGAACCATAAATTTCTGCAAATTCCTTGGCATCCCCTTCAACTGAAATTTTTGATACATGCAAAGTTGGAATGAAGTGCTGTCATTGCTGACAAAATCAGATTGTATTGACAGAATGTCAAAATGTTTCAACACAAATCCTATGTTCTTAAATGATCATCTTGTATCTAAACATTCATCTAGTCAAATGTTGTATTAATTATTAGTCAATAAAAATTGCCATTGGCAATTTTTATTTTGTCTCTATGACTGTTGACTCATTATGCTAATGTTTAATGCATTAATTATTAGCCAACAAAAATTGGCATTGGCAGTTTTTATTTTGTCTTTATGGCGCTTGATTCAGTATGCTAATGTTTAATAAATTGGCATCTTTATCTGTTATAGATTTGATTTTATGCAGAAAACCAATGTTATAATTCAATTTGAACAAGTTCCATAAATATAAATTACTATCTGCTATATTTAGTTACTTGAAATCATTTATCTAATATTTGGGTTTGTTTCTTTCTAATATTTGATAGCCATGTTGCTCATGCTTTATCATCATTTACTATTTTCTATCTACTATATTTAGTTACTTGATTGGCCCATGCCTTAGCATCACAACGATGTTAATTATGATAAACACTTTTTACTATTATTAATCATGATACACATGTCAATTATAATTAAATTTCAATATCTCTGATCCAATATAAAAATATTCTTATTATTTATTTTTATTTAATTCTAATATCACACTCTATCTTTAATGTTTAAACAAATAATGCATTTTATAATTTAAATTAGCCATATAATATTAAATACTGCTTATCCATTCATATTTAATTATAACTATTAAACTATTTATAGTTTTAACTAACTATAAATTTCCTATAATATTTTTATTATTCAGTATTCATAATGCAAAGTTTACACTTCCAATCACAAAGAAATAAAATTCCTTGAATAAAAAGATTCCCACATTGAAATGAACTCTTATCTATTTTTTAAAACACTATTAACTGAATATGACTTTCATAATTTATAACATGTAACATTTCTCCTAGTTGTGTTAACATGCAATAATTAGCTTATACCAAGGCAAGCCTTTCTTGTCACCACTTATAAAGTTTAATAACATAATAACTTTTATAAAATCAAGCTGCAAAAACATTATTTCTAACTAAAAAATAGAGTAATTTGAAGTGCTATAGTCAATCTCCATTTTTTTATTATTTTCAATTATCTCAATTTTCGTCATTCTATATGTCATCATACTTCCTATGCCTATGCTATTAAACTATAGCCCCTTATTAAGATAATCACAAAATAGAAAAACAACTATGTTTAATGGCATCTGTTTATCTGTGATGTAAGTCCTTTCACAACACCAAAAGATAATGAATATTTTCTTGCAGATCATGATTTGTTTATTTTAGTTTTTAATTTATAAAATAAACTTATCAAAATTGCTTTGCTATTGTACTTAGATCCAATATTTACTACCCCAAAGATATAAAAAAGACAAAAAGTCATGTCCTTTTGCATCACAACAAATTATTAATTATATGCAACAAATTACTAATTAGAAATTAGATACAAGGTCTATTCTCTTTGCTGATTTGTAATTGGAGAAATTTAAAATTCACACTAAAGTTATGATAAACAATATTTTAGAATAAATATATCTTTTGTTCTCTTGACCATGAAATAATTCGCCAATCATTGACATTAACCTGAATGGTATCGCTTATGTCCAAACATGTTACTAGATATCTAATCTTTCAATCATGGGTCCAAGACTCCATAATTTTTAAATGCTTACGTTCTTCTTTGACTTCCGACAATCGTTTATCTAAATATTGAACACTCTCCACCACGGATTTAATTATCAAATTTATACTCATAATAATGTTTATTTGCTGATTATCATTTTATGAATATTTCCATAATATTCAAATCTAAAAAAATAACAAAATTCTATCTTTTATGCACCATTAAAATACATAAGTTACTTTAACACTCTTTAATTCTTCATACGCATTATTATTACCTTTTATACTTTTTCCCCGTCAAAGTTTCCATGATTCAATCTTAAATTTTATCACATTTTAATTATTAATCTACACATTTTCTAAATCATGACACATTGAAATATTACATCTAAAACTAATCTTACATTTATCACAATTTTTATTTAACCAACTCAAATTTCATTATATTTTATTGTTTGCATAAAGTCAAAAAGTCCATACAACAATTTGCTATTCAATTCACTAAACCTTAATAAAAGTAAACATGCCTAAAACATACTTGTACTGCAAACACGCTCTGATGATAATGCAAACTATATACAAGTTAAATCTCAACCGGTAGGGACTAGCGCCACCACAGTGGCTCCTTGTTAAAATAAGTTTCAAACTATTTATAGGCATTTTAAACCAGAGCGTTATAAAAGAGTAAGGCATATTAATGTCCCGGCAACCCAATATATTCTGATGCGAAAAAAAATATTCTTGAGGCCTCAACAAAACCATAAAACTAATAAACAATGTCCATAGTGTTTAGAAAAGATAAATTGTAAATCCATTCATAAAAAATCGATTTATTTAATAAGTTTAATTGTTATCAAATTTTGTTCATATAATCTATGATAAGTATATTTACGAGAGATATGTTTACTTATGGAAATAAATAATAATAATAATAACGGAAATGAAAAGGAGTATTATATAAATTTATTAATTATTTATATATATAATTTTAGATTTTTAATTTTATTTTAGAAGTATATTTATAATTTAGTTAATATTATTAAGATTTTTATTAAAAATATCAATTGAATTTAGTTTAGGTAGTAGGAAGAAATGTTGTTATTCTCTTTATTCAAATTCAATTTTAAAACATGACATATCTAATTTATATTGAGTATTTATTGAACGGTTTATTGAATTTTAGAATGTGACATTTAGAGTGTATAATGCATATTTATTGTAATGGCTTCGTGCCTTGTTGAGGTTTCTATAAAAACTATAAAGTTGCATTTTTATGCCATTAGGCATGTCTATTTTTTAATAGATTTTTTATAATTTTAATTTAGTTATCAATAATTATCTACGCTGATACACATGTCTATTTTACAATATGGTCTAAAGAATTTAATTTAATTATCAATAAATAATTATTAGGTGGATCATAGAAATTTAACCTCCACACAATATTCCATAATATTCATAGCAGTATACACATTTCAAAAGTCAAGATTTATCTCCAAAGTAGTAGTATTCCCTTTTTTCTCGTTTAATTAAATTGGTTAGTTAAAAATATGTCATATAAACAAGTATCAAATCTGTCAACCAAGGGGGTCTCCCCCATGTGAAGTCCCAATTGGATCTCACACCGTTTGGAGTAGGAGCCCCATCCGAAGTATCGACCTAGCCATCATAACTCTAAGTTTTGCCTTGACTGCAATGAATAACATAAGCAATTATACACATATCCTTTGAAATTAGCAACTAAGTTGACATTGCGAACCACAAATTGCAATGTGTAAATAGAGACTTTCACGAAAGTGGAGATGAGAGTGAGTCTCTGGGAGGAAATTAATAGTACTATCCCAAGAGAGGCACACGAGAGAAAGGAAAGATTCGTTAGTTATATCGCAAAATAATTCACATAGACACAACAATCATTAAAGCAAATACAACACACATTCAACAAGATAAGTACCGATTGATGGTGTTGGACCCACCAACATTCAGGGGATCTCCCCGGTATGAAGTCCCAATTAGACCTCACACCTTTGGTGTAGAAATATCATTTAGTATAAAGGCACAATTGCCAAATCCTTAAATGTTTTCCTTGGCTCTAGCTGTCAGTACAAGAGAGGGATGCAATGGTGTCTTCGAAAAGCAAGGGGGGTGTGTCTGATGAGTGTTTAGTTGTAACTGTGTTAAGTTTCTTCTACTATGGAGGGGAACAAAAGTGAGCCCCTAAGGGAGAGGTAATAGTACCACCCAAGAAAAGACACACATGAATCAAAAAGATTTGTCTGAGATCCAGCGAAATAGTCCATAGCGGATGTGATGGTCATTACAATCAATAAATGAGAAAGATTTGTATAGTATCCCATGGAATAGTCCTCAAGGATGGGACAACATTAAAAACCATTATAACACATTCTCAATAAGATAAGCACTAAAAAAACCAAAATAGTTCAACTATATTAACACCTGTGAAAGAAAACATGAAATACAAGCATCCGCAGAATAGTCTCACAAACATTCATAGTCCATGAATGAAGAATGCGATGGCCTTAAAGACTTCTGTTATTAAGTAAAATTTCCAAGACACATGTTTACAATGTACGTCACTAACCCCAATAATGGGACATTGGAGCCACTCCTTTCTCCTCAAAGAACTACCTAATCTCTCTAATGCCTTGCGGGAGGAGCCAAGGTGAAAAGTCATTTTCTCATATAATCAGGGAGTATATATAACCAAGGGTGACTCTTTGACTACCCTCATAACCATTTGACTTCCTACAAATTTTCAACCTATGTGACTCTTTATATTCCATATGTTTCCTTTGGACTTCCACTTTACAATACATTTGAATACAATATACATGGTCCACAATAGTGATGTGGCATATGACCACTCATGACATGATACTACTAACATAGACTGCGTGATGATATGGAAATGTCAAGTCAATGTTGCTACTAACTATTGGATGTCTTCTTGGATATGCTTTCTCTTCACCTCCACATGGCTTGGTGATGCAGAATCTTCAATGATATTTAGTCTTGGATGGTGGTTTCAAACTTGTGTCCCTTCACTTCCTCTCGATTGATCCACTTGTGAGTTCAACTACAAGAGATTTTTTAGGCACGATTACCTCCTTCTCCTTCTCCATCATCTTGGCATGACATGATAGTGTACCTATTCCTGCAATTCACTCATGACAAGATGACATCAATACAAAAAACCCCTAGTATAAGATGATGCATTCTAATCCATCAATTGAGCCCATGACAAGTGACGGGTCGAGGAGAGAGACTTAGTGACTGTACATTGCACAGTTCCAGCATTTAGGGGGAGAGCTTGAGCTTTGAGAGTATGCAGTGTGGAGCTCAGTGAGGCCTAAGGATAAGACTACGTAGTTTTTGGAGACAGTGGGGTCAATGCTAAGGGAAACGACACTGGAAAAGCCAACTGTGTAGTTTAGATGTCAAGGGAGGTTGGGCTTTTGCGCATTGCGCAGTTCCAACAGCCAAGGGGAAATGTTGAGGGTTGAAGATGTGAAATGTGTAGTTCAAGGCAGGCTGGGTGACATAACTACCCAAATCTGGGGGTCAAGGTTGAAGGTTGGGAGTTGAGCACAAGAATTGCGTAGAGCAACAGCCCTGGGAGACAAGGACTGTGCATTGTGCAGTTCTAAGTAGCAGGGTCACATCTTAGAGGGTTGAGACAGTGCAGTTCACAATTCAGTTGGGGCCCAATGAAGCTAAGTTACTCAGTCGAGAAGATTTTCCAAAAATGGCTAAGTGTGGGATAGGTAATGAATTGTGATGAACTTTGACTATGATCACACCCTTAGCTTACTTTGACGAAACAAAAATATATATCATTGAAAAAAATGAACAAATCATTTCCCTCTGTGTGAGTACATCACGACAATATATGACAAGTGCAACACTTAATATGGGCTTTAGGACGACTGTGACAACACTTGTGCAACATAGCTCAAGACTTGGTGTATGGATGTGAAATATGTTTACATGGTTAGTACAACTCATATACACAAAGACTAACCATCAAAATCATTAGAATAGGATTACAAACATTGCATGAAAACCAAACATGCCAAAAGACTACAGTTAACCCAACATGCAAAAGGGATCAAAGAATTGTAAGAGAACTCATGAAATGAGATCTAATGTTTGCAAAAACAATGTAAAATACCAAGGAAGGCTTCAAAATTGAGTGTAAGCCAAAATTTTGGAGGGTTTTGCAGCAACTACAACACTTGTCAATACACTGGTTGGACTCCCGGCTCTCTGTCTTCGTTAAATTCTTTTGTGCAGGGCCTTGGTTCTTCAGGGAGTATTAATTCATCATGCAGATTACTTTGGCCTTCCCACTTACCGCATAGATAAAAATGGTCTCCTCTATACCTTCTCAGTTGAGCACAACATAAGATTCAATATAATTAGAATGTTTCGAGTTGGGAAGGGTAGTGTAGCTCACGAGCTTAAGATTTTCAGAGTATAATTTTTCATCTTTGGTGTTGCTCTGCTGCTAGCAAGCCTAGATAGTACCCCAGTATCACATGTGCCGAAATATGTTGTTAAGATGAAGAGACGATCAAGACCTTGGGTAGAGGCTTACATCACTCAGCCTTGTTTCTTCTTCCAAGCTGCATATATTATTTTTCGAAGACAACTCATCAAGATGATCCTTTTATGACAGAGTTCCACATTGTGCTTATCAGTGGATACGATCCTCCTACCTCTTTGTTGAGAAATCACTCTGACAGAGCTACTGAGTGTGGGAATGCCGGACTCAAGACATGCTTTTAGATTTTAACATATGTGGTTGTATCAGGTTTCTCGTAGTCCTGAAGCCCTAATCCTCTCTCTCTCTTTTTCAACACGAAAATTCTAAAGTATTTCGGCCATAATCATAATCTCAGATCTCACACTTTAGGGGGAATCTATTATATAGGAAAATGGCCTCCTCATCAGCGCAAAGGAGAAAGACAATTTGACTTAAGGATTTACCAAGTTTGCAATCCTATTTTCTAGGGTAACGCTTCCCAGGAACTAGCAAGATGAGTTATAACGCTCCCCATACATGCACTAGGGGTGTTAGTCCCTAGGTTAACTCTCTGTGTTTCCTTAGGGGAAGCATTAGTCAACTTTTGTGAGGTTCTGGAGGTCAAAGGAGTGGGTTGACTAAATAATATCCCACTTTTTACTGATATGTCAGCCCAAAAATCAGGAAACATCCATCTTCGACCTATTTGAGGGTTGACCAGTTACATGCTTTGCCTTCACTGGCCAGTTGGTCCAACGCGATCACCTACTTCTGCGGGAAGGTCTCCGTGCTCTCTTGGCCATACAAGTGACATGCAAAGATGACCAAGTATCGATACACCTAACATGTTGGGTTGTGTTATATTCTTTCCATGACTATCCCACATAGTTAACTCAGGGGTTAGAGGGGGGGCTCCGCCCCCCCTTTGTTGCACCGATTGCGTAGCGAGGGTGTCACAGGGGGGTTTGAGGGCGGTGGGTAGGCCCCCTCTACGGGATCTGGGGTAGCGTCCCGAGGGAATTTTTTTGGACCCTATATTAGGTTGGGCACAATTACCTATGGTTTTGTGCATGGTTTTCACACATGGTTTTGGACGCAATGGTTTTTGGTCCATGGTTTTGGACGCAATGGTTTTCGGTCCATGGTATTGGATGCTTTGACATGTATAAATATGTATTGTAACATTGAAAGGAACATAATGAAAAATCAAGCTGGTAGTCCCAGTTTTGGGATCTAGGGGAAAATCTCTGTGTATATGTGTTTTCTGTGTTATGCTCTCGCATTGTTTATTTTCGGTGTTTTAGAATTCGTATGCAGGTAATTTCTGTACGGGGTTAAAACCTACATTTGGTATCAAAGTTGTTTTGGCTTCAAGGGGATGCCTTTGTTGCTGAGAGCTTTCACTCAGGCCTATGGTAGACCCTGTTTAGTGGGAGATCTGCGAGATCGATTCTGGTGGTGAAATAAGATGGCGAGTAGTGGAAAGATAGAGGTCAAGAAATTTAATGGTTAGAGTTTTAAGTTGTGGAAAATCAAGATGGAGGATCTGTTGGTGGATAAAGATCAGTTGATCACGGTATATCCGGGTAGTAAACCAACGAGAGTGTCCGATGAAGAATGGAAGAAATTGGATTGGAAGGCAAAGAGCACAATACGATTGTGTGTCTCAGATTCAATATTGTTGAATGTATCAGGGGCAGCTACGACTAAGGCTTTATGGGAAAGTTAGGGACTTTGTAACAATCTAAGTCTCTGGTGAATAAATTGTTCCTACAAAAAAAATTGTATAACCTAAGGATGAAAGATGGAGACTCGGTGACAGAGCATCTGAACGCATTTAATACTGTGGTAAGTCAGTTATTATCTATTGATATTAAAATTTTAGATGAAGATAAGTGCATCAGTTTGTTGTGTTCTCTACCAGATTCATGGGATAGTCTAGTTATTGCAATAGGTAGCAATGCAACTGCCTTGCAGTTTGATGAAATAGTCTCATCCTTGTTGACGGAGGAGATGAGATGGAAAAATATGGAGAGCCAGAATGGTGATGCCTTGTCTGTATGAGGATGGTCCCAGAACAGAAAAAAAAATAATTCATCGAGTGGGAGATCTAAATCTAGAGGAAAACCTGTAAAGGTAGTGTTCTGGAAATGCGGAAAGGAAGGGCACTAAAAAGGGACTGTAAATATAAAAATCCTGACAAAGGAAAGGGATCTGATGATGCTCCTTCTGCAGAGGCGAAAACCATCTCAGATAAAGGTGGGGATGTGTACTTGGCTTCTTTAAGTACAAATGTAGATCATGAGGCATGGTTGATTGACTCAGGTACATCCTTTCACTTCACTCCCCATAGAGAGTGGTTCTGCGAGTATGAGAAATATGATGGTGGTGATGTATTCTTCGGGGATGAAAGGAAGGCTAGAATCGTTGGTCGTTGAAAAGTAAAGTTGAATTTGCAAGGTGGAAGGGTTAAAACACTTCCAAGTGTTTTGCATATTCCTGCATTGGCCAGAAATCTGATTTCCGTAAGCAAGCTGGATGTTGCAGGTGTAAAAACAATGTTCGAGAAGGATACCTGCAAGATGGTTCGGGGAGCACTGGTATTGATGCAGGGAGTTCGGATTGGAGCTTTGTACAAGCTGTAAGGTAGCATTGTTGTTGATGGGTGCAACAGTTCTGTGGTTCCTGAAAGTGGAGCAGAAAATCTAGTGGTCTCTGGAGAGAAGACCATGTTGTGGCATCAAAGGTTTGGACTTATTAGAGAGAAGGGCCTTTGAATACTTCATGGTAAAAGTATGGTAGAAGGTATGAGTAATATCTCTCTGGATTTTGATTTCTGTGAAAATTGTGTATATGGGAAGCAGAATCGGGTGAGTTTCCCCTCTGGTAGTAAGAGGGCGAAACATATATTAGAACTTGTGCACAGTGATGTGTTTGGGCCTGTGAAAGTTACATCACATTATTATTTAGGGCTAAGGGCGTGATTCAAGATCTTGGTAAAAGACAGATGACTAGCCTTTGATTTGAGATTATTCCAACACCACTACATATAGCCAAGCAAGAAAACGATTGAGCTCACCATAGTTCTTTTGGATTCCATTACATAGATTTTATTAGAATTCAATAATTAGAATAACAAGCTAGTTGGAATACTTCAAACTTCCCTTTGGGTCAACAGTTAGAATATCAAGCTAATGGGATTAACAATCTTTACTAATATTCCATAATTCTTTTGGATTCTATTACATAGATTTTATTAGAATAACAAGCTAGTTTGAATACTTCAAACTTCCCTTTGGGTCAACAGTTAGAATATCAAGCTAATGGGATTAACAATCTTTACTAGTATTCCTTGCCAATGACAAATCTGAATAAAAAAATGACAACTAAGTTCTTTTTTTGTTTTCGGGTAAAAAACAAAGGAGTTGTTTACAGAGGTGGAAGAATTGCTCTGACGCTGAAAAGTGGTGTAAAAAAATAAAAAAAAAAATTGTTTTGATAATGGAAATGCATTCATCACCATCAAAAACATTATAGACACCTAAACTTGTGAAATTTAAGAGCTTTTACTTGAATTTACGAAAATCTTTGCCAAATTTTTAAAAAATATAACATAAATTTATGAGAAAAAAACCATAATTTTTGGGCTACTGCAAAAAGAAAAACTCAGCTACTTGTGTCGTCGGCAAAAAAATGAATACCTGGGTAGACATTCCTTTCATTCGTGAATACCTGTTTGGAAATGGTACTTTTTTTTTTGTAAGTGAAGAAATGGTGCCAGGCGCAGGTTCTTAGGCGTATATAATTTTGCTCTAGAATTAAACCACAAGACTTGTAAAAACCAAACTTTTAAGCTAAACAATTACACCATAGTCTTTGGAGACCGAACCTTTAAGCTAAACAGTTACACCAGTCTTTGGAGACATTGCAGAGTGTTTTGCGCCTTGTCTTTGAAGACCGAACCTTTAAGCTAAAAAATTACACCACAGTCTTTGGAGACGTTGCAGAGTGTTTTGTGCCTTTGGTAGACTTGCAGCGTCTTTTATTTCGCCAACTTATGATAAAAATTTTGTTTATTTTTTTGGGTCCCTCCATCTTGGAAATTATAGAGATCATATAACTCTTTCTGTATGGGAGATGTTCTCTTTGTAGAGATTAAAAAAAACTCTATATGTGTGGGAGGTTCGCTTCACAGAAATCAGAAAACTCTTTGTGTGTGAGAGAGATTATCTTTACATAGAAAAATCATTTTCCTATTGAAATTTGAGAATTTTAAATATCATTAATCTTATATACATTAAATCTCAATATTTATTAAAATTTAATTTAATTAAAAAATACTCTAAATAATACTTTAATAATACTATATAAATTTAAATTAAATACCTTTAAATAACCTATATAATTATTATTAAATATATTTGTAATTATTTTAGTTAATTAAAAATCCCAACGTTCAACAAAATATTAAGAATCACAAAAAGAATCACGATATTAAGAATCACATGAGCATAAAGCTTTCCCAACATAATTATTGTCATAAAAAATGATCATCCATCTCATTTATCGGAAGTCATTAAAAACATAAAATTTGAGGACAATTTTTTAATAATGGGATTGAGTAATGTATTTCACTGTTATGATAATAATAATGACCATGAATCAATTTTATTTAGTGGGATAACCATTTTTGATATTTTCTTTTTATTTTTAACATATTATATAAAAATTAAAATAATACTGTTATGATAATAATTATCATATAAATCAATTTTAAAATAATACTGTTATGATAATAATTATCATATAAATCAATTTTATTGAGTGGGATAACCATTTTTGATATTTTTTATTTTTATTTTTAACATATTATATAAAAGTTAACATATTACATAGAAGTTAAAATCATAGTAATTATCATAATAACCATAAATCCATTTTATTTATTGAGATA
Source organism: Pinus tabuliformis (assembly GCA_031772625.1). Classification (NCBI taxonomy): domain Eukaryota; kingdom Viridiplantae; phylum Streptophyta; class Pinopsida; order Pinales; family Pinaceae; genus Pinus; species Pinus tabuliformis. Next base: position 690,211,304 of record CM062807.1, read on the forward strand.
ACCATTTTTGACATTCTCCTTTTAATTTTAACATATTACATAAAAGTTAAAATTATAGTAATTATCATAATGACTATAAATCAATTTTATTTAGTTGGATAACCATTTTTGATATTCTCTTTTTATTTTTAAAATCATAGCATTTTATTGTTGTGTTTTATTTAAAAATAAATATTGCTATAATTATTTAAGTAAAAGGGGTTTATATATATATATATATATATATATATATATATATATATTTTAGGATTTTTATTCTTATTTTAAATATTGCTATAATTATTTAAGTAAAAGGGGTTTATATATATATATATATATATATATATATATATATATATATATATTAATTAGGATTTTTATTCTAATTTTAAAGTTAAGAAGGTATATATGTGATTGTTATATATATATATATAACAATAAAAATGTTTAAGTTATTTTTTAAATTTTTTTAATATTTTATCAAAGTTATTAAGTTATTTTTTTAATTATTTTAACATTTTATCAAAGTTATTAGTTTTAAATTTAATTATTTTCTTATTGTTACATTATATTTATTAGCTCTAAGTTATAGAAGTGTTGTAATAGTTTTTCTAAGTCTTCTTTCTTTCCCTAGAGTTTCTAAATATGTCATAATAAACTAATAAGATCATGTTATAGTGATTTCTAGATGTCAAGGCGTAGTTATATCCTTAACTTTTCTTGATTTTCATGTCATTTCTATCTTTTTCTCAACATATTATTAAATATTAAATAATTTGTACCCTAAGTATTATTTTCACGTTAATATTATTTTACTAAAATATCTCAATCTTAAATTGTTCTTTTGTAAAGTTAAAAATTAGTCAAAATATAAGCAAATGTCATTAACATAAATTTAGAAATATAATATAATATCCTATCCAATATAATATAATAGAATAGAATATCTTATATTAAATGTATAGTATTTATTAACGAGATCTTCAAGTTAAAAAAAAAAAATAAAAAAAATAAATAAATAAATTGTTACAATTTCAATGTTTATTATTAATTTTACATTGTTTTAACATAGTTTATTGTTTTATATTTTAGTATTTTAAGGTATATTTTCATCATTTTTATATGAAATCTAGAATAAATTAGTTGGAAATATAATTTTGAGTGGTGTAGTTTGCACAATTTAGTGTTCTATGAGTTTTTTTGACACTTCAAAAATACAATTTAAACAATAAAAATCTACATTCTCACCAAAAATTATATTCTCAAATTTCAATTAAAAATACCATAAAATAATTAGAGAGTGTCATATTTTAATTGTAATAATATTTATATTATAATTAACAGTTAACCATAATACAAGTCTATGCTTTATTTTAAAATGTTAGTAAAATCATTATTTTTTAAAAATTAAGCCAATGCTAATTAAATAAATTATAATTTTATTAAAAATTAATAATAACTATAATTTTTTAATTTTAAATACTTTTTGAGAATTTAGAAGTGTTAAAATCATAGCATATGTTTTTTGACATTGATCATTTTTGGATATCACTATAAGAAATGATTATTTCTATGTGCCCATATGGTTACCAAAACTATAACTTGGATTTAAATCGCAAACATATCATAAAACATGCTTCCTCGTGCAAGTTAGTGTCATTATAACTCTTAATTACTATAGTATGTTAGTTGCCCTACAACATAGGATTTGTTCTATGTATCTTTGTGATCACCAAAAACTATATCTTAAATTTGTGTCCCAAGTATATCACAAACTATGCTCAACCATAGAAGTTAGTGCCATTTAAAAATCCCAGTGAGTATTTTATGTTAGATGTAAAAAAATAGAAATATAATTTTAAAAAGTAGGTTAAAAATCACTATAAATATAGATTTTTTTTGCATAGTAGTAGTAGTATTTTTATCCTAGTTATAATAAGTTTTTCTATCGATTACGCATAATAAGAAGGTATTAAGCAACAACGCTACATATTACACTTGTTTCAGTTGTGGAGATGTTTAATTAAACGCCCATGATTGAGTCTAGTTTCTTTGCAAAACTTGAAAGAGATTTATTATATTTATCGAGGGAATAATAGCCTCGCTGCATATTATAGTTGTGGAGATGTTTAATTAAACGCCCATGATTGTGTTTCTCTCTAGCAAAACGTGAGGGAGATTTATTAGGTCGATAGGCCTTCTTTTGGATCAGTTAGTCGTCTACACTTTCATTTCTGATTGACATTTGGAATAGTTGTGCACCAATATTTCTACGCTTAATTAATTGCACCATATTTATGATAGAGTTTCAGGGATGCCACAATAGAGGCAACCACATCAAAAATTTCGTTGAACTCCGTTCACTCTACTTCTTTGCTGTGCACATGGTTGCAAAAAAAAGCATACACTGGGTTGCATTTATTTGAAGCAACAACAAAGATTCCAAGATGGTAGCCGGAGCCAGATGCATAGCACTAAAGGTGGATACCCTTCACTGCGAGACACTGAGGTACAATTCTTATCTCTGTATATACAATGTTTCTTCATCGATGCTTAGGACCAGTGCCTGCAACAGGTTCCATGTTTCTTTATTTTCAAAACATGAAGCCAATAATAGAAATGGCATTGGTAGTAGTAATATTAATGGTCACATACCTACGGAATCTCACCTAAAAGTCTACGAATGGCAGAGATCATGTGCTATTATGAATAACCAACTGTAACTTCAGGAAAAGGAAGCTGAGGCGGGGCCATACTTGAAGGCGTTGGTTTGTTCATACGGTGCAGAGTCTAATCGTTCCATGGGTTCCAAAGATATGGTGGGACTACCCCGAATGCTCTCGAAATTGGATGAAACAATATCTGCGTGTAATCTGCCATTTCCCATTGATGACACTAAATCAAATGTTCTTAATACTCATTGTGATCAGTATGGAGCTTTCTCTACAAACAACATGGCGGTAGATTCTATGCAGTTGCGGGGAGTATCCACATATTGTGGCCATATGAAAATGAAAAACCTTTGTAGGGAAGGAACCCTTGCATCATCGGACTTCACAGGTTCAGTGCTTCCGATTTCTCAAAATAAATTCAAGTCCTCCCATAATCATAATGGGTATTCACATGTAAACCTCACAGGAACTGACAATCCACAAATATTTACCAGCGAAATTTCATAAGTAGGAAATTCTAGAAAAACATTTCATATTCCATCTGAGAGTCACAAAGGAAATGGTATCCCAAATATATCAATTATAATGAATGGGGGTTCAAGTCTTATTTATTTCAACAAACAAAGTAACACTACTTTATTGCAGCATGTAAATGCTCAAGCAAGATAACTATTTGGGAAGAATTATTGTTTTTTCTCTGCACCTGTGCTAAGGCTAATGGGGAAAAGTGTACCAGTTCAAGAAAAGTGTGGAAATGAAGAAAGAATGGTAACAAACAATAGAGACAACATAAATTTCTTCCATCTATCACATGCTTGTTCACAAAATCATTTCGGTTGGTTTCACTCTTCAGGGGTAACAAAGAGGATTCAAAAGGAAACACTTTATGGCACTGGAAGAGTGTTTATAAGTTCAGAATCCATTCAATATAGCATTTATATGAATGGAAAAACGCTAAATTCAATAAAATCTATACCTCTTGTTCCAAAGTTCGGGCCTTCTAGGCATTATACCCCAAAGTGGCTCTCTGGAATGTCTATGCCTTGTTCCATAGTCAACAACAATTCTGAGGTTGCTTTGGAAGGGACAAAATCTACCTTGAGAGGTACACTGTTGTCTGACAAAAAAAGGAAGAAGAAGTTGGGATGTACAAATTCTTATAACAATGGCAATCCATAAATTTTCTTTGCCAACCTTCTTGCTCGATAGAGTACGAAGGTTGTAAAAGGGTCAAGTTTTACAAAAGGCTTAAGATCATATAGGTTAACACCCAAGTCTATGCATCGAAAAGGAATCCATAGATCTGCTCTAGAGAGTTTCCTTGAGAATAGGCACCATCGTTTCCAATCCTCTTGGGGGTTAAGACCTAATCCCCAACAAAAATTAAAAATATAGGCAGAGAAAGCGAACGAACCGAAAGTGAACATAGAAAACGAGTAATATGCTTTCTATGGAAAAAAGGCTTCCAATTTAGAAATATGCACACTGAATCAAAACTCAACTGAAATCTGTGTAGATATCGAAGAGGATAGATACAGTTTTGGTTATGAATATTTCACTTTATTTCTTAGAGATCTTGGAAATGGCGAAAGAAAGAGAGATATGGCAATCCAAAGAGGGAAAAAACGTCGGAGAACCATAAAGAAAAAGCACATGTAGGGATTCATCAATCAGAAGGATGGTTATGTTGGTGATCTTGCCAAAACAAATGTGGACAATTTTGATTATTGGGGCAGGAATTTACTTCTGTCAAAAAATTGATTGGAAACATTGTGATCACCAAAAACTATATCTTAAATTTGTGTCCCAAGTACATCACAGACCATGCTCAACCATAGAAGTTAGTTCCATTTAAAAATCCTAGTTAGTATTTTATGTTAGATGTAAAAAAATAGAAATATATTTCTAAAAAGTAGGTTAAAAAATCACTACAAATATAGATTTTTTTTTGCATAGTAGTAGTATTATTTTTATCCTAGTTACAATAAGTTTTGCTATAAATTACACATAATAAGTAGGTATTAAGCAACAACATTGCATATTACACTTGTTTTAGTTGTGGAGATGTTTAGTTAAACGCCCATGACTGTGTCTCGTTTCTCTCTAGCAAAACTTGAAAGAGATTTATATTTATCGAGGGAATAATAGCCTCGCTGCATATTATAGTTGTGGAGATTTTTAATTAAATGCCCATGACTGCATCTGTTATCTCTCTAGAAAAATGTGAGGGAGATTTATTAGGTCGATAGGCCTTCTTTTGAATCAGTTAGTTGTTTACACTTTCATTTTCTGATTGACATTTGGAACAGTTGTGCACCAATATTTTACGCCTAATTAATTGCACCATATTTATGCCAAAGTTTCAAGGATGCCATGATAGAGGTAGCCTCATCAAACATTTCGCTGAACTCCCTTCACTCTACTTCTTTGTTGTGCACATGGTTGCAAAAAAAACATACATCGGGTTGCATTTATTTGAAGCAACAATGACGATTCCAATATGGTAGCCGGAGCCAGATGCACAGCACTGAAGGTGGATACCCTTCACAGAGAGACACTGAGGTACAATTCTTATCTCTGTAGATACAATGTTTCTTCCTCGATGCTTAGGACCAGTGCCTACAACAGGTTCCATGTTTCTGTATTTTCAAAACATGAAGACAACAATAGAAATGGCATTGGTAGTAGTAATATTAATGGTGACATACCTATGGAAGCTCGCCTAAAAGTCTACGATTGGTAGAGATCTCGTGCTATTATGAATAACCAACTGTAACTTCGGGCAAAGGAAGTTGAGGTGGGGCCAGACTTGAAGGCACTGGTTCATTCAGATGGTGCAGAGTCTAGTCATTCTACGGGTTCCAAAGATATGGTGGCACTGCCCCGACTGCTCTCGATATTGGGTGAAACAGTATCTGCGTGTAATCTACCATTTCTCATTGATGGCACTAAATCAAATGTTCTTAATACTCTTTTTGATGAGTATGGAGCTTTCTCTACAAACAACATGGTAGTAGATTCTATGTAGTTGCGGGGAGTATCCACATATTGTGGCCATATGAAAATGAAAAACCTTTGCAGGGAAGGAACCCCTGCATCATCGAACTTCACAGGTTCAGTGCTTCCAATTTCTCAAAATAAATTCAAGTCCTCCCTTAATAATAATGGGTATTCACATGTAAATCTCACAGGAACTGACAATCCACAGATCTTTACCAGTGAAAGTTCAGAAGTAGGAAATTCTAGCAAAACATTTCATATTCCATCTAAGAGTCATAAAGGAAATGGTATCCCGAATATATCAATTAGACTGGATGGGGTTTCAAGTCTTATTTATTTCAACAAACAAAGTAACTCGACTTTATTGCAGCAGATAAATGCTTAAGCAAGACAACCATTTGGGAAGAATTATTATTTTTGCACTGCACTTATGCTGAGGCTAATGGGGAAAGGTGTACCAGTTCAAGAAAAGTGTGGAAATGAAGAAAGAACGGTAACAGAAAGTAGAGACAACATAAATTTCTTCCATCTATCACAGGCTTATTCAAAAATTCATTTCGGTTGGTTTCACTCATAGGGGTAACAAAGAGGATTCAAAAGGAAACACTTTCTGGCATTGGAAGAGTGTTTATAAGTTCAGAATCCATTCAATATAACATTTATATGAATGGGCAAACCCCGAATTCAATAAAATCTATACCTCATGTTCCAAAGTTTGGGCCTTCTGGGCATTATACCCCGAAGTGGCTCTCTGGAATTTCTATGCCCTGTTCCACAATCAACAACAATGCTAAGGTTGTTCTGGAAGGGACCAAATCTACCTTGAGAGGTACACTGTTGTCTGACAAAAAAAGGAAGAAGGAGTTGGAATGTACAAATTATTATAACAATGGTAATCCACAAATTCTCTTTGCCAACCCTCCTGCTCATCAGAGTATGAAGGTTGTAAAAGGGTCAAGTTCTACAAAAGGCTTAAGATCATATAGGTCATCACCCATGTCTATGCATCGAAAAGGAAACCACAGATCTGCTCTGGATAGTTTCCTTGAGAATAGGCACCATTGTTTCCAATCCTCTTGGGGGTTGAGACCTAATCCCCAACAAAAAGTAACAATATAGGCAGAGAAAGCAAATGGACCAAAAGTGAACATAGAAAATGAGAAATCTACTTTCTGTGGGAAAATGGCTTCCAATTTAGAAATATGCACATTGAATCAGAACTCAACTGAAATCAGTGTAGATGTTGAAGAGGACGGATACAGTTTTTGTTATGAAGATTTCACTTTATTTTGTAGAGATCTTGGACATGGAAAAAGAAAGAGAGATATGGCAATCCAAAAAGGGAAAAAACGTCAGAGAACCATAAAGAAAAAGCACATGCAGGAATTCATCAATCAAAAGGATGGTTATGTTGGTGATCTTGCGAAAACAAATGTGGACAATTTGGATTATTGGGGCGGGAATTTACTTCTTTCAAAAAATTGATTGGAAACATTACTTTAAAATTTTCATGTTTGTTTTCCAAAACATCAAAGGACTTGTGGTTAGCTAATCCAACTTCACACTACATTTAGCTATGGATGATTACCATAGTCTCACAAGATTCAATCTTATGCGTTTTTCTCCTATATTATTGTGCTCATGTTGGACTTCATTAAATACCAATTCGATGTTTCTTCAAGCATGCCAACATGTATAAATGCATGGATCTTGTTTTGAATAACAAACAAAATATGCTTGTAAAAAACCATTTTGTAAACAATCATTTATGTATGTTATTTATAGTCAACAGATTTAATTCCTTATATGTATGTAGGTATGAAGGTTCTTGTTGAATTGAATTAATTGATATGGCAAACAGAATATTTTTCAAGAGCCTAAAGTAAGGCCCTAATGCTTCTCAAGATGTAAACTCCATCCACTATTGTGCTACATATCTTATCATTTAGAGACGTTCGATTGAATTTTCTTCTGTGATGCTGACATTGCCTGACCAAATAAAGTAAAAGATGATTGCATTTCTCGACAAACGATCACATAAAGAATGTATTCCAAAGCTTTTTGTAAATTGTTCAATGACAAGCTCGGTGTGCATATTTTATTTTATTTTATTCATTAACATCTATGTTATTTTTAGTCTATGCCATTTTGGAGAAGAGACAGTCATGACTATTAACTGTTTGTTTTAATAATAAAATATCTTACCGCTTATATTATTCAAAAGAATTTAAGTTTTTCATTTTATTAGTAATGTTTTATAACATCTAAAAAGCATCAGTTTACAAATTTAAATTTACAAGGAAAAACATTAGTTTACGAATTTAAATTTACAAGGAGAAGCCTTATGCACATACCTCGAACGGAAATAAATCAATTGTACCTCATAGAATATTATTTATATATTTAAAAATATCATAATTTTTTTAATTTAGTTTACTTTTTTCTTTTAAATAAAGTGTGTTTTTAATCAACTTATCCAGAAATTGTGATGAAGTAGTCTAACTTATAGACAAAATAGTCTTTTTCACGAGTTAACAATTTCAAGCAAAATAGTGAGGCATAAATGGATTTAACACCTTGAAAAACCCTTTTTGTCTATAAGTTAAACTACACCAATTATGATATTTTAAGAATTTTCAAAACCTTTTATCATAAAACTTATAAAATTTTAAATTATGACATTTTACGAATTGTAGAAACTTTTTTCATAAAAATAATGAAATTTTAAATTATGACATTTTAGAAAGGAGTTGCCTTTAGTGCGACTTTTTTGAAGCTTTTTTGGTGGGTTTTTCCTGTTTAATTTCTTTAAAATCCGGCAAGCAATTATTGAAATCACAAGTTTCATAGAAATCCCTGCACAATCTAAGTGCCCTAGGGGTTTTCGAGGGTGGTGAATCCATATATACAGTCAAAAAACCAGTTTAAATAACACAAATAAGGATTTCACCTCAATTTTTTCCCCCTGTTTCCGGCACCAGGAAATCCAAAAAATTGCACTAAAGACAACTCCTTTTAGAAATTATCAGAACCTTGTGTCATAAACTTATGAAATTTTTATTTTATTTTATTAGTTAATTTTTTTAAATAAATCAAACTAGAATTCTAATATTAAAAATTTTAATTTGCTAAATTAAAATTACTAGCATTTTCATAAAATATATTAATTTTTTTCTTGGATTTAAAATTAAAAAAAAAATGTAAAATTATTATCTTATTTTTAAATATAATTTTTTATTTATTTATAAAAACATTAAGCTTTGATATAAAAAATTACTAATGAAATTATTAAAATAAAGATAATCAAAATTTTCATATTCATATGGATGATAATATAGGAATAGATTTATATTGAATTTATTATTACTATTGTTATGATTATAGGAGATAAATGAAAGGTTTTTTTTTAAGATATAAATTGTGTGAATGCGCTGAAATTAATCATATTTCATGTTATGTTAAGAACTACATTGTCATTTTTAATGGTTATTTTCCTTTATTTTTTTCTATATATCTATATCCTAATACTTATTTCACAAATTTCCATAGGATTTTTTTGTTCTTTAGGTAGGGTGGAGTGTCCACCTTAAACATAAGATGAGTGGAATGTACACTCTAATGCCATATGAACAAGTGTCATATGAAATGAGTTATAGCTTTTTGGCATATAGTATTGATAAGCCATGATATTGGCTAATGGTATTGTAATAAAGTCTATTTACTGTTATAATTTAGTTAATTTTATGTCTTTTTTATTCAACTATCATAATTGTTCTCTTCTTGTTGTTATTGGACTCAGATAAGTTGATGACAACTAGAACAATCATAAACTAACACCAACATCTTTTGAAAATGCTAAAAGTCATCTTTTAGTTTCTAATACTTTGGTAGCAATCAACAACATTTAGAGAGAAAATACTTCAACTGTTACACTAGCAAAACATTGGAATAACAAATTTGTAACCCTAAATTAAACAAAATTAGAATATGGAATTGTCAAATTAACAAAAATGAGAAGATAAAGTTGTCAAATTAACCAAAACTAAAAGATTAAAGAATTTCCATGATAAAGGGGTTTGTCCTCCTATTTTATCAAATCTAAATATGCTAATAAAACACAAAAATATCATAAACTAAAATTATCATCATTTCTAAAATGATGATAGGCTTATTGAAATTTCTAATATTTGAAAAATACCTACAATTCCTTCCCATAACCCTTTCCATGACCTTGTATCCATGGAAAGAAATAACAAAATCACTAGATAAAAACATTTTCCTATCACTTCCCATACCAAGCTATATTAGAAACATCAAAATTGAATTTAAGATAATATAAAGGGAAATGGCCATTGAACATATGGTTATGTGGGATATCCTATGAAATTAAATTGTGTTTCCATGATGGCTTTGACATGTATATCAAAACCCTTTAGACCACCTAAGGCATATCTCTTGTAGATTATTCACTATCACAAGTATAATTCTAATCATGAGTAATTTTTTCCACTCGTCTTACTTCTTCTGGTATCTGGTAACTATAGCTAGAAGTGCTTTCTTTGGGGAAGTAGGGCGTCTTCAAGAATATATTGTAGGAACTTCAATTCATTTGTTGTAGGAACTTCAATTCATTTTTTTCCCTCCGTCGTTTATATGTTTATAAGTTGAACGTTTACTTGTTTATCTATTCATGTTTCCATTCAATAATGCTTGAAAAAAAAACCTCAAAATTTGATTATCGTACTTTATTTCTATTGATATTTTACGTTACAATAACGTATATTTTGACAAGACTCTTATTCAATAATTCCAAAATATGTATGCTTACCCCCTCAAAATTTACATAGACTACATATCATCATGTGTAGCTCTATGTGTAGCTATTATCCATGTTTTCTTTGTATATCTCATTTTATGTTGTTAAAATTGTATTTGAGCTATTAAGTTGTTTATATTTATATGTAAATCATAATTTGATTTTCAATCAATAAACATCAACTTTGTGATTAATATCATGGAGCCTCTCAAGTACAAGTATAAAATATTTCTATTATATCAAACTGAAAAACTAATTTTTATATTGCCGTCAAACATGAGTTCTAAGGCAAAATTATAAATAGAACCAAATATTGAAATGACATGTTGAAAAAACCCCTTGCATTCTCCGCGCTGATTTCCCTTAAAAACCATGCCTTCCAGATCTTCCTAATAAGCACATAGATCTTCCTCCTAGTATTCACTATAACTCGTCCACTCAAGGTTACAGGTAGTCCTCAGCCCTGTAGCTCTGATACCATGTTAAAAATAGAAGAATTAAATTAATTGAATTGAACCTCAACAGCTCACAAGTGTGGAACACCACTTGGAGACTGCCTTTGCAGAACACGCTCTACAATTACAATCATTACATGAGAAATATATAATTCACACATAATTAGGGAAGTTGAAAAAACACCCTATAAATCAGGAACAAACTCCTAACCTAATGTTCGGTTGAACCATCACTCCATTAATACATTTCATCATTAATCTCAACACTCCCCGTTAATGGAGAAATGGATTCACACATACGCCTAACACTTCCCTAAATAATTAAAACTCGATTCTACCAAGAGGTTTGGTAAACATATCAGTTGCATTGTCACAACTATTACAATACTCAATATGGATTTCTTTTGACTGAACTTTCTCCCTGACAAAATGAAACTGTGTATCGATATGCTTTGTGTTCTTATGAAATACTGGATTATTTGCAAGTTTGATGGAGCTTTGGTTGTCACATTTGATCACTGTTGCAACATTCTATTCTTCTCCAGCATCAAGGAGAAGTCTCCTCAACCAAACTTCTTCACATGTTGCTGCACACATAGCTTGATATTCATCTTCTGCAGAAGACAAGGATATTGTGCTCTACTTTTTGCTGCTCCAGTGATCCTGGATCCAATGCTAAATGCATAGCCTATTATGGATCGTATACCATCTACATTTCCAGCCCAATCAGAGTTTGAAAAACCTGTCAATTTAACATCACATGAATCAGTGTAAACAATACCAAAATGTAAGGTTCCCTGGAGATACCTTAAAACAACTTTTGCTACAACCCAATGGCTCTCAAGGGGCTTTGACATAAATTGGCTCAATGCTCTGACTGCATAAGCCAAATCTGGCCTAGTTGTAGTCAAGTAAATTAGACTCCCAATCAGTTGTCTATACAAAGTCGCATCTTCCTCCTTAGATCCATCATCATTCTGAAGTTTTATATTATGTTGTAAAGGTACTGCTGCAGCTTTGCACCGATCCATTCTGAACTTTTCCTGTAAGCTCCTAACATACTTACTTTGCGACAAAAAAGTTTGTCCATAATCCCTCCAGACTTCCAGACCCAAATAGTAATGTAGCTATGCAAGTTCTTTCATCTCAAAGACTTGTGACATTTGCTCCTTGATTTATTTAATGAGATTATCAACATTCCCTGTAATGATTGGATCATCTACATATAAAGAAATCAAAACAACCCTTCTCTCTTTATCAAACATGGTATAAAGATTAGGATCATTTTTACTTCTTTTGTAACCATGCTGCAGGAAAAATGAATCAATTTTTTCATACCATGACCTGGGTGCCTTTTTTAGTCCATACAACACTTTCTTCAACCTGCAGACTAAATGTTATTTACCCTGTTTGACAAACCCCTCAGGTTTCACTAAGTAGACTTCTTCTTTTAAGTCCCCATTTAAAAAAGCAGATTTAACATCTAGTTGGTGAAACATCCAATGGTGTTTGGTAGCTAAAGAAATTATCATTATGATTATGTTTAGTTTAGCTACAAGGGCAAACGTTTCATCATAATCTATGCCTTCTTGCTATGAATGCCCCTTTGCAACCAACCTAGCTTTATATTTATCTATGCTCCCATCATATTTAAATTTAGGCTTATACAACCATTTTCATCCTATGGGTTGTTTTCCTTCAAGTAGCTTAACTAAATCCCAAGTTTTGTTTTTGAGGATTGACTCATATTCGTCTTCCATAGCAGCCATCCATTCACTATATTGACTGGCTTCTTTATAACTAGGGGGTTCAACAACATTCATCATACTAATTATAAAAGCATTTTCCCTATATCTTGCTAGCAACTAAAAATTCTTACCTGATCTCCTGAGTGGTGGGGTAGATTCAAACCTTGTCTAATCATCCTTTTGTGGACTTGGCTTGACAGCTACATCCTCTTCTTCCCCTTCCTGCTGTTGATGTTGCTCATTGCTATCACCTAATTCATCACTTCCTCGTTCCACCAACAAGGGCACGTGTCATCCTTCATTAGCACTCTCATGGCTTCCATCATTAACCTTCTCATGAAACACTACATCTTTGCTCGCAAAAACTTTATGGGTAGAGGGATTAAACAATTTGTAAGCCTTAAATTATGTACAATACCCAACAAAAATACATTTGATGGCCTTTGAATTCAGTTTATTTCTATCTTCCTTTGGGACATGAGCAAAGGCTTTAGAACCAAAAACTCTCAAATGCTTAACTATAGGCTTATAGCCAAATAAAGCTTCAAAAGGAGTTTTGAAATCTAAACTTCTTATTGGACTCCTATTCTTTAGATATATTGCAGTATTAATTGCTTCAGCCCAAAACCCATTAGAAAGATTCTTACCTTTTAACATACTGCGAGCACACTCCACAAGGGTTTTGTTCTTCCTCTCCGCAACCTCGTTCTGTTGATGAATGTGGGGTATTGTAAAGTGTTGTTCTATCCCATGATCTTTACAGTATTTGAGGACACAAGCTTTCTTGTACTATCCCCCTTGATCCGACTAGAGAATCCTGATGCATTTACCTGTCTGCTTTTCAACCATACTTTTGAACTCCTTGAAGTATTCAAAAGCGTGACTCTTCTTCCTAAGGAAATACACCCAAGTAAATCTAGTACAGTAATCAATAAACAATAAAAAATAGTATGCACCACCTAATGACCTTGTCTACATAGGCCTGCATAAATCTATGTGTACCAGCTCGAGTATATTTCTCCTCCTTCTATCAACATTCATAGGAAATTCATCTCTGTACATCTTTCCAAGTGCACATGCATCACAATCAATATGGATAGGCTTTAAAATAGGAAGACCTTTGACCATACCTCTTTTCTATAATAGCAGCAGATCATTGAAGTTAATATGGCCGAATCTCTAATGCCATAAGTCAACTGTAGTCATGTCAGATGATGCTAATGCCTAATGTGGTGCACTTTTGACATTTAGCTTGTACAATCCTCCCACACGAATACCTGATGCAATAGGCTTCATACGATCCAATAGGTCTTTAATAACACAATATGATTTATAAAATTCTACCTTGAGATTTTGATCAGTTATCATAGAGACAGAGATCAGATTCTTTTTTATCCCAGGTACATACATTACATTATGAATATGTCTAATATTTCCATCAGGAAAAATAATACGAATATTACCATAACCTTTAATTTGGTACCTTCTATCATTGCCAAGATAGATGTTTGCTCCACTGCTGGTCTGTTTGAAGTCTTCAAACCACTGTTTGTTCCCTGTCAGTGGATGGATGCACTTGAGTTCACAAACCAGGTATCTACTTCATCATCCTTAGCCAAAAACGTCGAGTCATATATGAACAATCTCAGGTTCTCACTCTGTTCCTCAACAGCAAAATGACCTGCATGCTGTTTGTGTCTCTTCCGGCCTTCATCAGACTTCTTCTTCATGCAATATTTGGCTATATGGCAGGTTCTACTACAATAAAAACATTTGGTTGCAGAGTCATTTCTATTGAAAGACGTACCTTGAGGTGGGCTCATATTTCTCTATGGGGTTGCATTGCTCTTTTGTGCTGCATTTGGCTTTCCTCTGAAGGGCTTCTTCTTCGCCATTAAGGCCATATCTGAACTCTGAGTGTTATGAGTCAGTCGCCTTTCCTCCTCTTGCATGAGGATTCCTATCAATTCTTCAAACACGGGGGCTTTTTCTCTTGCATTCAAGCTAGTGATGAACATATGATACTCGTCAGTCATACCATTCATGGTAATCATGACCAAATTTGTATCTGACACAACTTCACTGATGTCACCTAGCTTGTTCTTGAGCTCCTTGATTTGTGAAATAAATGCTCCAATGAATTATTTTTGTTGTAGATCACACGTAAGGTTGAATTCCTCAATGTAGTACTTCTTTTTTCTACCCAACTCTTTTCCCCATACCCGTTTACAAAACTTCTCCATAACAAAACTCTTTAGCTCCTTGCTACTTGTGAAATAAACATTAAGTTAAATAGTCTATTTTTACATCCATGTGTAATTTTATTTCATCCATATTTTTTTTCTTTCACTCATATTTTTATTAAAAGTAATATTAAACCTTTTCACTCTCTATCCAATTTTCCTGTAAACCATTGTATTAAAGACCTTTTAATTTTATTTGCATTAAAGAACTTTTGCTTTTATTGTGAAGCACGAAAGAATGTCCACAAAATATTAAGTTTTATAAAAACTGAATTTGTGTCAATTGAATTTAAGGGTTCTGTGCCTCTTCTACCCTCGTTACGGGTGATGTTTTCTTTTTTATATATTTAATTCTTTAAATAAAATATGTTAAGAGAATATTTTGCTTGTTATTTGTGGAGATAATAATTTTCTCATAAGATGTGTATATTTACGGAGTTTTGATTCATGTAACATTAAAACTAATTAAAATAACAAACTCATCAAATTTCTATTTAAAATATTATTTTATTTTCGAAAACACTTATTTCAAATATTAGCTAAATATATCCTTTATTTTAAATATTAAAAATATAATTATTTTTATAAAAAAATTAACGCGAATATTAATTCAATATTCCAAAATGTAATTGCCTTTATTAAAAAAATTTCAAACTATTTATAAGCATTTTAAACTAGTAAAAAGTTTCAAGCCATTTAAGCGTTATAAACCAGTAAGGTATATTAATGTTCTTGATGTCCCAGCAACCCAATATATTCTCATGCGGAAAAAAATGCTCTCGATGTCTCAACAAAACCATAAAACTAACAAACAATGCCCATAGTGTTTAGAAAAGCTAAATTGTAAATTCAATCATAAAAATTCGATGTTTTCAGTAAGTTTAATTGTTATCAAATTTTGTTCATATATTTTATGAGAAATGTATTTATGTATGTATTTTATTGTTTACTTATTATTATTTATACTTTTATATATATATATATAATTTTGAATTTTGAATTTTATTTTAGAAGTATAGGTTTATAATTTAGTTAATATTATTAAGATTTTTATTAAAAAGATCAATTGAGTTTAGTTTAGATAGTAGGGAGAAATGTTGTTATTTTCTCTATCAAAATTCAATTTTAAAACACGACATATCTAATTTATATTGAGTATTTATTGAATTTTAAAATGTGACATTTGGAGCTCATAATGCATATTTATTGTAATGGTTTCGAGCTTGTTGAGGTTTTTATAAAAATTACAAAGTTACATTTTTATGCCATTAGGCATGTCTATTTTTTAATAGAGCTTCTAGAATTTTAATTTAATTATCAATAATTACTTACGCTCATAGACATGTCTATTTTACAAGATGGTCTAAAGAATTTAATTTAATTATTAATAAATAATTATTAGGTGGTGTTGTAGCGGCTACAACCACCCTCCAAAATTTTGCCTTAGCTTCATTTTGGAGCCTCCCTACCAACTTTTCACAGCACCTTGTCTTGCTTCGTCAAGTACACAAGCTTCAATGTTTTTCTTGCACAAAGGTAGCATGTCGATCACATCTTGATGCATTCCCCTCATAGGTTGTTTATCCAGACTTGGTCTAGCTACAGGCTGAGCAGCTCCACCAAGAAATTGCACATTTATGGAGGGCAACTAGCCTTCCCTCTAGAAATTGTGCAATCCTGTTTGGCATCTTGCTCGGCTCTAAAATTGCGCAATTCTTCGAGTCAACCCTCATAGTGAATATTGTGTAATTTTCCCCAACAGGGCTTCTCAGCCTAGAATTTGCACAAATCTGGGCAGTAGTCAGTTGCTCTACCTAGAAATTGCGCAAATCTCCTGTGCAGCCAGCTCAGCTCCTAGCCAAAAATGTGCATTTCCTCCAAGCAGTTGAGCAGCTTCATGCATGACCAATTGGGTTGACCAGTTCCACCTGGGACCAAGGAAGCTTGACTTGCATGCATGGCTTCCTTTTTCCCGGAATAGCAAAAGGCAACATGCAAAAGGCATCCCATGATTCAGGGAGCTATTTTTAGCAGCTGGAGGTGCAGAGTAGGTAAATATCCTCTATTGACATAGGTGATCCCTCTAGCCCTAGATTGGGTCTAGCTGCAAATAGAACAACCTAATGAAAACTTCCTTAAA
The DNA here is from genome assembly GCA_031772625.1 of Pinus tabuliformis. Lineage (NCBI taxonomy): Eukaryota > Viridiplantae > Streptophyta > Pinopsida > Pinales > Pinaceae > Pinus > Pinus tabuliformis. The sequence goes on from CM062807.1 coordinate 690,228,357, forward strand.
CTAGAATCGAATAAGAGGGCCTACCTCTTAGAACTCTACCATAAGAATGTTGCGGTAATTAAACATACCATTTGGTTGTCGAACTAGTTAAGGTGTGTTGGAAAAGTCGTAACATGATGGAATCATAGATTAGCAAGTTTGATGTGCACCAAAGATGATAAGTCATAACATGATTTGATGGGTCATCTCCCGATTTACCTTCAAATTTTTGAATGACACTGGGTAACTTTGTAGGGATTGTTGGCCAAAATGGTAGATAAAAAATGGGATCATTTATTAACTAAGATAGATCCGGTAAGTTAAAAGTTGCAATAAATGGTAACTGACATTTAGGATATTGTTGTGGGTATTGATAACCTTGAGGGACGAGTCATGTTCTTGGAGAAGGATACCTAGGATATCCTTGAATAGCCTAAGCAGTTGGAATTTTCATACCACCTGGATATCTAGGATGAGCCATACCAAATAGTTGTTGAATTGGTACTTGAAAAGTATGACCAGGGTATGGTTGATTCTGGAAAGGAGGACCCTGGCCCATTTGACCCTGGATAAAATATCCTTGAAAGGGTTGAATCTTCAAAGGTTGACCTTGGAAGAATTGATTTTGAAAAGGTTGGCCTTGAAAAAATGGACTCTCGGGTTGACCTTGAAAATCTTGCCCTTGAAACGATGTTTGCATATATGGTATTTGGGGTATAAACTGAATTGTAGAAATAGTTTGATAAACAGATGCCTGAGGAATAGTCTGAGTAGTTGGCTACATCGTTACTTGAGAAGTAATTGGAACAGTTACTTGTGATACTCCTGGGATGGGAGTTTGTGGTGAACTCGAAACTGGATTTTGAACAGACGTTTACACAATAGACTGAACTAGAGTTTGTGGAGTACTTGGGACAGATTGCTAAAGCGGTTTTTGAACAAGTGTTGATGGATTACTCTGAACAAGTTGTTGGACTTGTATAGGAATACCTTGAATAGGCATTCGTTGAATAGGTTTTCCAATAGGTGGAACAGGTTGATAAATTGGCACTTGAGGAGAAACTTGCAATGGTTCTTTATTATATGAAGGATTCCAGATTGTGTTCAACCCATGATACAAAGTACCAACAACGGGTTGTGATACAACAGGTTGACCTAAACCGACTTGAGTGATCTCACGATAAGGTGGATAATTTACAGTAGGAGGTTTCCCCCAAGGCAGGTAATAACCGTCTGTTGGGTTAATTTGAGGATTACCTACATTGTCGGAAATCATATGTATATATTAATGAGATGTCAAACCCAAAAGTGTAGGATCAGTTAAATCAATTGACATAGTTGAAGGTTGAATTAAGGGAGAAGCTCTTGAATATGTCCCAAAAAGAGATTGATATCCAGGAGGGACTGATGAGCCACCATATAAAGTTGATTATGGAGGAGTAGAAAACATAGGAGTATCTGATGACATGGCTCCAAAAATCATTCTAGACAAATCTATGTATGGTACAGTAGAATAAGTAGTGTATCGTGGAATGCCTTGACCTAAAAATTTAAAGGGCGTAAAATACCAAGGGTCAGGTTGAAAAGAAGAAAATAAAATTTCATGAATATCTATCTGATCACTGGTAAAACTAGCATATGAAGCCATTCTTCCTCTTCGTCTGAGATAATTTCTTCAATGCTAATAAGACTAGGAGGTAGACTATCGGTAATAAGTAGTTTTACTTGAGGTAAAAGTGGTGGACTAGGAGTAGGGGCTAAAGCAACTGAAGTTGACTCGGGTTCAGAAACATTAGACATAGGTTCTTCGATATTTGGTTCTATCAACTCTAAGTCCAAAATCTCTCTAGTATCTAATTATGTTCGAATAAGTTCAGTAATTATTGGATCAGTTACTTCTGGGTGTGATTCTAGTGTTTTAGGTTGAGAAAATTCAGATTTTATTACTTCAGGTCCTAGAATAGTAGATGTTTCTGGTTGATTCAATTCAATTCCTGTTACATCAGATTCTAAAGTAGTATAAGTTTCAGGTTCATCTGTAGTCCCAAATCCTTTTGATTTTGAACTTTCAACTTCAATATTTTCTAACTGAATTGATGTATATTCAAGGGGTTGACCGAGCAGTCTACGTGATTGTCTCGGTAATTCAGAAACAATGAAATTTTCAATTGATAATTCACACAATATCAAAACCACACCTAAAGTCTCTAAAAAGTAAAAAACAAATGAAGTAACATGTGCTAACAAATCTAGGGATTCAAACCAAACAAACTGAATCCTCACAGAGATCAATAATTACTAGTTGGTGATGAAATCCAACATCGTAGAGATCAAAGTGAAACATTTTATAAATATGAGTGATTGGAACCAGTTACACTGACAACCTTCTTAATGAAATGATATGGGGTAATTAACTTCACTTGTGCCATCTTGAGTGAACATTACCGTCCAAAACGTCCAACTGAGTTTAGCCAACATTTGTTTAAGGTACAATAGGAACTTCCCTCTATCGTCACCTCGGGCAATGATCTTACGATTATAGTCACTAAAGTTACCAACTACAACAATTCTTCCTAGGGTAATAGTCGTAAATCAGACGTACATGCAAGGGAAGAGTAACAAAGCTCAATCCCCTTGAAATCTCCTCATTGTGGTTAATTGGAGGTTTACTTTCAAGTGACCCTAAGTACCTTTCGGAACCATTGCAATACATGCAAATTGATCTATCATAACCAATTGAGTGGGTATGATCACTTCTCCAGGTCTTACATGATCTCGTGCTTAACTCGCGTTAGAAGAGCTTCCCAGAGAAAAATTGAAATAATTGGGTTTATCCCCCTATCGCAAGATTCTATTGTTTGTCTATAGCTTTGGAAAGTTTACTCACTTTACTATTCCAAATCCATACAACTTAAGCTATTGTAGGTGGTAAGAGCCCTAAAAAATGTAAAATTGTAATTAATTGTTATTAATGCTCACAGCTATCAAGTTGTTATTTACTCAATAGATAATGGGAGTGAAACTTATGATATTAAGACTCGACTAGAAATTCTAATGCAATCAAACATGCAATTTGTAATTTGATGTTAAATTAAATCCTAATTATGGGAATGTAAGTGTTTCTTTGATTTTCTTCAAATGAAATGAAAAACTCAAAACTTCACTTAAAATTCTTCTCACAAGCAAGCTAATTTCACTTCGATGCACTCGAGATGCAGAAATAAACTAAGATTTGAAATTTTCCTAAGAGAACAAACAAACACAAAATGTCATTTATCATTAATCACTCGAAATTTTCAAAACACACAGAATCCAATCAAGAGTTTGGAAAAAAAAAATTCCTAATGAATACTTTAACGTAATGATTCCTAAAGTGCAATTATGAAAGACTTCAAAGCTGAAAAGAAATTATTTCCCTTTTATTCTTCATCAATGAAAGCATCTCTTCACAAAAAATCTAATTCCTCAGAAACCCTAATTTGCAATTAAACAAAGAAGTTTATCACAAAAATTAGGATTAAGTAATGATCTGGTGTATTTGATAGAAAAATATAGGAAAATAGTGATCTTGAGCACAACCTATCTCTTTCTAACCAATCGGAAAACAAGCCAAACAAAACCCTAATCAATTTTGCAAAAGGGATTGATTCCCAAAAAGACTTCACAAAATCACTCAAACAAGTTCAAAAAAGTATTGCACAACTGCAACAAATATGATGACATCTTCAAAAAAAAAAAAAAAAATCAGATTTTGGGCAAGAGAAAACCTAATTTTTCAAAAAATTCTAGGAACTCCGTAGGCCAAAAGTATCAACCAGTGCACATGTGTTAGTTGTTGAGGCAATAACTGGACATATCGACACTATTGATGAATAGAAACCACACAGGTTTGGGAAGTCCAATAAAAAATAAAAAGAAAGCAATCAAAACAAAGGATCTAAAAGATCGTAAATTTGTTAACACTTAGATCTAGCTAAATAAAAAGCAAAGGAAATCAAAGCCAAGAAAAGAGAAGAGAACAGTAACGTTCCCAGTATGGTTGTGAATTTGTTAGGTGGATAAATCCTTCTTGCTCACATGAGTGATCTCCATAGATCCTAAAGGAAACTAGAAACAAATAGACAATTGAATAACTCTTTTCCTTAGCTTACTTCGTTTGAATTGTAAATACAAGAGAAGGAGAATGTGCCTCTTACCTATTTGTGAAATTTCTGATGAAGATCCTTGCTCTGTCTTGATGTAGCTTCTCAATGCTCGAAAAGACCTACAATCACAAACATAAGAAAGATCAAAGGCATATTTAGCATAACAATTCAAGCAAGCTTATCCTAATGATCAAGGAGATTAGAAATTGAAATCATATTAATAAATATCAAAAGAGACATAAATCATTCATCTTTTTAGTAAGATAATAAAATGGAAAAGATGACTCATTTGTATTAATTCAATGATAAGGAAGAGCCTTTTAACCTCTACCTTGATGTCACGAGGTTCTTCCCAAATGCCTCCAAACCTCTCCTTAGATGGTAAGCCTTCCAATCTAAATCCAACAACATAAGTGTATCTTCTCTAAACTCTCTAATCGCTCTAACCTGTAGTCAATTTATAGACCAAGAAGAATAAGTTTCAGATCCAAAAGAGAAGGATGAGATTCTCTAATTGGGGGATTATGGTTCCTTAATGAGAGGGAATTAGCTCCATGATCTGAGGGGTATGGCTCGAATAGGTATGACCTCAGAAGCTTTCAGTTGGGAAATATTCGCCCAACAATGCTTCTGGAATTCAGTTTTAATTTTTACTTTCCTTTGAGTTCATTGCGCAGTGTATAATGGAAGACAATGCATATTTCTGCATAGATTTCAGGGATAGAAATTGCACATGTGTGGAAACTGACTAGGAAAAGCGCACAGGTCATACTTAACAAGTCATAAAGCCTATTTAACCAAAATTCATATGTTCTTCAAGGGTTTTTTATTGTTTGACCTCTAAGGGAGTGCAATGGGACATGTTTCTAGATGGTGAGAGATCCATTTCACTAGTTAAGTGTCATGGTGAACAAATGACATGTAACACCAATGTCATAATATGAGGAAGATTGTTTGAATATGAAAATCAATCATGATCAACGATGGTTCAATGTCGCATTGTGGTAAAAATTGTCTCAATGTGAAAATCAACCATCGTGAACTATGTTTATTTTAGGGTTTATAATATTTATCCTAGTGTTTATATATCTTGGGCTTATAATATTAATCCATGGGTTAAATATTATTACCTTGGGTTTATAAGCCCTTGGAGTTTTAGAATTAATCCCATAGGTTTATAATATCAATCCCTTGGGTTTATTAATCTAAGGTTTCTTATTCCTGGGGTATAATATTATTCGTAAGGTTTAATCTGAGGGTTTAATCATGGTCAGCCATGGTTCAGTGTCATATTGTGGCAAAGATTGTTTCAATATGAAAATCTATCCTGGTAAACCATATCAACCATGGTCAACCATGTTTATTTTACCCTCTATAATATTTATCATTGGGTTTATATACCTTGGTTTATAATATTTATCGTAGGGTTTATCGTAGGATTTTCTCAATATGAAAATCAATCATGATCAACAACATGGTCAACATTGGTCAAACATGGTTGATCGTTCTCAATTATGGCCAATCATTGTTAACCATAGCGAACAATGGTCTAATGTCACATTGTGACGTTGAACCATTGGTCAATCATGGTCCAACGTCGCATTGTGAGAATGATTGTTTCAATATGAAAATCAACCATGCTCCAATGAAGCATTGTGATAAAGATTGTCTCGATATGAAAATCAGTCATGGTCAACCATGGTCCAACGTCACATTGTGACAAAGATTGTCTCAATATGAAAATAAACTATGGCTAACCATTGTAAACCATGTTTATTTTAGGGTTTATAATATTTGTCTTAGGGTTTATATTCCTTGGGTTTAGAATATTAATCCCTTGGGTTTAATATTATTCACTTGGGTTTATAATCCCTTGGGGTTTTAGTATTAATTCCTTGGGTTTATAATATAAATCCATTGGGTTTATTAATCTAAGGGTTCATATTCCTAGGGTAACATATTATTCATAAGGTATGTAATATTAATCCTATGGTTTAATATAAATCCCTTGGTTTATAACCATGGTCAACCATGGTCCAACATCACATTGTGACAAATATTTTCTCAATATGAAAATCAACCATGGTCCAATGTCACATTGTGACAAAGATTGTCTCTATATGAAAATTAATGATGGTCAACCATGGTTCAACGTCGCATTGCGGAAAAGATTGACTCAATGTAAAAATCAACCATAGTTAACCATGCTTATTTTAAGGTTTATAATATTTATCATGGGGTTTATATACCTTGGGTTTATAATATTAATCCCTTGGATTTATAATCCCTTCGGGTTTTAGAGTTAATCCCTTGGGTTTATAATATCAATCCCTTAGGTTTATTCATCTAAGGTTCTTAATCCTTGTGTTTAATCATGGTCAACCATGGTCCAACATCGCATTGTGACATAGATTGTCTCAATATGAAAAAACAACGATGTTCAATCATGGTCAACCAAGTTTATTTTAAGGTTTATAATATTTATCTTAGGGTTTATATACCTTGAGTTTATAATATTTATCATTTGGGTTTAATATTATTCCCCTGGGTTTTTAATCACTTGGAGTTTAGTATTGATCCCTTTGGATTATTGTTCTCTTGGGTTTATAATATCAATCCCTTGGGTTTATTAATCTAAATGTTCATATTATTAGAGTATAATATATTAATAGGGTTTATAATATTAATCCTAGGGCATAATATAAATCTCTTGGGTTCTCAGTATTAATCTTTGAGTTTTTAATATTTAATCCTTAAGTTTATTAATTCGTTGATTTTTCTCAATATTTATTATATTATTCATAATATCAATAATATTATATTCATAATAATAATAATATTATAATAAAATATGATAATATAATATACCACATTGGTTTTAGTGGACTTTAATAATAATAATAATCATCATCATAATATAACGATTATTATTATAAATATTATAATATTATAATAATTATTATAATATAATATAATAATAAGTATTACAAATATTATAATTAATGAGTTTAGGCTTTTCTGGTCCATATTACATTATAAGAAAAAAACTCCATATTGGTGACATCTTGTCCTCAGGATGAACCACACTGGTTGGTTTGAAATGCGTAAGCATAATTTTACTTGATGTGATTATTTCTGATTTTTTTTTCTTATAATGAAATATTATAATATAATGTATAAATTTAGGCATGGCCCATTTTTTTTTATATTGAGAAGATATTTATATGATTATTGGGGCAAAAAAAATAAATCAATAATATAATATAATAATAATTATTACAAATATAATAATTAACTAGTTTAGGCTTTGTGATCTATATTACATTATAAGAAAAAAAGTTTCATATTGGTTCATCTGGTAGAGATAATGACTATACTAGTTGGTTCGAAACGAGTGAGCATAATTCTATTTGATGTGATTATTTCCAAAAAAAATTCTTATAATGAAATATTATAATATAATTGTTCATCTTCTCCTGACTAGCATAATTTTGTTTGATGTGATTATTTCCAATTTTTTTTCCTTATAATTAAATATTAGAATATAATGTATAAATTTAAACAATTTTTTATTATTATTGAAAATATATTTATATGATTATTACGAAAATATAATATAATAATAATTATTACACTAATAATAATAATAATAATAATTATTATTATTATTATTATTATTATTATTATTTATTAATATCGTTGTATTATATTAGTTAATTTATAATCTTATCTTTTTGCATAAAGCCATTATTTCTGGGTATTTCTAAGAGCATGATTTAAGATGTATGTAGTGTTATTTCTTAATAATATTATTTCTTTTGATGTTATTTTTTTTAAGCATAAAGCCAAATTATTTATGGCTAAGGACATGATTCAATATCTTGGTAAAAGACGGACTGCTAGCCTTTGATTTGAGATCATTCCAACACCACGGGACTGCTAGCCTTGGATTCGATTACATAGATTTTATTAAAATTCAATAATTAGAATAACAAGCTAGTTGGGATACTTCAAACTTCCCTTTGGGTCAGCAGTTAGAATATCAAGCTACTGGGAGTAACAATCTTTACTAATATTCCTTGCCAATGTTATATCTGAATAAAAAAGGGAGTAACAATCTTTACTAATATTCCTTGCCAATGTCAAATCTGAATAAAAAAACGACAACTAAGTTCTTCCCTGTCTTCGGCCAAAAAAAATGAGCTATCTATCCTTGCCAATGTCATATCTGAATTAAAAAGGGAGTAACCATCTTTACTAATATTCCTTGCCAATGTCAAATCTGAATTAAAAGACGACAACTAAGTTTCTCCCTGTCTTCGGCCAAAAAAACAAATGAGTTGTTTATAAAGGTAAAGGAATTGCCCAGACGGTTAAAAGTGGTTAGAATTTGGGTAAAAAATTTGTAGTTGTAGTGTTTGAATCATGTTAACAATGTAAACTTTGAAACGGGAACTGATACTGTTACCCGTTTCGTAGAGATAGCAAAAAAATGACCCGATTTTCAAAAGTGGTGATGCAGAATACACATTATTTTTTTAGAACATGGTTTTTAGAACTTTAATTTTTTTTCATGTTCAAGGATGAAATCAAGTTTTAGAATGGTAATGATTTTCATGCTGATTTTAAAAAATGAGTATTCTGCATCACACCCTTTTTTTAAAAGACCTATTTTTTGACTTTAAATTTTCTAGTGTGTGAAATATAAATAATTATTTCGTAACCCATTTTTTAAAAGACCTATTTTTTGACTTTAAATTTTCTAATGTATGAAATGTAAATAATTATTTCGTAAATTTAATAATTTTGGAAGTGATCTTCTTCTTCATATTTTCTAGTTTCTATTTTTTTTATTTTTATCTTTGTAGTGGGGCTTTTATTGATTTGCATATTTAAAGAAGAAGGTCGATATTTTACATTTTCGATATTCTACATATTTATAAATCATTAATTTAAATTTTCAATCCACATGAAATAATTGTCTCTAAAAAACAAATATAAAAATATATATAAAAAAGACAAAAACAAAAAATAAAAAATGTTAAAAAAAAATTATATCATAAACCATAAAAGAATTTGGAAAAAAAAAAAAACAATTATAAAAAAAATAAATATATATATATATAAAATTAAGTAAGTAAATATTGAGAAATAATATATATATATATATATATATATATATATATATATATATATATATATTAACAAAAACTAGGAAAAAAAAATAGAAACAAACAAGTTTAAAGAAAAAAATAGAAAAATAACGAAAAAAATTTAAAAAACTAGTGAAATTAATATTTAAAAAAAAAAAACAAAAAATGTAAAAAAAAATAAAATCTCACAAACCATAAAGAATTTGGAAAAAAGAAACAAAATTAAATATATATATATATATATATATATATATATATATATATATATATATATAAGTAGAAATAGAGAAATTAAAAAAAAACATTAGAAAAAACTAGGAAAAAAAATAAAAATAAAAATAAAAACAAACTAGTTTTAAAAAAAAATAGAAAATTAACGAAAAAAATAAAAAAAACTAGTAAATTTAATATTAAAAAAACAAAAATTAAATTAAATTATAAAAAAAATAAACCAAAAAAATGGTTATTTTTTATTAAAAAAAACAAAAATACAATTATCTTTTATTAAATATACTTATTTTATTTAAAACTAAATAAATAATTTTTTTTTTAAATAATCTTGTCTTTTATTAAAAAAAAAAAATTAAACAATTTTTATTATTATTATTTTTTAATTTAAAAATTCAAATTATTAAAATTACATTTTATATTTTCAAAAAAAATAAAAAAACTTAAACCTACATTTTATGTTAAAAAAAATAAAAATTAAATTTACATTTTTTTAATTAAAAAAAAAATTATACTGTTTTTTTAAACAATATGTTATTTATGTCAAAATATAAATCATAAAAAAAAAAAAAAAAAAAAAAAATTAAACCAATTTTAATTTTTTAATCTAAAATTTAAAAAATTAATAATTTTTTTTTTAAATTAATATATTTAAAAATTAATTATAATAATGTGTTGTATAAAAAAATTAAAAAATATTATTAAAGTTTTTTTATTTTTTATTTATTAAAACAAAATTTTTAAAACATATTAAAAGTTTTTAATTATTATTAACGTTTTATTTAAAAAATAATTAAAAAAATTAATTTTTTTAAAACAAATTTTAATTTTTTAATTTAAAATTTAAAAAATTAATAATTTTTTTTAAAATTAATATATTAAAAACATATGAAAGTTTTTAAAACCCACCCCCGTCCCCTCCGCCCCCCCTGCCCCCCGCCCCCTCCGCCCTCCCCAGCCTCCTCCACCCGCGCAAGGCCACCCCCGCGCCGCCCCGCCCCACCCGACGGGCGGGGCGGGGTGGCGCGGGGGTGGCCCTGCGCAGGTGGAGGAGGCCAAGGAGGGGGCGGGGGGAGGGTGGCGTGGGCGGAGGGGGGCCGGCGGAGGGAGGGGAGGGCGGGGGGGACAAGGGGGAGGGCGGAGGGGGGCAGAGGGAGGGGGCGGGGGTGGGTTTTAAAAATTTTAATATGCTTTTAATATATTAATTTAAAAAAAAAATTATTAATTTTTTAAATTTTAAATTAAAAAATTAAAATCTGTTTTAAAAAAATTAAATTTTTTTTTATGATTTATATTTTGAAATAAATAAAATATTGTTTTGAAACAAAGTTATAAAAAAAACTAAAATTTAATTTTGATTAAAATATTTTAATAATTTTTTTTTATTAATTTTGTTTTTATTAATTTTTTTTTAATAAATTAAAATTTAATAATTTTTATTGCTACGGTTTAATGAATTTTTTCTTTCAAAAAAAAAAATACATTGAAAAAAAAAATTGTCTTTAATTCTTTTTCGTTTGTTTTTAAATAAATAATGAAAATTTAATAAAAAAATTTATTTATTTATTTATTCTTAAATCAAAAAGACTTTTTTTTGTAAGTTGAAAATGTTCTTTAATTTTTTTTTATTTTTTTATTGAAAAATACTTTTATTTTTAAAATTTCGATATTTTTTTAGTTTTTTTTTTTTTAATAATTTGAGCTTATTTTTGTCTTTTTATTTTTTCTACATGTTTTTAATATTAATTTTACTAGTTTTTAATTTTATTTTTTTGTTCATTTTCTATTTTTGTTAAATCTAGTTTGTTTTTTTTTTTTTTTTGGCTAGTTTTTGTTAATGATTTTTTTAATCTTTATATTTTTACTTACTTAAATTTATATATATAATTTTTTTATTTTTTTATTTTTTTTTCCAAATTCTTTTATGATTAAACAATTTTTTTTTTAATATTTTTTATTTATATTTTGTCTCATATATATGTATTTTTACATTTATTTTTTAAGTAATCATCATTTTAATCTTAATTTCACTATTTTTTATTTTTTATTTTTGGTTAATTTTCCTTTTTTTCTTTTTTTTTTAAAATCTAGTTTGTTTTTAATTTGAACTTTTTTTAATTTTTTGTTAATGTTTTTTTTAATTTTTCTATTGTTACCTATTTAATTTTATAGTTTTTAAAATGTGTTTTTTCTTTTTTTCCCAAATTTTTTTATGGTTTACATATTTGTTTTTTCCCCAATTTTTTTTAGATATGTTTTTTTTACTATTTATTTGTTTATAATTTGTAATTTTTTTCTAGTTTTTTAATTCTTATTTTTACATTTTACATTTTTATGATTGATTTTATTTTTGATGTTTGATTTTTTTTGTTTTGTGTTTTTTATTTTATGTTTTGTTTTTAGTATATATTTTTATTTATGTTTTGTTATTTTTATTTTTTATTTTTTTGTTTTGTGTTTTTTCATTGTTTTAATTTTAATTTTAATTTTTATTTTTTGAAATTTTAATGTTTTTCAGGGTCATGATAAAATATTTTATGCTATTATTTTGAAATGTTGAAATTTCACCCTTGAAAAAAAAAATTATTATTCCAGCATCAACACTTTTTGTTTTGAGGGTTTTTTTTGCACAAAATTTACCATTGAGAAAAAAAAAAATGTTATTCGATCATCAACACTTCGTTTTCAGGGCGTTTTTTGGACAGTTTTTGCACCAAAAATTGGTTTTCACCATCATTTTTAAAACATGTTGAAAATTTAGCTTGGAAAAAAAATGTGTTATTCCAGCATCAACACTTTTCGTTTTTAGCATTGTTTTTGATGTTTTTTCGGGGTTTTTTTGCCAGAGTTCCCGTTTTGAGTTTATAGTTCTCGTTTCAAAGTCTACATTGTTTGTTTTTTATGATGGAAATAGATTCAGCATTATCAAACACGCCTAGAGCACCTAGAGTTATGAAATTTAATAGCTTTTACTTGGATTTACAAAAATCTTTGCCAATTTTTTTCAAAACATAACCTGAATTTACATAGCTTTCAGGCAAAAAAAAAACAATATTTTTAAACTAGAGCAAAAAAAAAAAAAAAAAAAAAAAAAAAAACATAATTTTTAAACTAGGGCAAAAATAAAAACTCACCTGCCTGTGTCGTCAGCAAAAATACAAAAGATTCAATTGAGCATTGGAAAAAGAAACGTAACTGCCAATTGCAGGATAGGTTTTCTGCCTTCGCTTTTGACTAAAGAGGTAGACTCCGAGTGAGTAATAACAAAAGGAAACGTAACTGTCAAGCGCAGGATAGGTTTGGTGCATTCGATATTGATTAAGTGTAAGATTATTGAGATACACAGATCTAGATCTGCAAAACAATAAACAAGCTTGCAAGAGAAGGAAGGAAGCGAGCAAGAATTGAGAAAAGAATGAAATTGATTCTACAATATTAGTTTTAGAATAAATACATAAAAGCAACTAAGTTAAGCTTAGTTGTACATGCAATAACTAAAGCTAACTAAAGCTAAGTGTGCTTTATCTTATGTTAATGTGTACATGTGCCACATGCAAGCAATAAGTTAACTTGAGCTAATCTAGGTGCATGTACACCAACACAGCTAGTCTAAGTGCATGTACACCAACACCCCCCCTTAAGCATAACTTAGGTGAGTGTGATGCAAAATGAATGAGCCCCGGCAACACGACCATTTTAGGTACCCATATACAATGCATAAAAAAAGGAGGAAAGAGGGAAAACCCAGTGGGAAGAAAACCCCCCCTCAAAATATAATGCAAAAGTAGAGAAAAAACAACTGCTAGGCAGTCGTGTCTTTCACCCCGAGACGATCTCGCAGGAATCGAAACTTCTGCTCAGTGAAAGTCTTGGTGAAGATGTCAGCAATCTGCTAACATTTTTAGATATGAAGAGCCACCCGGTATACGGCACAAATTGAACCTTCGACGTAGACCATGTTCTCTTCAGCAAACCATGATGATCGACACCTGAAGCACGCTCTGCAGATGGCCGACCATTTTCTTCTACCCCTCGGCTCTGAGTTTTGTTATCAAGAAAACATCCGCAAAGCCGTCTTAAAATAGATGTGCCGCCATTATAGAATCTATTACTCATACCTCTAGCGTTGTTTCTGAGACTCGCCATAGACAGCGTCGTTTCGTGTTGCCATTCCAGCTCGCGGCTGCGGCTGAAGAGGCGAGTACCTTCTATCAACAATATAATGGTCACGAACCAGAAGTCCGCCCTTTCTAAAACTATAGCGAAGCCTCCGAGGAGCACGACAGTGGCCCAGATAAAGCCCAGAGTTCCGAGACCGCTGGCTGCCTTCTCGAGAAGCGCAAGCCTGAGGGCAAACAGAGTAATTTTCTTCTCGGGAGCTGCAGAATTATGAGACATGATCAGGTCCAGATCATGTGCCCGCGGCGCTCTCGGCTGATTTACCTCAGAATTATCTCCACGGCCTGCCGGGTAAGTGCTGCTACCACTGCGGCTCGCGGAATCAGACGTTTCCGTTGTTTCAATTGTTGGCTCGAAAGGGGACACCAGTTTACGCGCACCGTCTCCAGAAGGTGCCATTATTATATCCAGTCGGACGCTCGTTTCTGAGCCCTCACCATTACTGATATGGCTCCAGTTCGGTGATTGCAACCCGTTCTGATTGACAGTTGAATAAGGTATCCTCTGTTCGTTTGTTACATAGGAAGCAGCATGGGCGTAAGGTGGACAGAAAACGGGCTGATAATGACGATCTCTGTCTTCCACTTTGGTGACAACAGCTTCGGTAGATTTGCTGAGTTCTTGGCCAAATATTTTCCAATCATGGGAAGGCTTTAGAGGTGGAGCAGCCTTGGCATTCACCCTCATTGGATTTGGGGGGAAGGGTACAACTAGAGAACCCTTCACTGCTTGTTGACCTCGATTTCCATCACAGGAATCTGATTGAGGAACAAAATCAAAAAATGTATACACATGATATTGATCATTTACCTTGCCAGATGCAATCTTCAAATTGGTTTGCATGTCATAAATGCTCACGGAATCTGGAGTAAATTCCACTTTCCTTTCGCTGGCTGTGTGTGTCATCTGATACACTGAGAGAAGATTCACAGAAAGCCTTGGAACATGCAAGACATTTTCAAAACTTCCATCTTCGAATTGCACTCTTCCTTGTCCAGTTGTTGCAACTGCATATTATCCCCCATGAGAATGGGAGGACCTGAGTATGCATGTAGAGAAGAAAAGGATTCCTTTGAAGAAGCCATATGATGTGAAGCTCCTGAATCGATGATCCATTCTTGTGGTGCAGAATGAAGAGCAATCAAAGCATGCCCGTTACCTCTTGGATTTGGTGATTTTTCTCCATACTTCTTCTTAGCATTCTCAGGAATGTGGTCTCCAAGATTGTGTTGCTGGAGTGTCTGTGCCATAAGATCTATAGTCTTCTTCATGCATGCAGATTCAGGATGAAAACCACGGTGGCAATAATTGCACATTGATTGCCCTTTCGTTCCTTTCCTTTCCTTTGAGCCAGATGATCCATCAGGGGGTTTGGGATGTCCTCCCTTTCTTGGATGAGGGTCCTTCTTCCCTTTTCCTTTTTGATGGTCTTTGGAATTTGCCTTTCCTTTTGCATGCACAGTAAGTGCATGCGTTTTGGAATTTTTAAGTGTGCCCATTTTGATGAGCTTATCTTGCTCATGCATCAAAGACTGAATAAAAGAATCCAGTGAGGGCATCTTCCAAGCTGCACTAGTTGCAGATCTGACTGTGTGGAATGTAGAGACGAATACTGCATACTCTGGACCAAGTTTTGATAAAATGGAAAGAATCAACTGCTTTTCTTGCTTGGATTTGTCGATCCCGCATCCTTTTAGCTGCACCAACAAGGCTTTATACCTTGTGAAAAAATCTTGAATGTTCTCAAAGTTTCTCGGATCTAATGAGTTTAAGTCATTTTCGAGAATGTGACCTTGTATTTCATTCTGTTTTCCAAACAATTCTTCCAAAATTTTCCATACTTCATTTGGAGTTGAACATGATTCAACATGAAATAGCAATTCCGGAGAAATAGATAAACATAGGATGCCGAAGGCCTCGTCCATGCGATTGAAATATCTTGTTTTCTCCATTGCCGATGTTGGTTCAACTTCCGTTCCGATGGTTATTCGAAATAAGCCTCTACTTCTGAGATGAAGTTGAATCTTTGGCTTCCATTCGAAATAATTATATGGAATGAGAATTGCCGATTGTGGAAACTCCAATTTAGACTCCATTCTTTGTTGTTGCTTCAATCTTTTGAACCTGCAAATAAAATTGCTTGTACACTGATTACAAATCCCTGTGCTCCGATACCATGTAGAGGTTTGCTATTACACCAAAATTAAGGTATTGGAAAACACGAGTGATTTCAGGCTTTTTATCTCAAGCTTTTGTCATCTATATTTTTTTATGGAATTATTCCCCGTCAACTAATGTGTTTAGTAGCGTGCTTTGCTTGATGTGGCATATTTATTTATATTATATGTCAAGTGGGAATATTATAATAAACAACGAATGCGTTGACAACCGCCGCGTATGAATACCTGTCTTTTTATCTTTATTACTCGTTGCTGCAATCGATGGAAATTGTGATTGTTGGGATCTCATTCGATATTGCTGCCATACCTGGAGATTGTGTGTAAGTTAGATCTTCTTCCAATTAGATAGCGATGGAATAATCACATCATCTGTATTCACCCTGTCGACTAATGTGTTTTGCTTTGTTTTATGTGTCACATTTATTTACATTATATTTACCGAATCTTGATTTATGCAACATAAAAACTAATTAAAAAAACAAACTCATCAAATTTCTATCTTAAAATATTATTATATTTTCGACAACATTTATTTCAAATATTAACTATATCCTTTATTTTAAATTTTAAATATTAATTTAATGTATTATGCTTAAAAATATAATTATTTAAAAAGAAAAATTATAGCCAATATTAATTCAATATATTCTCATGCAAAATGTAATTGCTTTTATAAAAAAGTTTCAAACTATTTAAGCATTTTAAACTAGTAAAAAGTTTCAAGCCATTCAAGCGTTATAAACTTAAGGTACATTAATGTTCTTGGTGTCCCGGCATCCCAATATATTCTTATCTGAAAAAAAACGCTCTTGATGTCTCAATAAAACTAATAAACAATGCCCATAGTGTTTAGAAAAACTAAATTATAAATTCATTCATAAAAGTCGATTTATTTTGTAGATTTAATCGTTATTAGAGATCTGTCTTTGGTCGAGTTTAGTCAAAGCCAGAACTTCAGAAACATGAATGGAGGAGAATTGTCAATTAGAGAAGAGAGAGCCTTGTTTGACGGGTGGACATACCGCATTCACCAACCATGTTTCAGTAAAGAAAACCTACATTTATGACCAATTCGGTATCGATGTGAATGTGATTGTAGGTGTTAGTGTGACCTAAGCCAGATTTGGTTACGGAGCAAGGGAAAATTGCTGAGTGGTTTGGTTACCGCCCATTAAAGTGGGCCGTCAAGTACATATGCACTTTGGTGCACACTTTAGATATAAAGTTCAAAAGTTTTTTTGAGAAATGTATTTAGATGAGTAGATATATTTATTAAAATAAATAATAATAATAATAAATAAATAAATGTTTTCTGGAATAATTATATTATTAAGATATGGTGATTTTTCCATGTGGTTCATCTTCATGACAAGGTTTAAAACGTTGGTTGGTTTGAAACATAGACCAAATCTTAATGATGTGATTATTCCGGAAAACATTTATGTACAATATGAATCACAAAAGTCTTAGATCTAACAATAATAATAATAATAATAATAATGATTGTTGTTGAGGTAAAATAGTATTATATAATTTTAGATTTTAAATTTTATTTTCCAAAATTATTTATAATTTATTTAATATTACTAAGATTTTTATTAAAAAATTAATTGAGTTTAGTTTAAGTGGTAGGGAAAAATATTGTTATTTTTTCTATCCAAAATTAATTTTAAAATGTGATATATCTAACTCATATTGAGCATTTATTGAATGGTTTATTGAATTCTAGAATGCGGCATTTGGAGCTCATAATGCATATTTATTGTAATAGCTTGGAGCTTTGAGGTTTATATAAAAATTTCAAAGTTACATTTTTATGTCAATAGGCATGTCTATTTTGGAATAGGTCTTCCAAAATTTTAATTTAATTATCAATAATTACTTACGCTCATAGACATGTGTATTTTATAATATGTTCTCCAGAATTTAATTTATATCAAATAAATAATTATTAGGTGGATGGTAGAGATTTAACCTCCTCACAATATTCTAGAATATGCATAGTAGTATACACAAATCAAAGGTCAAGATTTATCTCCAAAGTGGTAGTATTCCCTTTCTGCTCTTTTAATTAAATTGGTTAATTAAAAAAAATGTCATATAAACAAGTGGCATATGAAGTTGTTGACTATGCTGGAAATCCATCAACCAAGGGGATTTCCCCAGTGTGAAGTCTCAATTAGACCTCACACCGTTTGGAGTAGGAGCCCCATCTGGAGTATCGGTCTTACCAACATAACTCTAAGGTTTGCCTTGGCTACAATGAATAACATAAATATTACACACATATCCTTTGAAATCAACAAGTAAGTTGACACTAAAACACCACTTGCAATGCATAAACGAAGACTTGCACAAAAGGGGAGATGAGAGTGAGGCTCTAGGAGGAAAGTAATAGTACATTCCTAGGAAAGGCACATGAGAGAAAGGAAAGATTCGTTAGTTTTCTAGCAAAATAGTTCACATAGACACAATGATCATTAAAGGAATTACAACACACATTCAATAAGATAAGTACCAAAGCCAATGAAGTAGTTCAATTTTCCTAGTACATATGAACATAACACATATTGCAAACATCTAAAGAATAATCTTACAATATTCACGATACATGCATGAAAATGTGTTGGCTCAACGAGCTTCTGACTATTAGGTGAAAGATTCAAGTACACAGTTACAATGGCGAACCAATAGCTCTAGTAGTGGAACATTAATTCAATTCTTGCTTCTCCAAGGAATGATATTCTCTCCTATGCCAAGCTAGAGAAGCCAAGGCCATCTCTCAAAAGTCTATGACTCCAAAAGCCATTTTCTTAAGTTATGAGGGTGTATTTATAACAAGAGGAATGACCTTTCATATCCCAATAATGCTTGAGCTTCCCTCATTCTTGTTACACTTCCAAGTGACTTTTGAGCTTCTACAAGGCTCTTAGACTTTTCCTAGTGGCTCTTTAGTTTACATGTGACTTTTCATATTCCATATGTGACTCTTGGACTTCCACATAGTTACATTTTGTCATTTTCTTGAAAATACATAATTATATCCACAAATGTTGTGGCAACATGATAACTTATATGAATCTTGAGATGACACATTGGTAAGACATGACTTGAAACTGAGGATATAGAATTTATGATGATGTGTCAATGCCAAGCTTCTCTTCTGCTGATATCTTTGTGTCTTCATGATATATGCTACAGGGTCTTCCTATTTATCCTCCAAAAGGCTTGAAGATATGGAGTCTTTTATGTGATCTAGATATTCCAACTTCTTTCACAATCTAGTGTCCCTTCATCTACTTGTTCAGTGATCGTCCTATTTTGCAATCTTCTTGAGTGTCACCTTGCATAGTATCCTTCTCCTTTCTGAGCATCATCCTGTCATGTTAAAATATGGTACCTACAAATGAAATTCACTCATGACAAGCTGGCATCAGTCCAAAAATCTCCTAGTCTAAATTTCTTCTTGAGAATCATTGATTGGCCTAGAACTGAGTACTGGAAAGGGACAAAGGCTTAGGGATTACACAGTGAATAGTTGTAGAGGAGAGGAGTGACAGAATGATGATTGTGACTCTGAAATGCATAGTAAATGGAGGCCTAAGAAGCAAGATTCCATAGTTGAGGGAGCTAAGGAGACAACAGTGAGGGCTTGCTCACTGAAGCTGCACAAGGCACAATTCTAGGAGACAAGGAGGGAAAAGATTGCACAATTGGGAAAGTCAGTGAGATAGTAATGAAGACTTGCTCACTATGAATGTGAAATGCATAGCTTTGGGAGGCTAGTGACTGAAGATTGTGCAGTTGAGCAAGTCAAATAGCCAGAAAGGAAGGGCTTGTTCACTGTGATTACACAATTCACAATTCAAGGGAGAGACTAAGCCACTAGATTGCGCATTTACATATTTAAGAGAGATAGAGAGTTAGAGTGTTGACTGAAACTGCGTAATGCACAGTGAAAGACTGAGTAAGAGGAAAGATTGCACAATTTATGAGGTTAGGAAGGCCTCACTGAGCACTGTGAATGCACAATACGTAGTTCTTGAGGGAATGATCAGCCTCTTATGGCCTGAAACTGCATAATGCACAGTTCAAGGAGACAGTTTGGGAGGAGGTTAACTGAAGAAGGATCAATTACAGAAAATGACTAAGTGTGGGATCCAAGAGGCGAGAGATGGAACCAAAACATGACTTGAACATGACCACACACTTGAAAATTATTAAGCACTCGACAATGAGGCATTCACCACCCAAAATTAACATGTCCTCATCGAAATGAAAACAAGACAACACTTACCTCCAAGTGCGACACTTAAGATACTCTTTGCGACACAAGTGATGACATTAATGAAAAAATGCTTAAGACCTGTGGAATGTATCTAATGCCTATAGGTATGATGGATAGAACACATTAGTCCATGAGAATGCATCAGAACTACCCTTCATGAATGTACTAATGACTCCCTTTTACTAGGTGCAATACTTGCCTTACCAAAAGGTGATAGTAAGAAAAAGTAAAATGACACGTGAAAATGCTAACACAAGTGAAAGAGACACATATTATAGCAAATATAACACAAAAGTGTCACTTTTAAAAGTGAAAATCAAGCAAAAATAACAGTTGCAAACATGAAAGTGGCACTTATGAAAGCAAAGGTGTGTAAAAGTGGCCGTTGGGAAAAATAATGTGATAAAAGAACAATTGCAATCAAAGTGAGGGGGATTATCAATAAAGAGTGTGCACTAACGATAGACATAGGTTGAACATTGTGTAGGCACTATTTTTGTGGACTTCCATATGCATGTTCAAGTTTGTGTAAAAGAGGTGTGCTTATTAATTTATCGAGGACTGAGCATGTGTGAGAAAGTGACTTTGATACTTAGAGTCCAAGAAGAAGTCTTAAATACTTAATAAAACATCAATCGACAATGAAGTGACTATATAATGATAGATTGTAATATCCTTAGTACGCTCCAAAATTCAAGTGTAAGAAAAATTTTGGAGGGTTTTGATTTCAACATCAACAAAAGTGCATGTGATATTGATAAGCCATGGTATTGGCCCATCATCACAGTATTAAATTTTAAAAATATATATTAACCCAACTCTTTATTGATAAGGTGATAATATTTTGTAAAAATTTTCATGTACATTATGTAATTAAATGTTTCCATTGTTGAAATTAACTTTCTAGGTTTACATTTCATCATAGAAAAGAAAATCTATATTCAACATATGATGAAAGCAATATATCTACTAATGAGTTAATTAATTCAGTTGTGTTCTTTGTAAATCAATACATCATCTCTCTATAACTCATTTCGTATATGATGCTAATCTGAAGGTGAAGGCTTTTTCTTTAGGCGTTCTTCATGCAATCCCTATAAAAAAGAAAAACACTTGGTGTACAACAAGCTCAAGCTTGTAAGGTTGGGAAGCTCAACAAAGTTGAATGACTTACCTTAGGTTCAAAGACTTTGAAAGAGTTGTTCTCCAATGAAATAAACTTGATAAGTAATGGAAATGTTCACTTATTATTCCTATCAATAGAGATTATATCAATGAAGCAACAACATGTTTTGCAACCATTTCATTAGAAACAAAGGGAGACGCCTAAGTACTAGAATAAGAATTGATAGATCTAGGTATATCTCTCATTATAAACCATAAATATCATTAAAAGAGGTAGTCACTATACGATCAAGATTTTCATCATCAGATAAAAGGCTAGAGACAATACTCAAGTGACATTTGGATTTCCTAGTAAGATGAGATGTCGAGTAAATAAAATCTCTTCCTATGTTATCTTTGAAACTAAGGTTGGAATATAGGTAGGATCCCTAAAAAATAGGCACATAATTAAGGGTATTATTTCCAAGTTTTGTTTCACCCAACTTGAATGAGGTAGGTAGTTTATATCATAGGAAACCAATATTTACTATGTTAGGTTAGAGGTGAAAAAAATCTCCCTCTCCACCTAGTTGATTTTTATATAATCGAACCACATGAAATATCTTAAATAAATTTAGATTTAGATAAACAAATAGATAAAAATATGATGAAGAAGGTGGTATAGAAACATTCCCCATCACCAAATTGGTTCTTTAGATCCAAAGAGTTAAAGTTTAATAAATGTCCTAGTTAATACCCCAACTAATGCATTCATTATACTTACAAGGAAATATAACTTAGTATATTTTAAAATAAAAATTAACTATTTAAATAGTTTCTAAGACTAATATCTCGATGTCAACAATATTATTTGAAATCACAATATTTGTGCACATAGAAAAACATAAAATCTTTCCCTAATTTAAACTTTAAATAATGAGAAAGAAAACTTGAATAAAATTTGAGGGCATTAATGGAAAAAAATGTATATTAATATGAATTGATTACTAACCATTCCTACTAAAAATGAAAAATAGTAACACACACACACACCCTAAAATCCTTTCCAACCATTGTTAAAAGGAGGTGGTTACTATGTTGACCCAAGTTCCAAGGTGTCATTGTGGAAATGGGGTATAAAAATTTCAGTCTTTTCAACTAATTTAAAACCCTGATTTATCATTACTATTGTGTTTGTCTCATCAAGATGATTCAAGTGATATAAAAAATTGCTTCAATCCAACCTATGGATTGAAAGTCGTAACTAATTGAGTTCAAACGAATCAAAAGGTGCCATGTTTCCCTTCTGCCACATGGCATCTGCATGGCAGTCCTAATCAACCTCTCAACGCCACTTGGATTGTGTGTATTAGCTGCATGTATATTTATTTATTTATTTAACCATCCAACCCATTCACGCTCACCTTATATTAAAATATGCATTTATAGGGTTATTTGATAGGCATCAGTTGATGGCAACATTACCATTACCTGGGCTTTGTTACCCATCCCTTTTCATTTGTACATTCAAATTTTTCTCCAAGGGTGGCCTTTTAGGTTGACCTATAAGGTGGTTCTACCCTCACACCAATGGTTATAATGTGAGGCTTACATGTGTGCCACCATATCCCAGGCTTACGTCATCCTGCTCCCTCCAAAGCGTATTTCACCTTTTAACTTTCAGGAACAGGGATCTCTAGGCCTACGTGCATTGTGGTCCCACACCTCTCTACATAGTCATTGCTCAAGATTCATAACACTCTTTATCCTACCATGATAACCTAGCCCTATGTCATCCTGAGCATCTCCTCCAGAACTCCTTTGGATTTCCTCTAGGGAGAGTCTTCTAGGATGAGTTGTCTGATGGGGACCTCTCACTTTGAAGCTCCACCAATTACTAAATATTTCATTTCCAACTCTTCCCAGGCTTGCATCATCCAAAGTGTTATCCTTTGTGTGAAACTTTATATGGCTTCCAAGATGCAACCCTCTGGGATTACGTCATATTGGATTTCTTGTGAGCCATCGATCTTCTCGTGCTCAATCTTAGCTACTCGATTATGCAATGCCCAATCTTGGCCATTGGTTACGGTTATATGTCAAACATTTGGACTAAGGTAAGGTTGTGTATTAACGATAGACATCCATATAACATTCCATCCCATACACCTTCTCATGCTATAATGAGATGAGTTTGGGCTATGATACAATAAGGGAATCCTATTGTGCTAACACATAAGTATGCCTCATCGAGGCTTTGGTAGTATTCTCTAAAGCTTGGATCACAAAAGTCGCTTAGCGATGATTATGAAAATCTCGATCATTGTTTGGCCATATTTTTTCTATAAGAGTTTGGACCTATGGTAGAGTTTGATTCTTTCTCTTGGGGTCCTATGAAGCATGCATGGTGTTATCCCTCTAGAGCTTTCTACAAGAATACCATCTTATGATGTTATCCCTCTAGAGTAAATTTTCAATGAGATAATATAGGGAATTTATCCCTACTATAGGATGGACCAATATTGGATAATAAAGAAACAAAATATCATGAAATTATTAACAAATTCTGGAGCTCCACTGATTGAGAAAATCTAGGAATGTGTTCCCTCTCATTTAATGGTGATTCCTAGTGTTGGGAACTAGATTCACTATTTGATGGATTTTGGAGGGTGAAACCTTCCTCCTTTCAAGGAGAATGCTTTCTCATCACTTTGTATAAGTAAAAATTCTAATTTCCCTCTAGGGGCATGTAATTTTTAGTCTTCTTGTGGAGAAAACTTGTTATTTAGCAACTCCACTTTCATTTCTAGCAGGAATGTACTTGGATTGATTCAGATAATGTAGTTTGGTGCCATTTTTAGCTTCTAAAGTTTGGTTTCCTTCATAGGACTTTGAGTATCCTTAGGCTTGGCCATCCCAGAAGCCTCAGAGCCCTCTTATACAATTCATTTATTTCCTTTGAATGTATTTTTCACTTGCATCTCTTATTTTTGCATTTACTATTTATGCTTCTTTTGTTGTAGGTTACATTGGTTAAATGATTGAAGTGTGTTTTTTTGTAAGTTATTTACAGATTCTTAAGCATCATGCATCCTTTGAACTATTGGCATTATGATACAGGTGTTTTCCCTTATGGCGACTCACACAGATGACAGTTCACAGTGCAACAAGTTAACAACAAAGGATTACAGATCCGACTCCAGAGATTGAAGAAAGAGAGTGGTTTAATAAGTATACGCTTGTTCACTTTGTCCAAGCAGTGTATACACACAGGTTAAAAGAACAAAAGGAGCGTATATGTATACATGCACTTTCACAGGAGGAAAAACGCGTATGAGATGGAAAATCAAGATTTGGGTCTAAGGTATTGGTCCGAGGTATTTGGTCCAAGGTATTTGGTCTAAGGTATTGGTCCGAGGTATTGGTCTGAAGTATTTGGTCCAAGGTATTGGTCCTAAGTTGTTTTGTTTCGAGGTACTGAGGAAGGCCTAAAACTATATAAGGATGAGAAGATCATTAGGCCAAGGTGTGCAAGTATTGAATATCTGATGAAGTGTTAGATCAAATATGCAGGTTATGGGTTTTTGATGCTTTTCTTGATCTTAACTAAGGATGCACCTATGTGGTTGATGATGGATGATGGATCGAGATCATAAGACCTAAAATGAATTATCATTACGTGGTTTGATCATGGATAGTCAAGATCTGAATACTGACACGTGTTTTATTCTGTAAATGTTATGATCTAGGTATGACTAAAGTCTGGAATAGTTGTGAAGTTTTTAAGTTAGTATTTGCATATTTGTACGCTGGTTCGTTTTGATAAAAGTGTGTATACACGCTGGTTCGACACATTGAAGTAGCGTATACAATATGAAATGTGATGTTTGAAATTGCAGTTGGTTCTGGTTGTTGATGCATAGTTCTGGGTTCTTCTTTGTGTTCTAGTGACAATGTTCTAAATGTTCAGATTGATTGATTGTGATTTACTTCAATGATGATGGGTTATCAGTGATTGATTGATTCAGTTGTGGTTGATTCAGAGATTGATGATTGAGTTTCAGTGATTGGTTGATGCAGATATATTTGATTGTTGTATTGTAGTTGTGATTGATTTTGAGCTTCACTATTGTTGATGGGTCCAGTATGAAAATTTGATGAAACAAGGCCTTCAGATTATGATGGTGTGTTTTAGGAGTATCCAGTTTGAAAATTTATGAAACGTGGTCCCTGGAGGAAGAGAGAAGGCCATAGCCTTCTATAGGCCGGCGCCTACGTATTGGTAAACACATCAGCCAATACAAGAGGCAGGGGGCTAGAGCTCCTACCACAAATTCATTGAGGTTGGGAGAATTATACCCACCAAATTTTCAATACCACTCTTTTTTGAGTTGGAAAGGGAAATATGAAAAACTCATATATAGATGCAAATTTCAAAATCCAAGAAGGTAGAATATGTGGACCTCATGGAGGAAAAAGTGCAACAAATGGGTAAGGAATTGGCTAACTTGAGGCAAAAAAAAATTAGTTAAGAAGGAGAAGTTGTAGAGGCTTAGAGAGGAACTATAGGAAAAAGGTAGACTCCGAGTGAGTAATAACAAAAGGAAACGTAACTGTCAAGTGCAAGATAGGTTTGGTGCATTCGATATTGATTAAGGTTTAAGTTTGGTGCATTCGATATTGATTAAGGTATTGGAAAAAACGGGTTATTTCAGGCTTTTGATCTCAAGCTTTTGTCATCTATATTGTTTTTTGGAATTATTCACCCGTCAACTAATGTGTTCACTAGTGTGCTTTGCTTTATGTGGCACATTTATTTATATTATATGTCAAGTGGGAATATTATAATCAACCACCAATCCGTTCTATGAATACCTACCTTTCTATCTTTATAACTCTTTGCTGCAATCGGTGGACATTCTGATTGTCGGGAGAAAAAGGCGATATTGCTCATGTCATACCTGGACATAGCGTGTTTTGCTTTGCTTTATGTGGCACATTTATTTATATTATATGTCAAGTGGGAATATCATAATCAACCACCAATCCGTTCTATGAATACGTACCTTTCTATCTTTATAACTCTTTGCTGCAATCGGTGGACATTCTGATTGTTGGGAGAAAAAAGGCGATATTGCTGTCATACCTGGACATAGTGTGTAAGTTAGACCTTCTTCCAATTAGATAGCCATGGCATTTTGGAGAATTTTGCAGCGTCTTTGTGACATGCAGCGTCCTTTGTTTTGCCAGATTATGGTAAGCTTTCCGTTCGTTCGTTCGTAATTGTGCGATAATTTAGTTTATGAAACTCTTATGTTTCTGCTTCAATCCGTATATAAGGATACGTCTATGTTCGTAATTGTCCGATAATTTAGTTTATGAAACTCTTTATTTGTGATCTAACAGATTCTATCGTTCGTAACTCTTTATTTGTAGTCTAACAGATTCTCTTTGCACAGGGATTTAACTGCCTCTGCAGCTGGAGGAGGAGCTGCAGATCATAGTCGAGGTTATCAAGTGTTTCTAAGCTTCAGAGGCCCCGATGTCAGAAGAGGATTTCTCGGTCATCTATATGACGCCCTCAACAGCGCAGGCTATACTGTCTTTTTTGACACGCACGAAATCAACATCGGAGACGATATCTCTGCTGCTATACACCACGCAATTGAGCACAGTCGCATATTCATTATCGTATTTTCCTGCAATTTCGCAGAATCCGCGTGGTGTCTGAAACAGGCCGCGCTCATTGCGCGCCGACTTCAGAGGAATGGGACACAAACCGAGCGGGCCATCACCATTCCTGTATTTTATGATGTGACTCCTTCGCAAGTTCGGTACCCCCATCATCCTCATGGCAGTCCATTTGCTGAAGCATTCCAAGAACATCAAAGCCGTGGGAAATACAGGGAGCAAGAAATCGATGAATGGAAGGCCGCTCTCCATACAATCTCTCATCGCCGTGGTCTGTCTTTGCAGGAAGACTGCAAAGGTTCTGCTTTCATTTGCCATTTTTAATTTATGCTTAAATTCTTATTACTTTTATATAACGATATTGTTAGACCAGAGCATGCATAACACACAGCGGAGACTTAGACGTCAATAGTAGAGAATAATTCACAAAGATAGACAAATGGAGAAACAACAAGATTACACAGAGACAGACAAATGGAGAAACAACAAGATTACTTAGTCAGAAACAACGGAATAGATAAAACAATCTCTGGAGAACAAAAATCACTTTGCATTACATAACAGGCTTAGGCCTTGGCTTGCTTTCTTTGCCTAGAGAAATTACAAATTTATAGAGACAGAAGAAGGATCTAGAACCCTATACGTGATTCAGATGGAGATCTGGAATGATCTAGAAACCACTGGTAGTGTAGGAGGATCTAGAATCCTGGAGATCTAGAAAAATCTAATTTAGAAGGATCTAGAATACTACGTGAATTTGGCTTCACACTTAACATTTTCTCACTTGAAGCCAAATAAGAGTGATCAAGTCACACTGAGTCCTATCATGCCTTTACATAACTCATGTTTATTTCGTGGTAGAATCTTAGTGAGCATATCAGCAGTGTTCCTATCTGTATGGATCCTTTCCAAGGATAACTGTTCTTCCTCCAACACATGCCGGATCCAATGGTACCTTAAGTCAATGTGCTTGGTTTTTGAATGAAAAGCTGAGTTTTTCGCCAAGTGAATGGCACTCTAACTATCACAATATAACACATACTTGTCCTGCTTTATTCCTATCTCTCCTAGGAATCGCTGCATCCATAACATCTCTTTACAAGCTTTTGTTGCAACTATGTACTCTGCTTCTGTTGTAGAGAGGGCTACTATTCTTTGTAGTCTTGACACTCAAGATACTGCTGCACTTGCAAATGTATACAAATAACTTGTAGTGGACTTTCTGGTATCCATATCTCTAGCCATATCTGCATCTGTAAATCCTTCAAGCACAGTCTCATCATGACCAAAACATAAACAATAATGACTAGTACCCTTGAGATACCTCAAAATCCATTTTACTGCTTGCCAATGTTGTTTGCCTGGATTGGCAAGGAACTTACTCACTACTCCCACTGAATATGTAATGTCTGGTCGTGTGCATACCATGGCATACATCAAACTGCCAACTGCTGAAGCATAAGGACTGTTGCTCATCTCTTCTTTCTCCTTGTCATCACTAGGACATAATTCAGTACTCAGCTTGAAGTGGGCTGCAAGGGGTGTATCAACTAGCTTGGCATCCTTCATATTAAACCTGTCAAGCACCTTCTTGATATATTTTTCTTGTGACAGCCACAACCTTTTGTTTTTTCTGTCACGCATAATCCGCATGCCCAATATCTGTTGTGCTGGTCCCAAATCCTTCATAGCAAATTTGCTACCCAAATCTTTCTTCAACCTATTGATCTTATTCTTATCATGCGCAGCAATCAACATGTCATCCACATATAACAATAATATGATATACTTTCCTTGATCATACTTCTAGATATAGACACAATGGTCAGCTTCCAACCTCTGAAAACCATGTTCCCACATGAATGAATCAAATTTCTTGTACTAATGTCGAGGTGTCTGTTTCAACCCATAGAGACTCTTCTTCAACCTACAAACAAGACCTTCTTTGCCTTTTTCTATGAAGCCTTCTGGCTGCTTCATATAAATTTCTTCCTCCAATTCACCATGAAGGAAAGTAGTTTTTACATCTAATTGTTCACATTCTAAGTTTAAAGTAGCAACTAGACCAAGAATGACTTTAATGGATGAGATTTTAGCAACAGGTGATAAAATTTTAGTGAAGTCAATACCTTCTTTTTGGGCAAAACCTTTCACCACCAGTCTTGTTTTATACCTCTCCTTCTTTTCGTCACCTTCATGCTTAATCCTGTACACCCATTTGTTTTGTAGAGCCTTTCTACCTTTGGAAGGTTTACCAACTCCCAAGTTTTATTTTCCTGCAAAGAATTCATTTCTTCTTCCATTGCTTTTTTCCATTCTTTACTGTGCTCGACTTTACAAGCTTCTTGAAAACAATTAGGTTCACCTTCATCAGTCAACAAAATATAGTTTGAAGGAGGATACCTTTATGAAGGCTTATGAGGCCTAGAAGATATGTGAACCAACTGTGGTGGTGCATTGTCAGGTTGAATCTCCTGTAAAGGTTCCTACAAGATTCCTTCTTCTTGTTGTTCATTATTTTCCACTTGTTGTTCTTCATGCTCTTGAATTTGCTATTCATTTTCTTGTATTGGTGGTATATTTTCCTGCTACTCTTCAAACCTGTCAATAACCTTCTTAATCTGCAACTCACCTATAGTCCTCTTGAACATTTTTAACTCATTAAATATAACATCCCTACTTCTAATAATTTTATGTTTGATTGGATCCCATAGACGATAACCAAAATCTTCATCCGCATATCCCAAAAAAATGCATTTCGTAGATTTATCATCTAGCTTAGTTCTATTTTCTTGGGGAATATGTACAAATGCTTCACATCCAAAGACTTTCAAGTGAGAATAATTCAAATTATTACCAGTCCAAACTTCTTTAGGGATACCGCCATCCAAGGCTGTAGTTGGAGATCTATTTATGAGGTAGCAAGCGGTCCTGACTGCTTTAGCCCAAAAATTCTTCTCCAAACTGGAATTGGAGAACATACTTCGCACCTTTTCCATAATGGTGTGATTCATCCTTTCAGCGACACCATTTTGTTGAGGAATACTGGGCACAGTCTTCTCATGCTTTATGTCAAACCTGTTACAATATTCCTTAAATGCATTTGAGCAATATTCTCCACCATTATCTGTTCTTAAACACTTCAGCAATTTGTTAGTCTTTCTTTCAACAAAAACATGGAATTTTTGAAATATTCCAAACACTTCACCTTTATTTTTCATAATATATGCCCAAACTTTGCTGGATGCATCATCTATAAATGTTACAAAATATGATGCTCCTCCTAATGATTTGATGTTAACAGGCCCAAACACATTCGAGTGTACCAATTCTAACACATTTTTCTTTCTGTCATGGCCACCTCTAAGGAATGAAACCCTTCTTTGTCTACCATATATACAATGGTCACAAAGATCAATATTGTAGGATTTCAAACCTGGTAATAAATTTTTACCAACAAGGATTTTTAAGCCCTTCTCACTCATGGGACCCAAACGCATATGCCACGATCTGCTGAATTTCCTTCTTTTGTGACAGCAGCCAAATCTGATTTTTCTATTAGTGTCTTCAATATGCATAATGTTTCTGTCTTGGGTCCTTTGGCCACGACCAATGCACCTTTGCTAATTTTCCAGCCTCCTTTTCCAAAGCTTATCGAATAGCCTTCATCATCCAATCGTCCCATAGAGATTAAATTCATGCGCATTTCTGGTACATGCCTGACCTATTTCAACAATATATCTTGTCCATATTTCATTTTGATCTGGACATCTCCCATTCCAACAATACTGTAAAAATGATTATTCCCCAAATGCACTCTACCATAATCACCAGGATTATATGAAACAAAACTATCTTTGCATGGGGTTACATGGTGAGATGCCCTAGAGTCAAGGATCCAATCAAAGCTACTGTTAGATGTATATACACATGTGTCCTCTACTGAAACAGTAAACAACATATCACCATCTGTGGCTACAGTAGTAGTCTCACCTTCATTTGTGCTGGATGACTTGTGATTTGTATTGGACGGTCTCTGATCCTTTTGTTCTTTCTTACAGAATCGACATTCTTTCTTCATGTGCTCGGGTTTGCCACAATGAAAGCAGATGATCCTTCCTCTCCTTGATTTTTATCGGCCTCTCGATCTTGATCGCCCTTGTCGGCCTCGATCCATTCTCCTACCACGATTAGCTAGAGCTAGAGCCTCTCCTCCCTGGTTTTCCGCAATTGACTTGCGTCGCAGCTCCTCATTCATTAAACTGCTGCTGACATCATCAAACTTCAAGGTCCCTGTAGTTGTTGAAGTGCTCATAGCTACAATTAAATTTTCCCAGCTGTCTGGCATAAAACACATTAGCAAAATAGCTCTAATTTCATCATCTAAAATGATTTTAACAGAGGCAAGTTGATTAGTAATAATATTAAATGCATTCAAGTGCTCAGCAACTGAAGTACCCTCCTTCAATTTGAGATTATAAAGCTTCTTCATCAAGAACACTTTGTTTGATGCTGTGTTCTTCTCATATAGATCATGGAGCTTCTTCCATAATCCTTCAGCCGTCTTTTCTCCGGACACATTGAAATAAACATTCTTTGCTAAATATTGGCGGATTGTTGCAATCGCCTTTCTATCTAGCTTATTCCACTCTTCATTTGTCATCGATGAGGGTTTCTTTGTTGTGCCCTCAATCGGCAAATACTAATCCTTTAAAATCAGTATATCCTCCATCTGTGATTTCCATAGGGCAAAATTAGCCCCACTCAACTTCTCCATATCTGTAACTGTTGTCTCCATTTTCAATCAAATTCACGCCCCAAAACACAAAAACTCCACTTAAAAATAAAACTTTAATTATTACTCTTTAAAATTTAGTAATAATGAGCTTCCTATTTTTAAAATACCCTTTTCAAAATTCCTGCTCCTTTTTAAAATATACTTTTCAAAATTCCAACATATAATTATATATGTTTCATAATAAATATAAAAACATATATAATGTTTTAACCTTTTCACATTTCACACATACATATGTTGGTTTGAGAAAAAAAGACTTAACGTATACGTGTAAGATTGATGTAAAAAAACTTACGAACACTATGTTTTAACTCCAATCTCCACGGATCTCCACTTTTCAAACTCCAGAAACACGTTTCAACATAGGTCCATGACCTTGTTTTTCTTGCAGCAACTGTCTTTTAGTTCCAGTGTTCCTCAGCTATTTCCTGGATAGATCCTTCAACAGCTCCAGGAGTAACAACCAACGTTTTAACGAACGCTGCCAAAGCAAGGCGATGGCACTAAGCGGCTTGCATCATGGATATTCGAACTTGGCTCCGATACCAGTTGTTAGACCAGAGCATACATAACACACAACGGATTTATACTCAGAGACTTAGACGGCAATAACAAAGAATAATTCACAGAGACAGACAAATGGAGAAACAACAAGATTACTTAGTCAGAAATAGTGGAATAGATAAAACAATCTCTGGAGAACAGAAATCTCTTTGCATTACATAACAGGCTTAGGCCTTGGCTTGCTGTCTTTGCCCAGAGAAATTACAAATTTATAGAGGCAGAAGAAGGATCTAGAACCCTATACATGATTCAGATGGAAATATGGAATGATCTAGAAACCACTGGCAGTGTAGGAGGATCTAGAATCCTGGAGATCTAGGAAAATCTAATCTAGAAGGATCTAGAATACTGCATGAATTTGGCTTCACACTTAACAGATATGTCTAACCTTAAATCCTTACATTTTCTATTTGCATATATGAGACAGTGCTAGTGCTGGTGTGACACTTATTTATTTATTAATAGAGTTGTCTTTTGTATGATTTTTTGAAGTGTTTTTAGTGGATTTTTCCAGTCTATTTTTTCTAAAATCTTATAAGAATTTATTAAAATCACAAGTTTGATGAGTAACCTCTGCACAATAAATGTGCACTGGGGTTTTTCAAGGTGACGAATCCATACATACAATCAAAAAACAAGTTTAAATAATTCAAATCAAAATTTCATCACAAATTTTTTGGCAGAAAATTCCAAAAAATCACACTAAAACCAACTCCTTTATTAATAAACTTATATTTTTGTTTAGTCTTATGAATATGGTTTAACTATTAGGTTAAGTTAGGTTGGAAAGTTTAGGTTAAATTGGAAAGTTTAGTCATCTGCCATTTTTAATTTATGCTTAAATTCTTATTAATTTTATATAAGGACATGTCTATGCTTAAATCCTTACATTTTGCTATTTGCATGTATGAAGCAGTGCTGGTGTGACCCTTATTTATTTATTAATAAGCTTATCTTTTTGCTTTAACCCTTACATTTGCAGATATGAAGCAGAGCTGGTGAAGCGCGTTGTTAAAGAGGTGGGGAAACTTAGATGGACTACTCGCTTTTGATTAGATCACAAGAGAGATTATCTTTGCATAGATAATCTCAAGAAAAGACGATGTCAAGAAACCAATGCTAACATATTCTCATAACTTTCTATGTCTTTGAATGCATCATATTCCAAAATGAAATGTTTTTCGGATTCCACATATTCCCATAACTTTCTCTGATGTCTTTGAATGCATCACATTCCAAAATGAAATGTTTTTCCGACTCCACTACCCCAAAGGTGCACAATGTACACATTCTTTCTTCCCAAGCTTCTTTAGGCTTTTTTTGCCGTCCTGTTTCACATCGAAGTTGATGCGAGTTGGTTCTTAATTGAGCAATAAGAACCTTTGCCCTCCACATAATGCTAGCTCCAATGTTTTGTTTCACATTGAAGTTGATGCGAGTTGGTTTTTAACTGAGCAATAAGAACCTTTTCCCTCCAAAGAACGTTAGTTCCAATGAACTTTTAGATCACACATAACGTTGAATTCCTCAATGTAGTACTTCTTCTTTCTACCCAACTCTTTTCCCCATACCAGTTCCAATGAACTCTTAGATCACACGTGTTAAATTCCTCAATGTAGTACTTCTTCTTTCTACCCAATTCTTTTCCCTATACGGATTTACAAAATTTCTCCAGAACAAAATTCTTTAGCTTCTTGCTATTTGTGAAACATACATTAAGTTAAATATTCCATTTTTTCATCCATATATAATTTTATTTCATCTATATTTTTTTTCATTCACTCATATTATTTTCATTAAAATATTTCCCTATATGTAATTTTCCCGTTGTATTATAAACTTTACTTTTATTGTGAAGCACGAAGAATTAAATTTATGTGTAAATTGAATTTAAAGGTTTTGTGTGTCTTCAACCTTCCTTACGGGTGATGTTTTCATTTTTTATATATTTATTTCTTTAAATAAAAAATGTGAGTAAGTTAAAAGAATATTTTGCTTGTTATTTGTGGAGATGATAATTTTCTCATAAGACGTGCATTTTAACTGAGTTTTGATTTATGCAATATTAAAACTAATTAAAAAACCAACTCATCAGATTTTTATTTAAAATATTATTTTATTTCAAAAAAATTTATTTCAAATATTAACTAAATATATCCTTTATTTTAAATATTAAAAATATAATTATATTTTTATAAAAAAATTAACGCCAATATTAATTTGTTATATTCTCATGCAAAATGTAATTCCCTTTATTAAAATAAGTTTCAAACTATTTATAAGCATTTTAAACTAGAGCGTTATAAACTAGTAAGGTATATTAATGTCATTGATGTCCCGGCAACCCAATATATTCTGATGCGAAAAAAATGTTCTTGATGTCTCAACAAAACCATAAAACTAATAAACAATGTCCATAGTGTTTAGAGAAGATAAATTGTAAATCCATTCATAAAAAATCGATTTATTTAGTAAGTTTAATTGTTATCAAATTTGGTTCATATAATCTATGAGAAATGTATTTACGAGAGATATATTTATTTATGAAAATAAATAATAATAATAATAATGGTGGAAATGAAAAGAGTATTATATAAATTTATTAATTATTTATATATATATAATTTTAGATTTTTAATTTTATTTTAGAAGTATATTTATAATTTAGTTAATATTATTAAGATTTTTATTAAAAAATCAATTGAGTTTAGTTTAGGTAGTGGGGAGAAATGTTGTTATTCTCTTTATTCAAATTCAATTTTAAAATGTGACATATCTAATTTATATTGAGTATTTATTGAATCGTTTATTGAATTCTAGAATGTGACATTTAGAGTTTATAATGCATATTTATTGTAATGGCTTCGAGCCTTGTTGAGGTTTCTATAAAAACTATAAAGTTGCATTTTTATGCCATTAGGCATGTCTATTTTTTA
This sequence comes from Pinus tabuliformis, assembly GCA_031772625.1. Taxonomy (NCBI): domain Eukaryota; kingdom Viridiplantae; phylum Streptophyta; class Pinopsida; order Pinales; family Pinaceae; genus Pinus; species Pinus tabuliformis. The sequence goes on from CM062807.1 coordinate 690,263,602, forward strand.
ATAGAGTTTCTATCATTTTAATTTAATTATCAATAATTATCTATGCTGATAGACATGTCTATTTTACAATATGGTCTAAAGAATTTAATTTAATAATCAATAATTACCTATGCTGATAGACATGTCTATTTAACAACATGGTCTAAAGAATTTAATTCAATTATCAATAAATAATTATTAGGTGGATGGTAGAGATTTAACCTCCACACAATATTCCATAATATTCATAGTAGTATACACATTTCAAAGGTCAAGATTTATCTCCAAAGTAGTAGTATTCCCTTTTTTCTCTTTTAATTAAATTGGTTAGTTAAAAATATGTCATATAAACAAGTATTATATGAAGTTATTGACAGTGTTGAAATCCGTCAACCAAGGGGGTCTCCCCGATGTGAAGTCCTAATTGGATCTCACACCATTTGGAGTAGGAGCCCCATTCGGAGTATTGACCTGACCATCATAAATCTAAGTTTTGCCTTGGCTGCAATGAATAACATAAGCGATTACACACATATCCTTTGAAATAGCAAGTAAGTTGACATTGCGAACCACCAATTGCAATGTGTAAATAGAGACTTTCACGAAAGGGGAGATGAGAGTGAGTCTCTAGGAGGAAAGTAATAGTACTATCCTAGGAGAGGCACACGAGAGAAAGGAAAGATTCGTTAGTTATATAGCAAAATATTTCACATAGACACAACAATCATTAAAGCAAATACAACACACATTCAACAAGATAAGTACCTATTGACGGTATTGGACCCACCAACATTCAGGGGATCTCCTCGGTATGAAGTCCCAATTAGACCTCACACCTTTGGTGTAGGAATCTCATCTAGTATAAAGGCACAGTTGCCAAATCCTTAAATGTTTTCCTTGGCTCTAGTTGTCAGTACGAGAGAGGGATGTAATGGTGCCTTCGAAAAGCAAGGCAGTGTGTTTGATGAGTGTTTAGTTGCAACTGTGTTAAGTTTCTTCTACTACGGATGGGAACAAAAGTGAGCCCCTAAGTGAGAGGTAATAGTACCACCCAAGAAAAGACAAACATGAATAAAAAAGATTTGTCTAAGATCCAGCGAAATAGTCCACAGTGGATGTGATGGTCATTACAATCAAGAAATAAGAAAGGTTTGTATAGTATCCCGTGGAATAGTCCTCAAGGATGGGACAACATTAAAAACCATTATAACACATTCTCAATAAGATAAGCACTAAAACAACCAAAATAGTTCAACTATATTAGCACCTGTGAAAGAAAACATGAAATACAAACTTCCGCAGAATAGTCTTACAAACAGTCATAGTCCATGAATAAAGAATGTGATGGCCTTAAATACTTCTGTTATTAAGTAAAATTTCCAAGACACATGTTTACAATGTACATCACTAACCCCAATAATGGGACATTGGAGCCACTCCTTTCTCCTCAAAGAACTACCTAATCTCTCTAATGCCTTGCGGGAGGAGCCAAGGTGAAAAGTCATTTTCTCATATAATCAGGGAGTATATATAACCAAGGGTGACTCTTTGACTACCCTCATGACTATTTGACTTCCTACGACTTTTCAACTTATGTGACTCTTTATATTCCATATGTTTCCTTTGGACTTCCATTTTGCAATACATTTGAATATAATATACATAGTCCACAATAGTGATGTGGCATATGACCACTCATGACATGACACTACTAACATAGACTGCTTGATGATATGGCAATGTCAAGTCAATGTTGCTACTAACTATTGGATGTCTTCTTGGATATGCTTTCTCTTCACCTTCACATGGCTTGGTGATGCAGAATCTTCAATGATATTTAGTCTTGGATGGTGGTTTCAAACTTGTGTCCCTTCGCTTCCTCTCGATTGATCCACTTGTGAGTTCAACTACAAGAGATTCTTTAGGCATGGTTACCTCCTTCTCCTTCTCCATCATCTTGGCATGACATGATAGTGTACCTATTCCTGCAATTCACTCATGACGAGACGACATCAATACAAAAAACCCCTAGTATAAGATGATGCATTCTAATCCATCAATTGAGCCCATGACAAGTGACAGGTCGAGGAGAGAATTAATGACTGTACATTGCACAGTTCCAACATTTAGGGGGAGAGCTTGAGCTCTGAGACTACGCAGTGTGCAGCTTAGTGAGGCCTAAGGATAAGACTGTGTAGTTTCTGGGGATAGTGGGGTCATGCTAAGGGAAACAACACTGTAAAATCCAACTGCGTAGTTTTATATGTCAAGGGAGGTTTGGATTTTGTGCATTCCACAGTTCCAATAGCCAAGGGGGTAAAGCTTGAGGGTTGAAGATGTGAAATGTGTAGTTCAAGGCAGGCTGGGTGACATAACTGCGCAAATCTAGGGGTCAAGGTTGGGAATCGAGCACAAGAATTGCGTAGAGCAACAGCCTTGGGAGACAAGGACTACGCATTGTACAATTCTAAGTAGCAGGGTCACATCTTAGAGGGTTGAGACAGTGTAGTTCGCAATTCAGTTGGGGCCCAATGAAGCTAAGTTACTCAGTCAAGAAGATTTTCCAAAAATGGCTAAGTGTGGGATAGGTAATGTACTGTGATGAACTTTGACTGTGATCACACACTTAGCTTACTTTGACGAAACAAAAATATATATCATCGAAAAAAATGAACAAATCATTTCCCTCTGTGTGACTACATCATGACAATATATGACAAGTGCAACACTTAAGATGGGCTTTAGGATGACTGTGACGACACTTGTGCAACATAGCTCAAGACTTTGTGTATGGATGTGAAATATGTTTACATGGTTAGTACAACTCATATACACAAAGATCGAGCTTCAAAACCATTAGAATAGGATTACAAACATTGCATGAAAACCAAACATGCCAAAAGACTATAGTTAGCCCAACATGCAAAAGGGATCAAAGCATTATAAGAGAACTCATGAAATGAGATCTAGTGTTTGCAAAAACAATGTAAAATACCAAGGAAGGCTTCAAAATTGAGTGTAAGCCAAAATTTTGGAGGGTGTTGCAGCAACTACAACACTTGTCAATACACTGGTTGGACTCCCGGCTCTCTGTCTTGGTTAACTTCTTCTGTGCAGGGCCTTGGTTCTTCAGGGAGTATTAATTCATCATGTAGATTACTTTGGTCTTCCCACTTACCCCATAGATAGAAATGGTCCCCTCTATACCTTCCTAGTTGAGCACAACATAAGATTCAACATAATCAGAATGTTTCGAGTTGGGAAGGGTAGTGTAGCTTACGAGCTTAAGATTTTCAGAGTATAATTTTTCATCTTTGGTGTTGCTCTACTGCTAGCAAGCCTAGACAGTACCCTAGTATCACATGTGTCGAAATATGTTGTTGAGATGAAGAGACAATCAAGACCTTGGGTAGAGGCTTACATCACTCAGCTTTGTTTCTTCTCCCAAGCTGCATATATTATTTTTCGAAGACAACTCATCAAGATGATCCTATTATGACACAGTTCCACATTGTGCTTATCAGTGGACATGATCGTCATACCTCTTTTTTGAGAAATCACTCTGACATAGCTACTGAGCGTGGGAATGCCCAACTCAGGACATGATTTTAGATTTTAACATATGTGGTTGTATCAGGTTTCTCATAGTCCTGAAGCCCTGATCCTCTCTCTCTCTTTTTCAACACGACAACTCTAAAGTTTTTCGGCCATCGTCATAATCTTAGATCTCACACTTTAGGGGGAATCTGTTATACAGGAAAATGACCTCCTCATCAGCTCAAAGGAGAAAGACAGTTTGACTTAAGGATTTACCAAATTCGCAATCCTATTTTCAAGGGTAACGCTCCCCAAGAACTAGCAAGATGAGTTATAACGCTCCCCATACATACGCTAGGGGCATTAGTACCTAGGTTAACTCTCTGTGTTTTTGTAGGGGAAACGTTAGTCAACTTTTGTGAGGTTCCAGAGGTCAAAGGAGTGGGTTGACTGAGTAATATCCCACTTTTTACTGATATGTCAGCCCAAAAATCAGGAAACATCCATCTTCAACCAATTTGAGGGTTGACCAGTTACATGCTTTGCCTTCACTAGCCAGTGGGTCTAACACGATCACCCAATTCTGCGGGAAGGTCTCCGTGCTCTCTTGGCCATACAAGTGACATGCAAAGATGACCAAGTACTGATACACCTAACATGTTGGGTTGTGTTATATTCTTTCCATGACTATCCCACATAGTTAACTCGGGGGTTCCGCCCCCCCTTCGTTGCACCGATTTCGCATCGAGGGGGTCACAAGGGGGTTTGTGGGCGGTGGGTAGCCCCCCTCTACAGGGTCTGGGGCAGCATCTCGGGGAAATTTTTTTTTGGACCCTATATCAGGTTGGGCAGAACTAGCTATGGTTTTGTGCATGGTTTTCGCACATGGTTTTGGACGCGATGGTTTTCGGTCCATGGTTTTGGACGCGATGGTTTTTGGTCCATGGTATTGGATGCTTTGACATGTATAAATATGTATTGTAACATTGAAAGGAACATAATGGAAAATCAAGCTGGTAGTCCCAGTTTTAGGTCAGAGATACTTTGAGGTGTCGATGAAGAACTTGGAGAGGCTGTAGTATTGACTGCAAGGACTGCTACTCTCACAGGAGTAAGCTCAGATGTTGTAAGATTTTGCTGAAGTACGTCAAGGACTAAATCAGGATTTTCGAAAATAGTCGGAGGATTTGGATCAGGATTTGACCTAGTGTAACGAGTTTTCTTCTTTGGAGCCAGCTTCTAAATTAGTTTTTGGTATTTTCTGGAAATGTTTAAAGATCACAATTTTTAACAATATTTTGAAGGAGGCTTTGGGCTTTCCTTTGAATATGTTAAAACAAGGAAACTGATCAAATTTTTGGGACAGCTGTTTAAAGCCTAAAACTAGACTGGAGATTGACTGAAGCAGTGTTTATTTACTCCTGTAAATGCACAGCAAAAACAGTTTCAAAGGCTACCTGGCTAACTTCAGGCTCCATCTGTAGCTTTAGAAAATAGACAGCAGTAACAAACAGTCATTCAGTTCCCCAGTGGAGTTGCCAATGATGTTATCACTCAGGTTGTTCCCCAGGAAAGCTCTAATGGGGGAATACGGCCGAGCTAACCACTAACCAGTGTTTTAACTTTAGATTCTAGCCAATCTGCAACCAGAGAGGGCTCTCTCTTTTTAATTTAGCTTTGTTTTGGAGTATTTTAGGCTAGATATTATGCACAGGGTTTTGTTTTAATTTTTTTGGATGGTGATCTTAAATAGAGCTGGGATGTAAGTCTAAACAGCTTATTCCATTGGGCAAATGGGGTCAATGAAGATGAACTGCCGAGAGTGTTTTCTTTGGTAAAGGGCAATACTACAAAGCAAGATAATCGACCTTGGAACAATTTTGAAATCTGGAAGTTGGTGGAATGTAAGCCAGTGGATGAAGGGCAGTTAAGAATCCTTCATCATGCTGGCAGAGGGAAAGTGCATGAATATTATCAAGGAGCAGTAAAGAATTCCTAGGCAATATTCAAAGTGAAAGAACTAGTGAAAACATGAGCAGCTAAGAATTCCTGTTTATGGCTAATTCTGAAGAAAACATAATTAATACGAGAGATTGAACACATAGTGTATTTTAAACAAATTCTGGGCTATTCTTTTTCTCTGTTACTAAGATTATGAAACATATATGAAATTTGTAAACACAGAAAACACAAAACACAGTTTAGAACAACTTATTGATCCATAGAAAGACACAGGAATTCTGTAGCAGGTCCTAGAACATCAAATCCACATTCAGACGGTCCAGCAACAGTGAACGTTAACAGCCTTTGTATTAAACAGTCTCATAATTACAGTGCAGTCCAAAGAGAAAATCACCAACCCCAAATACATCTTATGGGGAGGTATTTATACAAAAAAGGAGATATAAAATATCATGTAGATAAGTTCTCAAGCAATAACTCCCTTCACCAACTCTTTAGAAGAAGTAAATGAGAGAAATGAATGACGTAGTAAATGTTGGTGTGCTGGCTATTTAGTCTGTAAGATACATTTGACTTTTTGGACTGAGTGAGTCCGCTGGTAGCTGCGTCTTTACTTCTGCGTTCCTGCGTTTGTTGTCCTGCTGTGTAGCTATCCTGGCCTTGTCATCGGTGCTTGGTCTTGCTTTTAATGGGCCATGGTCCTAACCCGATTTCCTCTTTCTGCTGTTTTCATTATCTGACAGGTGGCTCGTGCATTTGAATTTGCTGACCTGTAGCTGTTCAAAAAAGGAAAAAGAAACAAAAGTACCTCGGTAAAACCTCCAGCACTCCCTGCCACCAATCTTCCATTGGCAACTGATGTCTTTGTATTTTTATTAGTGTTTCATCAGCTTCAGTATATCTATAGAAGTTGGGTTGGACTTCAAAAAGATGATTTATCTCATGTTCAATGTAGAATAGATTTTCCAATTTGTCATATAGGCTTTGTCCAGAGGGAGGCATTGTGTCTTCTGACATGCTTGATGAAGCTGTAATTTGATTAGAAACATAGGTGTTTACCCTGTTGGCATACTGTTCATGTGTTAACAGTCTTCCACTGCTGGTTAATAAGCTGGGTAACCCTTTGCTCTGCAATGTTGCAAACTTTAGTTTGAAGGCATTTATTTCTGTCTGCATTTCTTGGCACTTTCTTTCTAAAGTCTGTACAAAATTCCTCAGGGTCAGCACCTTTTTCACTATCAAAATGGTGTCTGTCCTGTTCCTGATATCTAGAGCTGCCAGCTGCTCTTTGGTATGAGTATTCAAAAATTGAATCATTCTATTGTCTTGTTCAGGCATATTTCCAAATGATGCTCTAGCCTTTTGAGTCTCAAATTGAGCTATGCCTATCAATTCTATTTGCTCCTATATAGTCTGAATTGATTGCCATTGGTCAGTAATAGATTGGCCAATTTTGGCCCACAGAATTGTCTTGATTTCAGCCAGAGTTTTATGAAGAGTAAGCTCTTTTTCTAAGGATTTTATTTTATTATCCAAGGCCTTTATTTCTCTTGTTTTTTCAGCCACATTTATTTTGGACTTGTCATAGCTTACTTCCAGCTTGGCCAACTTTTCTTTGGCCTCTTTCAGCTCTGACATTTGGACTTCTAGCTCTTTCACTACTTTCATCATTTCTTCCATACTCATGCTAGATTCTGGTGCTGTTGTTGCTGCTGCTGCTGAAGCATCCATGGTTGATGTACCTGTTGTTGACGCTGGAATGATAGGAGGGATTGCTGCTGTAACTATGGGAAGGGCAGTGGCAACTGTTGGAGCTGTTTCAGGTGGCTGGGAGGTCGACTCTCCCTGCTTGGCTTGCAATGCTTTTTCCAATTCTTGCTCCATTTGAACTATCCTTTGATTCATCCTCATTAGCAGATCCATCATATCTTCACCTTCCTTTTCTTGTACAAGTTCTGTAGTTTGAGGGTGCATGGTTAAAGGCAGCCTCAATTGCTTTCTAAGTGCAGCAATATCTTCTTCTTTTTTCTTTATGAGGGCCTTGATGCCCTTGGCATCCTTAGGATCATGCCCTAGTTCCATAATAATTTCCTCCAATGTCTTTATTCTGTTGTCTTTGGCCAAGGAAGACATTTTCTCCAAATCTAATTGAGTAGATGTATTTCTCAATGATTCCTTCAATTGGTGGGCTAGCATTGCCTTGTCTGCTAGTGTAGCATAGACCATTTCACCTGTTTGCTTGTGTAGCTCAATTTGGTCCATTGGGTGTATGTCCTTGGCGAGGACCTCTAAGTTTGTCTTTATGTAGTCTGCAGCTGTCTGTGGCTGTGGTACCTTAGGCTTGAAATGACTTAAGATCATTTTCTCCTCCTTAATGTCATAAGCTGCCATTAATCTCTGCTGTTTGGAGGGTGTTGTCTTGAGAAATTGATCATACAGCTGTATTCTCAATAACTCATTTTGGGCCTTGATTTCCATGAAAGTTCCTTTAATACCAGATGGTTGTGCACCTTGCTGCCTTGAGGAGGACACTTCTATACCATGTTGCCTCTCCCTTTCTTGCCTGTGAGAGCTGGTGGATGTTTGCTGGCTGGTTTCCCTCTCTCTTCTTGGACTCTCTATGATTTCTTCACTAATTTCCTCTTCAATTTGAGGATCTACTCTCTGCCTTTTGGCCTCTGGCTGCTGTGTTGACCCACTTGCAGGTGTGGTCTCTTCCCTGTCCCGTTTCTTGCTTCTTTCCTCATTGAGAGGAGTCTGTAATGCTGGAATCTGTGGTGCCTCTGTCTGTAGTGGAGGGGCTTGCCCTTGATCCTGTTCCTTTGAGGTAGTTTGCTGGTCTGTCATTGTTTCTTGCTCTGTATCTACTACCTCCTTACCCTTTGTTGTTCCTGTTGCTGGTGTAGACCCTTCTTGGGCAGCTTGTGGAGCTGCAGTAGTTGATGTGCCTTCTCCGACTTGCTGTGGCAGTTTGAATGACACCTGCCCAAAAGAATCCAAGTCAAGAGTCTTTTCCAAATCTTTCACATTTTGCTCCATTATTTCTTCCTGAGTGAACTCTTCAACTAGAGTGCCTTCCACCCAGTCATCTTGGTTGGCAAATTGTTCTATCTGTGGGATTTTGCAATGTTCATAGGCTGATAGCCTATATTTTATTTTTCTGGCATTGATAAAGCCGTTTGGGTCATAAGGTACCCACCAAAACCTCCTTTTTAACCTGAGTTTTTCCCCCAATATTTGATCATCATCTTGCCATCCTTCTTTTTTGTTCATGATAAAGGGGCCTAGTTGGTCTTTGAATTTCAACTGAGCCTTTTTCTTGGTGCTATGAAAATGAGTTAAATTTGAGTTGATAAATTGCCTGTAATATTCCAAGGCAAACAGTCTCATTGGCACATATCTTGGCAGCCTGTAGGGACACAACTCACAGCCATATATCCTGATGACAGTGTGATTCTGGTAAAAGTACCAGTCACCTATTTTGTAGTTCTTAGAGAGCTGCAATATTTTCTGCATATCATAAGACAGTCTAGCAGGAGGAGTTCTCTTTAGGAGATAAGAGACTAGATAGACAAACAGGTCAATGAACTCACAGTAGGAGTAGGGAGAGCTGCGGACTTCATGAAAGACTGAGGTCCAGAAAATCACAGACCTTTTTTCTCCTTTAGAGTCCAATCTTTTGATGGGGAATTGGAAACAGTCTGGCTGGTAATATAGGAGCAGATGATAGATGTAGGATGAATACTTGAATACTCCCTCCCTATCCAATTTCACTAGTTGGTCATGTATCTTGTTGGCAATGAATTTGGCATAATTGTATTTGACAGCAGGGGGCTGTCCTGGGCTAAATGCAGACAGCAAGACCAATATAGTTTCATCAATATGTTCACTTGTCTTGAAACCCAGAACATAAGATATCATATCAACAAGTAATTTACCCACTTCATTGAAATGTACATAGAGAAAAGGAGGTGGCCCTGTAGGCTGGTGATCTGCTCTCATGAATACTTGGGAAATTCGGGCTATCTCTGAGTTGGAGAGTTTGGGACCTTCATCAAGCAAGAATTTCATAGAAAGAAGGAACAGCCGCTGAGTTGGCTTGAAATTTAGCATCTGATTGATGGAGTCAGGAGTTATATGAAAGAGGATGCTCCTAGATGGAGACTTGACTGCCCTTTGAGTTGGTTCATAGTTTTCACAGCAGAGATGAATTATCTCAGGGAAGATATTGACAGAGGGGAGGAAGTATATGGGCAAATTTGATTCCCATATCCCATATAAATCACTGTTATTTAGATAACTGTTCCTCAGCTCACAGAATGTCTGCAGGTGGTTTCTGTCACCGACCAAGTCTTGGATTAGATAATCCCTATCAGCCAAAGGTAGTGTTTCCAATTCCTTATGGGGTGCATAGAGAGGAGTAATGTTTAAGGCCACTGGAGTCTCCATTTTTAAACTCTCTGTGTTTTTGACTTGAATGTGGGCCTAAGCAGCAACTGAACACTGAGCACTAGCTCTGAGGTTTTCCCAGGGAATTGCAGACTGAGCCTTACATAGAACTGGCCTCACTGTGTAAAATTTATGGTTAAAAGCAAATTTTACAGAGTTTAGTCAGGGTTTTTGACTGAATTTGCTGGATTTACAGGCTCTGCGAGCAGAATGCAGAGGAAATGGGCTTGAATTTTAGCCAAACGAGCGAAACTTTACAGAGGGAAGTGGAATTTGAGGATCTCTTTTGGTAAACAAGACAAAAACAGCAGACATAGTGCGCAAGTTTGGGTACGGGACTGCGTTTTTGTTTCAAAAGTGTAGTTTATCGTGAAAATGGGTGGAAAGGATGTTAAAGCAGGGATGGTGACAGTATATCTGCCAAGAACTGATGACTTGATTTATGCACTTTATTGGTTTTACAGGTTCAAAGACAGAGAAAAATTGGAAATGCAGAGGGTTTGGGGTCAAATGGGTAAATACCTGCTTCAAATGGGCGCTAGATGCACAACATGGACTGCAGGCCGAGCTGGGGGACGAGCTGTGGAGTTACCTTCAGTGGGTGACGGATTGTGCAGCTATGGTGGCGAATTGATTGTAAATCGCATGCAGAGGTTTCCACAAATGAACCAATAGAAATAAACAAAAAACAGTCACTTTCGCGACTTTTAACAAAATTCGGGCCTTTTTGGGCTTTTGGCGCTTTTTTATGATGATGTCATCATGACGCATTTTTGTCGTGTAGCGGGTACGGAGGATGATGTGTCGGATGATGTGGCAGATGACACGGTGGCGAGGTGGTGATGTCAGCAGATGATATGGCACTGGCGCGAAGCAGTGGCGGGCGACGTGGATGCAACGTCATGAGGTGACGTGGGGATGACGTCAGGGGGTAGGCGGCGGGGCGGTAAGCGGTATTCCCCGCACCGCCTTTGGGCAATGGTGGTTTCAGGGGAGGGGGCTCCGATCACACCGGGAAACCGACGCGTGGCAGGGGTACGGCAGCAATACCGCCCATCCCCTGGACGCTAACTCTCGGTAGATGAGGTAGGTGGCGGGTGAGGTAGGTGGTGGGTTGTTATGACATGGGAACCGCGCATTATTTTAACATTTAATAGTGTTTTGTTGGGGTTTTAAACTTTGGGTTATGGTATTTTATGTGGCTCATACAGGCGGGTATGGTTATTAGTTTAACCGAATGTCAAACTAATCCCAAATACAGACATGCGTGCGCGGAGTTTAACATATGGTTTAGGTGGGAGGGTTTAGCGTGGTTATTTGTTTAACCTGGTGTTAAATAAACCCTGATGGTTTATGAACGTGGAAGGGTTATTATTAAGGTCCCAAATGGACCAATAATCCCCAAACTTTGTCGTAAGGCTATAGTTGCCAGGGGTAGGAATATTATGTATTTTTGGGTTTTTTATATAGTTTTTTGTAGAATAGGGGTAGGGAAAATGATAAAGGAGCTAAATAATAAAGTTAATGTTAATATGATTTTATGGATAGGTAACGCTAAGTTTATAAGGTAATAACTTAGGTTTTTAGGGAAATGAAGTAAAGTGGTAAGATCTTTTACACAAGAAATGTGGCTTCTTTTAACTAAGTAAACTCAGAGTTCAACTTAGCATTTCTCATAAAATGAAGTGAAATAGGACTATTGGGCAGATCCCAAGGTCCTTGAGGAGATGTCAGTAAATGATTTCTGGGGGAGTGAAAGGGGAAGTTAGTCATGCTTCCACTATTCTACAACCAAACAACTACCATGGTACTTGTGTCATTGATGAGATGAGTCTTTCTTGACAAGACAAAAAGTGATCACAAACTTGCTTCTGCAACCTCAAACTGCCTACCCAGCCTAAAAACACCTAGCATTTTTTTTTCCTTTTGATTGGGTGCATTTGGACTAGCAAACCCTGATTTTCCTCTTTTCTTTTGAATGCCCTCCTATCTAAATCTACCCTTATCTCTTCCAAGGGCCCAGATTAAGCAGTTGGGCTCCTTTGTTTCTCTACCTGTTTACTCATCTGCCAAGCTTGAACTGTTTGGACAGATCTATATTCTCTATTCTAAAGACAAGTAAATTCAAACATGATCTAGCCAGGATTGGACTGTCTGGCTATTCATCAACTGTGGCAAGAGTCTACCAACTGCACATACTGAAATTCTTCAAAAATGGAATAGTAGTGGCATTTAAACTAGCACACTTTCCTGGTCTTTTGGTTTGGGGTTCATTTCTATTATTTTTTCTGACCAATTCATTCTTCTTGCCCTTTGATTATTCTTTTAGGGCATACCCTCTTTTCATTTTTTAATTTTCTTCATTTGTTTACAAAATATGGAACCTTTGCAGCATGAAAGGATGAACATATTTGGCTCTTCTACAGTCAATCATGAAAAATGAAACCTATTGGTATAGGAACCTAATAGTGGCTCCACTTGGGGATGGCTTTTCCTGGTGGAAAGTCAAGAACAGCAGGTCAGATGGCCTTATTTTCAACTCTTGCTGTAATCTGAAATTCCTCCTTTGCTGTACACTAAATGGTGCTTCCGCAAAATTTGAGTGTTTCTCATGAATTCATTCACTTAGTTGCAGCTCTGTTTAGGTTACTCTGCCTGAATATTTGGTCATCATTTTAACAGCGCCCAAGTCTCCTTTTCCAACTTCTTCTGATACACTCAAAGTGCCATACTATTAGGTGTCACAATTCCTCACCTTTCCTCAAAATTTGCTGCATGTTATTCCCTATCATATTGCTGTAATAAATTTGCAGAAAGAAAACACTATTATGTACAAACTACAGTGCTGATTTTTTCAACAAACAGGATCACAATAATATTTCAACATTCGACCATTTACTGGCCCATCATCTGCCTCTGTACCATCCAAGCTTTTAAGAAAATAGGTGTTGTTTCCTTGTACAGCCTGAACAACAAAGGGTCCTTTCCATAGAAAATAAAATTTTCCATGTTTCCCTTTATCCTCTCTTCTGGAATCCCACTTTAAAACTTTATCCCCAATGAAGAAATCCTCTGCTTTGGTTCTTTTATCAAATATATTTTTAAGTTTTTCTTGTAAAACCTGAGATCTTTGATATACTTCCTCTCTTGTCTACTGCAAGTGAATTGTTTGATTGATTCTTCTCTGAATATCATTAGGTTCTGCTTGTATTTCTTGCAGCAACTTTATCACTGGGATTCCCAAAGAAGAAGGGAATCTTGCCTCCATGCCATAAACCAATTCATATGGGCTTGTTCCAATGGATCTTTTGGTGGTCAACTTGTCTGCCCATAGTGCATTTACAAGTTTTTTATGCCAATTCTTTTTATTTTCCTCCAATACTTTCTTTATGATGTTTATCAGGCTCTTATTGGATGATTCAGCTAGACCATTACCTTGGGGGTAATAGGCTGTGGAGTGGCCTAAGGTAATGTGGTACCTATGACAAAAATTGATCATTCTTTTGGATTTAAAGGCAGCAGCATTGTCTGTTATGATCTTCTCCGGACAGCCAAACCTAGACAGAATATTGGTTTCTAAGAATTGCATGATGATTGAGTCATTGGCTTGCCTACAAGGGATAGCTTCTATCCACTTGGTAAAGTAGTCTGTGGCTGTCAAAATCCACCTATGTTGACCAGAGGACGAAGGGTGGATTTCCCCAATGAAGGCTAAACCCCATTTTTGAAATGGCCTTTCAGTTGAAATGGGTTTGAGGGGCAAAGGCAGCAGTTTTTTCTTGCCTTCAAAGATTTGGCATTTGTGGCAAGAAGTTACGTATTTCTTAGCATCAGCAAAGAGGATGGGCCAATAAAATCCAGCCCTTAGGATTTAATCAGCTATTGATTTCCAATACAAATGTCCACCACAGTACCCTGCATGAAATTCCTTGAGTACTTTGTCAGTTTCATCTAGTGTTAGGCAATTAAGCAAAATACCTTCATGGTTTTTGCAAAACAACACATCATCTATGATACAAAACTTTGAAGATTTCATTTTCAAGAATCTCTTTTTAGTCCTTGATAACCCTGGAGGAGCTTGCAGGTTTAACAATATATAAACTATATCAGCATACCAAGGTGATTGTAAAAAGGCTTGATTGATCTATGGAGTCGCCATCTCCTGTTCGTTATCCAGTTCATTGATGTCAAGGGCTTGAAAATTGGTTTCAGTCATCAGCTTGGCTAGCCCTTGTCCTTTTATAAGTTTTGTAGGCTTGATTTCAATGTCATACTCTAAAATGTTGGCTATCCATTTGCCCCTTTTACCCTCAATTCCTTCTTGAGTCAGAATGTCTTTGACCATGGCATTTGGGACATAGGCTATTACATGAGAATATAAGATATAAACTCTGAAATCCTTGATGGCTTTTACAAGGGCATAAGCTTGTTTTTCCATGATCTGATATTTTAAAGGTGCATCTCTAAGTGCTTTGCTAAAAAAAGCAATGGGTTTCTCACATCCTTGGTCATCTTTTTGTAATAGGACAGCAACAATAGTATGCTCAGAGGCAAAGGAAAAGATTATGAAATCTCTATCAAACTTGGGGCTTGTGAGGACTGGTGTTTTTGTTAAAGCTATTTTGATATCCTCAAAGGCTTGTTTGGCTTCTACTATCCATTTTACTTTAGAATCTTTCTTCAGCATGTTATTCAACAGTCTTATCAGTTCGGCCAAATTGGGAATGAATCTCCTTAGGAAATTGATCTTCCCTAGAAAGGCTTGTAGTTCTTTGATGTTTCTTGGGTGAGGGACTTGGAGGATAGCTTGAATTCTGTCCAGGTCAATTCTGATGCCATCTTTTGAAATTATGTGACCTAGAAGTTTACCTTCTTCAAGGCTAAACAATGATTTCTTCGGGTTCAAGGATATGCCATATTTTCTGCAAATTAGGAACACTTGCCTCAAACGTTCTAAATGTTCCTGGTCTAATTTTGAAAAAGCAGTGAGATCATCAAGATATATGACTAAGAAATCATGGATCTCTTTTGCAAAGGCTATGTCCATTGCTCGTTGAAATGTGGCCCCTGCATTTTTGAGTCCAAAAGGCATTTTTACATACTTGAAGGTTCCCCAAGGTGTTGTAAATGCAGTTTTATCTTGGTCATCCGGGTGGACTAAAATCTGATTGAATCCTGAGAATCCATCTAACAATGAGATCCTAGAAGCTCCCACTACCCTTTGTAGGATCTGATCCACTTTTGGTAAGGGGTAGTGGTCTTTGAGAGATACTTTGTTCAAATTTCTCAGGTCAACACACATTCTTATCTCTCCCGCTTTCTTCCTAGTGGGCACTAGATTTGAAATCCATTCGGAGAACCTGATAGGTGCAATGATTCCAGCTTCATACATTCGTTTAACTTCTTTTTCAATCAGGGGAAGGAGGACAAGATTCACCCTTCTAAGCTTCTGTTTAAAAGGTTTTTGATTCTCTTTCAAAGGTATAGTATGTTGGATGACAGAAGTATCATAGGACTTGAGGTCTTCATAGCTCCAAGCAAAGACATCTTGGAACTCCTTAAACAACTCAATCTATTTCAGATTTTGATCAGACGACAATGTTTTGGACAGTTTTATCATTTTGGGATTTGTTGTGGTTCCAATATTGCAGTCCTCAGTTTCTGCATTTAATGGTTGCATTTTTGGTTTTCTTGGAATGTCATTTGAATCAAATATATCCTCCAAAGGAGTTAGGCCTGTGGGCAGAAAATTATCCTTTAGTTCAATTACTTCAGATTCTCCCTCAGCTATTTCATCAAGGCCCATTTGCTTCAACTCTTGTAAATTTTTACAGTCAAAGGTTGTTGGATGCAAAATCAAATTTGTTGTTTCAGCTCATATACTTTTCTCACTTTTGTCTATTTGCTGTTGATCATCAATGGTGCTTGTGTCAATGTTTGTACTTGAAAATTCCTCTTTCAAAGTCGGGAAATTATTTATTTGTGTATCATTTTCAAACACCTGCTAATTTTTTACATTATCTGGGATAGTAGGTATGTATTTAATTTCAGCAGTGAAGTGGTGGTTGGGCTTAAATGGTAGCTTGCAAGTGCTGGCAAAAGTTGCTAAACTATGTGCATGTAAATTGTGCTTTCTTGGAATTTTGGTGAGCTGAGATTCTGAGAAGGTGTTAAGTATTTCAATGGCCGCACCTCTGTAAGCTCTCAGCCTAAGGTCATTTGTAACAAAGTTTCCCTTCATCTATTGTATAATCATATCTGAGTCCCCTAGAATTAAAATCCTAGCTGCCCCAAGACTTTTAATCAGTTTGAGACCCAGTAAAAGGGCCTCATATTCGGCCATGTTGTTTGTACATCTGAAATTTAGCCTATATGCATGACCTTGAGCATGGTCATTTTGCATGTTGTGTATCCAAACACCTGCCCCTGCTCCTAATTTGTTCACTGACCCATCAAACTCTAAGTACCATAAGATTTCTTGATCGCCACTGGTCTTAGGAGTTTTGGAAACTTGCTCAGTGGGCAGATTTGGCTTTTGTAGCTCATATGGTATGTCTTGTTCCTTTGTGGCATCAATCATTTCAACAATTTTTTGATCTTGAGCACTAAATTGTTCATTTATGTTTTTTATTTGTGCTGTTTCCAGGAGTTTGACATCAGTTTTGGGACACATCTCAGCATTGTATAAGATGAATGAATCCATATCGGAATGCATAGAATAGATGGGGAAGTTTTGGGGTTTCTCTTGACTGCTAACCACATATTTCATTAATGTTTCCCGGTACAATCTCTTTGGCTGTCCAAAGACTGAAATGGTGGCATAGGACATGTCTAGTTGCAAAGACCCTTGGAGTTTTGCACCCCAAGATCTGGACAAAAGCATTCCATATTTAGGTGGGATGTCAGCTACCACCACATCCATCAAGATTGTTTTGGCGGGGTATTGTACTGGAGACACACACAAATCTTTGATTAGGCCTAGACACCTGACCTGGCTGGAATCAAATGAGAACAAGTCTTTGTAGGGCCTTGTGATATCTAGGTCCAGTCTCTCCATCACAGATTTAGGCATCAGGTTATGGGAAGCTCCTGAATCAAACATTGTGTTATGCATCACTTTGTCATGAATATTCAAGCTCACATAGAATGGAGGAACTCCTCCGTCTACTGTTTTACCATTGACTTCAGGACCAAAAATCAGTTCTGGTTGGTCATCTAAAACATTGACTGCATCCCTATTCTCTGATATTTGAAGTGACCTATTGATTTTCTCTCTGTAAACTTCATGTTTGGCCAACTCGGATAGTGGAATGGCTATTTTCAGTTTGCCTATTTCTGTTTCTAGGTTGAAGGGTTTTTCTACTTGCATTCTTGTATTGTGGACAACAAACTTTTCCTTTTCAGCTGAATTTTCAGTGACCTTTTCTTCATCATGAGTGTTGTTTTGAGGTAAATCTGTTTTGAAATTATTTTCAGGAGAGCTGGTTACATTTTCTTTTAGAGGAGAGGATGTGGATGGCTGGTTTTTTGAGGGCTGTAAATCTGATATTTCCTCAACAGTGGCTTCCTTTGGGTCGAAGTCTGTTTTAACAGGGAGTTCTGTTAGGGCAGCTTTATCCTTTGTTTTCTTTGGCTGCTTGGTATCCTTCAGCTTGGTAGGTTCAGGCACATCTATGGTTCTGCTTCTTAATTTGTATTGTTTATGAACCTCATAGACCGCTGCATCATACCCTTCTCTGAAATCAAATGACTCTCCGGATTTGGTTTGGAATTGGTTGACAACATGAGCCTCTTGGTCTTCTTCGGTTAAAAAGATTTGTTGTTCACTGTTTAAACCCATTAAGTTGATGTGAGGGTCCTCTGTTGGTTCACTAGATGTTGAGGCTTCGGCATAGTTCTCTTGAAATGGAGGTCTGATGTTCTGGTCAGGGCCAGCCCTTCCAACATTTGGATTTTGATTTTTTCTAAAGTTTGGGTTTCTTGCGGTGTTACTTGGTTGACCTTCCCAAGATGATTTCCTTTCAATAGTTTCCACTCTATCTCCAAGTCTGTCCATACCTTTGATGATTGCATCCAGTTTTTGTTCAAATGCTGAAGGCTCTTCTTTGAAATTTGTTCTTCTTTAAGCTCTTGCCCGATTTCATTTAGCAATCAGGTTTGCCTCTGCACTAACAGCTATATTCTGCATGTCTGCTAAGCTTGGAGGGGCTCTTTCCCTCAGTTGATATGCCATGTCAGAATCAAATCCATCAGGGAATTTGATCAAGGCCAAATCAGGTGGAGGTCTAAAGTTCTGAGGAATAGCATTATAGACATTGTTGAATCTAGCACAATAGTCTTGGACGGTTTCTTGTGGGCCTCTTTTCAAATTGTCATATTCTGTTAAAATGTGTAAAGGGTCTTTCTTCTTTTCCCATCTGTTTAAAAAGGATTGATAAAGAGCTTCTGGATTGGCTATAGAATTTACAGCAAGTGCTCTAAACCAAATCCTTACATCACCAGTTAGACTTTGGACAAAGATCTTCATTCTCACATCATCATCATTAATTTCATAATTCTCAAAATAATCTTGCATTTTCTTAGTGTGTTTCTGGGCTGTATAGGAGCCAGTACCATCAAAATATGTGATTTTGCTCTGATAATCCTGAGGCATAGCCCCTGGATTTGCAGGCAACTGCAGAGGAGCATAACGGTTTGCCATATTTACAGGGATAAATGGGACAACAGGAAGAAATAAGACAGTTGGAACAGCAGGGACAGTAGTGGAAATATGTGCGGTGGATGGGGGAGTGGAGAGGATACTTTGAGGTGTGGATGAAGAACTCAGAGAGGCTGTAGTATTGACAGCAAGGACTGCTGCTCTCGCAGGAGTAAGCTCAGATGTTGTAAGATTTTGCTGAAGTATGTCAAGGACTAAATCAGCAGAATTTTCTAAATTTTCTTGTCTTTTAAGACTCTTAGAGATCAAGTTAGGATTTTCAAAAATAGTCGGAGGATCTGGATCATGATTTGACCTGGTGTAACGAGTTTTCTTCTTTGGAGCCAGCTTCTAAATTAGTTTTTGGTATTTTCTGGAAATGTTTAAAGATCACAGTTTTTAACAATATTTTGAAGGAGGCTTTGGGCTTTCCTTTGAATATGTTAAAACAAGGAAACTGATCAAATTTTTGGGACAACTGTTTAAAGCCTAAAACTAGACTGGAGATTGACTGAAGCAGCGTTTATTTACTCCTAGAAATGCACAACAAAAACAGTTTCAAAGGCTACCTGGCTAACTTTAGGCTCCATCTGTAGCTTTAGAAAATAGACAGCAGTAACAAACAGTCATTCAGTTCCCCAGTGGAGTTGCCAATGATGTTATCACTCAGGTTGTTCCCCAGGAAAGCTCTAATGGGGGAATACGGCCGAGGTAACCACTAACTAGTGTTTTAGCTGCAGATTCTAGCCAATCTGCAACCAGAGAGGGCTCTCTCTTTTTAATTTAGCTTTGTTTTGGAGTATTTTAGGCTAGATATTATGCACAGGGTTTTGTTTTAATTTTGTTGGATGGTGATCTTAAACAGAGCTGGGATGTAAGTCTAAACAGCTTATTCCATTGGGCAAATGGGGTCAATGAAGATGAACTGCCGAGAGTGTTTTCTTTGGTAAAGGGCAATACTACAGAGCAAGATAATCAACCTTGGAACAATTTTGAAATCTGGAAGTTGGTGGAATGTAAGCCAGTGGATGAAGGGCAGTTAAGAATCCTTCATCATGCTGGCAGAGGGAAAGTGCATGAATATTATCAAGGAGCAGTAAAGAATTCCTAGGCAATATTCAAAGTGAAAGAACTAGTGAAAACAGGAGTAGCTAAGAATTCCTGTTTATGGCTAATTCTGAAGAAAACATAATAAATACCAGACATTGAACACAGAGTGTATTTTAAACAAATTCTGGGCTATTCTTTTTCTCTGTTACTAAGATTATGAAACATATATGAAATTTGCAAACACAAAAAACACAAAACACAGTTTAGAACAACTTATTGATCCATAGAAAGACACAAGAATTCTGTAGCAGGTCCCAGAACATCAAATCCACATTCAGACGGTCCAACAACAATGAACTTCAATAGCCTTTGTACTAAACAGTCTCATAATTACAGCGCAGTCCAGAGAGAAAATCACCAACCCCAAATACATCTTATGGGGAGGTATTTATACAAAAAAGGAGATATAAAATATCATGTAGATAAGTTCTCAAGCAATAACTCCCTTCACCAACTCTTTAGAAGAAGTAAATGAGAGAAATGAATGCCGTAGTAAATGTTGGTGTGTTGGCTATTTAGTCTGTAAGATACATTTGAATTTTTGGACTGAGTGAGTCGGCTGGTAGCTGCGTCTTTACTTCTGCGTTCCTGCGTTTGCTGTCCTGCTGTGTAGCTGTCCCGGCCTTGCCATCGGTGCTTGGTCTTGCTTTTAATGGGCCATGGTCCCAACCTGATTTCCTCTTTCTGCTGTTTTCATTATCTGACAGGTGGCTCGTGCATTTGAATTTGCTGACCTGTAGCTGTTCAAAAAAAGAAAAAGAAACAAAACTACCTTGGTAAAACCTCCAGCATTCCCTGCCACCAATCTTCCATTGGCAACTGATGTCTTTGTATTTTTATTAGTGTTTCATCAGCTTCAGTATATCTATAGAAGTTGGGTTGGACTTCAAAAAGATGATTTATCTCATGTTCAATGTAGAATAGATTTTCCAATTTGTCATATAGACTTTGTCCAGAGGGAGGCACTGTGTCTTCTGACATGCTTGATGAAGCTGTTATTTGATTAGAAACATAGGTGTTTACCATGTTGGCATATTATTCATGTGTTAACAGTCTTCCACTGCTGGTTAATAAGCTGGGTAACCCTTTGCTCTGCAATGTTGGTAACCCTTTGCTCTTGCCTAGCAAGCTTCACTAGAAATCAACAAAGCATGTGCTTAGATACCTCAGAGGCACAACAAATTTTGGGTTATGGTAAAAGAGGACTGATGGTGCGAAGCTAGGGAGTCCTTTAGAAAAGAAGAGAACTTCGGGAGCTATCCTCAGTGTTGGGTCAACATATTTTTCCTAGCATAGCAAGAAACTAAGATCTGTAGCACTCATCTCAAAAGAGGCCGAGTCTATGACTGCTAGTCAAGCAACGTGCGAGTCCATTTAGATGAGAAAAATTATTGTTTTTATTTTCAGTAAGGAGATGGATCCTACTATGATAATCATAGTTGTATCAAACTCTCTAAAAATCTAACATTTCATGATAGGTCCAAGCACATTGATATCAGGTACCATCACTTGAGAGATTGTGTGCAGGGGAGAATCATGGTGTTGCAGTACAATCCCACAGAGGAGCAAGATGCAGATATTTTGACAAGGACATTGTTAAGAGGAAAATTTGAGTTCCACAAGAGCACCATAAGGGTGATGCAGAACCCTTTTCTTGCTAAGAGGGAGTGATAAAATTGTAGCAAGAAAATGATTCATTTGACTTGTGCCTTAGTCAAATGGAGAAATTTTATTTTCCACGTCACTAGGATGAATTAGATTGCAGTTAGTTGGAGTGATATGGATTTGTCTCCCAGTTAAATCAGTAAATTCGAGTTTGTAGGCTAGAAGTAGAGTTTTGCATGGGTTGATTGCTAAAATGTAGCAATATAGTTATTATTAGTTAAACTCGGTTAACTAAGCTTTAGTCTTTAGTGGAGTCAGTAGGAGTTTAGTTTAGTAACTATATTAGTTGTTAACTCACCGATCTCTTAGTTAACTTATCAATTTACCAAAAATAGTGCCAAGCATGCATGGAATTCGAATTTCCAAGTTGGAGTGGAGGAAAAGGCAGATTGTAATTGTCAATTTTATGTTACTTGAGTGTACAGGTTTTACATTGGAGCAGATGGTCAATTCCTTTAGGATTTGAACAAGGAAATATGGAATTATCCTATTTTTTAAGGGATAATTTCATTAAGGATTGTGCAAGGAAATAGGAGGATAACAAAGGCCTATTTTGGCTAAGTGTTGGTCAGAGTAGGTTAGTGAGTAGGAGATCAGAATTGCAGTGTAGGGTGCACTTTAGGATTGAAGAAAGCCATTGTAATTGCTCCATATTCTGATCTGAATTAATGCAAAGCAACGGAGGTGTTTTTTCCCAAGAAATTTATATTAAACCCAAGGATTGATATTGTAAACCCTGTGAATAATATTTTATCCTAGGAATATGAACCCTTAGATTAATAAACCCAAGGGATTAGTATGAAAATCCCAAGGAATTATAAACCCAAAGGGAATAATATTAAACCCAAGAGAATAATATTAAACCCGAGGGATTAATATTATAAACCCAAGGTATATAAACCCTAAGATAAATAATATAAACCCTAAATGAGCATGGTTGACCATGATTGACCATGGTTGACCATGGTTAACCATGATTGATCTTCATATTGATAAAACATTTGTAAGAATGCAGCAATGGACAATGGTTAACCATGGTGGACCATGCTTGTTTTTCATATTGAAACAATCTTTTTCACAATGTGACATTGGACCATGGTTGATTTTCATATTGAGAAAATCTTTGTCACATTGTGACATTGGACCATGGTTGATTTTTGTATTGAGAAAATCTTTGTCACAATGTGACGCTTGACCATGGTTGACCATGATTATAAACTCAAGGGATTTATATTAAACCCAAGGATTAATATTATAAACCCTATGAATAATATTATACCCTAGGAATATGAACCCTTAGAATAATAAACCCAAGGGATTAGTATTATAAACCTAGGGGATTAATTCTAAAACCCCAAGGGAATAATATTAAACCCAAGGGATTAATATTATAAACCCAAGGTATATAAACCCTAAGATAAATATTATAAACCCTAAAATAAACATTGTTGACCATGTTTGACCATGGTTAATTTTCATATTGAGACAATATTTGTCACAATGTGACATTGGACCATGGTTGACCATGATTGATTTTCATATTGAGGCAATATTTGTCACAATGCGATGTTGGACCATGGTTGATTTACATATTGAGAAAATATTTGTTACAATGTGATGTTGGACCATGGTTGACCATGATTGACTATGATTATAAACCCAAGGGATTTATATTAAACCCAAGGATTAGTATTATAAATCTTATGAATTATATTATACCCTAGGAATATGAACCCTTAGATTAATAAACCCAAGGGATTATAAATCGAAGGGAATAATATTAAACCCAGGAGATTAACATTATAAATGCAAGGTATATAAACCCTAGGATAAATATTATAAATGCTAAAATAAATATGGTTGACCACGATTGACCATGGTTGACGATGGTTAACATTGGTTGACTATGTTTGATTTTCATATTAAGAGAATCTTTGTCACAATGTAACGTTGTACCATGGTTGACCATGATTATCAACCTAAGGGATTTATATTAAACCCTAGGATTAATATCATAAACCCTATGAATAATATTATACACTAGGAATATGAACCCTTAGATTTATAAACCCAAGGGATTGATATTATAAACCCAAGGGAATAATAAACCTAGGGGCTTAAATCTAAAACCGCAAGGGATTATAAATCCAAGGGAATAATATTAAACCCAAGGCATTAATATTATAAACCCAAGGTATATAAACCCTAAGATAAATATTATAAATCCTAAAATAAACATGGTCGACGATGGTTGAGCATGCTTGATTTTCGTATTAAGACAATATTTATCACAATGCAACATTGGACCATGGTTGAACATTGTTATAAATAAAGAGTTGACCAAGTTTGAGCATGGTTAACTATCTAATCATTGACTATAGAGGTTCACTTTATTTCACTATGTTTGAATACTTTGTGATCCGAATTGGCTCCATAAAAGAACTGTCAAAGAGAACCATGACTGTATCAAGTTGGGACAAACTTCTAAAAATTCCAAAATAGCGATCAAAAACACCCTGAACCAATGGCGATGGTAGCCGGAGTGGAACGACGAGGACCCCGGTCAAAGCATGCTGACTGAGGCCCATGGAGACTGTGCGGGAGGCCGAATTAGCCCCTAGGAGCCTCAGATCGGGAAACAGAGGTGGATTTTGATGTTCGATTAGCGCTTAGCGCATCACCTGGGTGAAAAGGGCCGAAATGGGGAAGCCCCGAGCATTCGGACGTGTGGGGAGCTGGAGAACCGCGGGCGAAAAAGCGAAAAAAGTGCTAAAGGACAAGGCGGGACCCGCGCTCCGAAAAACCGGCAGTATTGATCAGGGCACCCTCAAATGGTAAGCAGAGTTGGAGAAAATGGAGCGATCCCACTCAGCGATTGACGCATGGCAAGTGAAGGAGAGAGAAAACTGTCGCTGATCGCGCACTAAAGGTCGAGCAAGTCAACCACACAAAACATGTGTATGGCGTCGGATTTGGAGGCCCTAGATCGGATGGTTGAGATCGCGCCTAAGGGGGGAAGTGGAATCGATGAAGGAATGAGCCGCGATTTGGAGGGATTTGAAGTCCGTTTTGACTGCCATAGTGGAGGAAGACTCATTCCATGACGTAAATGAAGAATTGAACCGATGAAAGGTTGGCACAGTTCGTAGGAGGACATGTGGCCACTCCCTGTGAGCCGATGATGATGCCGAGCTAGGGAACTCCAAGCGCAGCTGCAAAAGGCGATTTGACGGAGGCGGAAGAGGAACTGAACAAACGTGGAAACGAATGGCTTAAAGCCATGAACAAAGACATAATACACAAAGGAAGAGAGAAAAAAAAGAGACCAGAATCCCGAGAGGAGGACAAAACACAGAAGGGAAGAACAGAGAGAGGAAAGATAGTGAAGCAATAGCAGAATGGAAGACAGAGGGCCGAGCTGACCAAAGGCAGCATCGAGAACCAGCGAGCTTGAAGGATTCAAGCCATCCCAGAGAGGATCTATCCAGACTGAGCACCACATTGTGCTCTCTCCATTGTAGACCAGAGGGTCACAGAGCTGGTAAGGGAAAGAGTCTGTGTAATCTAGTGGCTTGGGGCATCCAAGAACCACCCTACCAAGCAAATTCCATTCAAGAGACTCACATTTGAGCTCCTTTATTATAAATTCCCTGCTTCAAGACACAATAAAAGAAGGCCACCACTGAGAGCTGGACCGGAGATGTAGCCCTGGAAGATAGGGTGAACTCCTTATTAAATTTCTTGTGTTCTTGTATTTGCTTACTATATTTCTCTATTGTTTTCCATTTCTAAGTGTCTGGGTATTGGCAATCCGATCAATCTGTTGCTTAAATAAGTTGGACACACCAACATATGAGTCTGTAATACTTTTAACTAATAAATCTTTAATTGAGGTCACTCATAGGGTGATTATCAGATCAAGTGGTATCAGAGCTTGACGCTGTAAGGTTAGACAAGCTTATGTTGGTTTAGCTGTTGAATGCTCACTAGATCAAAGCTCAAATTAGGAGGAGGAGAGTTGGTCGAAACTAATCCTGAAATTGGGAGAGTCTATCCTCGAAAGACAATGTTAGAGGAAGGTTCTGTGGGGCCAGACCCTCAATTCATAGAAATTTTCCTAGCTATAAAGTCTATGGTAGAAGAAATGTATAGAGACTTTAGAAAGCATAAGGATGAAGATTCATCAGGTTCTAAACAAGATAAAGAAGAAGATGAGTCTCATTCCCATGACCACTCAAAAGGAAAAGGGAAAGAGGAAAACTTTCTCACACCTCCTAATAGCCCTGTGCATAATAAGAAAGCATCTTTGATTAAGCTAGATGTTAAATTTGATTTGCCTATATATGATGGAGAGTTAAATGTTGAAAAGTTGGACAATTGGATTAGACAAATTGATGTGTATTGCAGAGTGCAGAACATCAACTCAGACAAGAGAAAAATTCAGTTGGCAAGCCTACGCCTAAGAGGCACTGCCTTGGTTTAGTGGGAAGGCAGATCCCAAGCTGACATGAAAAGACATGGTAAGACCATCTCTGTCTGGAGTGACTTTGTTTCTGCAATTAAGAAGCAGTTCTATCCATTGGCCTACATGCAACAAGCCATGATGAGTTGAAAAACTCTTCGGCAGTTGAAAGGGCAAAGTGTGCAAGGGTATACTCAAGAATTTAGAAAGAGAGCATTGATTCTAGGGATCTCATTAGACTCACCAGAGACTCTTTTGAAGTACATTGGTGGTCTACACAGCTACATGAGGCATACCATTCTCATGTTTAATCCCACTAGTATAGATGAGGTATTTGTACAAGCTACTCATCTAGAGGCTAGAGGAAAGAATGGAAATCCAGAAGTTGGGGGACCATCCCAACCCACTGCAAGCAAGAGCAAGGAGAAAAGAAAGAAGAAGTGGAAAGCAAGGAAGGCTAACACTGCACAAAAAGGCAAAGCTTCATGCACTCACTGTAAAAAGGATGGGCATGATGATGAGCACTGTTGGATTCTGCATCCAAAGCTGAGACCTAAGAAGTCTGAGGGCAAGAAGAAGAAGACTGTTGCAGCTATTCAGAAAGATTTGGGGTCAGACTCGGGAGATGAAACAATCATTGCAGCCACAGGTATAAAAGGTAAGAATTCTAAAGCATCTACTAGTAATTCTGCTCAATCTGTTATTGATGAAGAACATGAGAGAAAAAGACATGAACTTTTCCATATTCGAGTTATTTCCAAACATCAAAAGATTGATACTTTGTTTGATAGTGGCTCATAAGTAAATTTGATTTCTGAAGCAATTGTAAAGAAATTGGGATTAGCAACTACACCTCATAAGAAACCATACCCATTAGGTTGGTTGAATGATAAAGCACAACTATAAGTGACTAGACAGTGCAAACTCAAGTTTTCTTTTGGGTCAGCATTTGTAGACGAGGTTGAGTTAGACATAATTCCTTTGGATATATGTGAAATTGTTTTAGGAAGTCCTTACTTGTATGATGGAAAAGCTATTTTCTATAGAGCTGAGAATAAGTATCTACTTGTTAAATATGGATTCAAATACTTTGTAAGAGCTCATAAGCTCAAGAATAATTATACTCTCATAAATTCAGGGCAGATGAAAAGAATGATAAATTCATGCAAACAATTCTTACTAATGGTTGTAAAGGAAAAGAAACCTGATAAAACCAATATATTTGAGGGTTGTAATGCTAAGCAGCAAGCTGATATAGAAAAGATTGTTTCAGAGTATGATGTCCTATTTCAGGAACCTAAAGGTCTGCCACCCAAAAAGGAAATAGTACATGATATTATTTTGCAGCAAGATGTTCCATTGCCTAACATTGGAATGTATAGGTTGTCTGCTTTAGAGAATGTTGAAATCAAGAAGCAGGTGCAGGAGTTGCTCGAGAAGGGGTTCATCAGGCCTAGCACATCGCCATGTGGATCACCAATTATTTTGGTGAAAAAGAAAGATGGCTCGTGGAGAATGTGCATTGACTATCGAGCACTGAATAAGATAACAATAAAAAATCATTATCCCCTTCCTCACATAGATGATATTTTAGATCAATTAAAGGAAGTTGTTTATTTCACCAAGCTGGATTTGCACAGTGGATACCATCAGGTTAGAGTTGCGGAGCAAGATGCATGGAAGACTGCTTTCAAAACAAAGCAAGGATTGTATGAGTGGCTGGTTATTCCTTTTGGCTTGACCAATGCCCCTGCTACTTTCATGAAATTAATGAATGATGTACTCAGACCTTTTCTCGATGATTTCGTTATTGTATATCTGGATGACATTTTGATTTTTAGTAAAACGTGGGAAGAACACTTAAAGCATGTTAAGCAGACATTAGATGTTTTGAAAAGAGAAAAACTTTATCTTAAACTCTCAAAATGTGAATTTGGAAAAACATCTCTAAATTATTTGGGTCATATAGTAGGGGGTGGTGAATTGAAAATAGATCCCTCTAAAGTGGCAGTCATTGTAAACTGGCCTAAACCCAAGTCTGCTACAGAAGTGAGAAGCTTCTTAGGAGCAGAACAATATTGGATGAATTTCATTTCCAACTTTTCCTCAATTGCAGCTCCCTTACATGCTTTGACAGGATTGAACAAGGTGTTTCAGTGGGGAGGCAAACATCAGAAAGCCTTCGACACCTTGAAAGAAAAGATTAGTACAGCACCAGTATTAGCACTGCCTAATCTACAAAGACCATTTGAGATCCAAACAGATGCCAGTGACTATGCCATGGGAGCAGTGTTGACACAACACAGTGAACCCATATGTTATCATTCTAATACTTTTAATCCTGCTGTAGTTAACTATCCTACATATGCTAAAGAATTGTATGCATTAGTTCAAAAAGTGAATAAGTGGAAACATTATTTGATGGGAAAAGAGACAGTAATACATACTGATCATCAACCACTTCAATATCTACACTCCCAAACTAAGTTGCAGTAATCAAGACATTACAGGTGGATGGGTTTTCTACAACAGTTTCATTTGGTCATCAAATATAAAAAGGGCATACACAACAAAGTTGCAGACATGTTATCTAGACCCATTATAAATGCATCTACTATACTTAAGCATAATTCTGTACTACATGAAAGTTGCATTGAACAATATGTTCAAGATATAGACTTTAAAGATGTATATGAAACTTTGAGTCAAGGCAAAAGGTAGAAGAATTAGATTATCATGTGAAAGACTGACTCTTGTATCATTGTGGGAAACTCTGCATTCCACAAACTGAGAGAGTAAAGATAATTAGAGAGGCACACACTTCTCTGATATCAGGTCACTTTGGGGTAAGTAAAACAGTTGCACAGCTGCAAATATTTTGTTATTGGCCGAAAATGAATGAGACAGTTTCTAGATATGTAAAAGGGTGTACCATGTGTGTTAAAAGCAAGCCTGGCAATAGAAAACTAGGCTTGTACACTCCATTACCAGCTCCTTCTCACCCTTGGAAAAGTGTTTCCATGGATTTTGTTGGAGGACTTCCTAAATCTAGGAAAGGTCATGATTATCTATATGTGGTTGTGGATAGGTTCATCAAATTGTGTATTTTGATACCTTGTAATAAACAAATTACAGTTGAACAAACTGCAAAATTATTCTTTGAACATGTATGGGTTTATTTTGGATTACCCACTTCTATTGTATCTAATCGGGACACCCGATTTGCGGGGAAGTTTTGGTAAAGTCTATGGTAGCTGATGGACACCCAACTGAAGAAAAGCACAACTTTTCATGCATAAACCGATGGCCAGACAGATGTAGTTAACAGGACAATGATCCAGTTACTCAGAGAATATTGCAGCAAACATCCTGAGCTTTGGGATGAACACTTATGTTATGTGCAGCATTCTTACAACAGAGCAAGACACTCTTCTACACAAAGATATTCTTTTGAGACCTGTTTTGGTTTCATACCAAGGTCTCCTTTAGATTTTGTCTTTGGTAAAGATACCACAGTTGATGGACACAATGATGTGGACAAGGCAACTAGGTTTATTGAACAGATCTAGGAGATCCACCAGGTAGTACAGGAACAGCTGGAAAAGAGCCAAGCCAAATACAAGGCAAGACATGACAAGCATCGGATGGAGCATAGTTTTCAAGTTGAAGACCAAGTCTGGCTGTACATCAGCAAGGACAGGAGGCAAGGTGAAGGTAAAAATCTAAAGCCTATCAGGTATGGACCTTTTAGGATACTTGAGAAGATTGGTGAAAATTATTTTCGCCTTGATCTACCAGCTTACATGCACATCTACTCAGTTGTAAATGCAGATTGCTTGAGATTGTTTGAACCTTCAATGATTGAGGATCCCGAAGAGCAAAGTCAATTGCCTTCTATTGATGACCTGATACCTGAATATCTGAATGAATTGCAGGAAGAAACAGTCTTGGATAGGAAGGTGAGGACAATGTGCAGGGGAGATGTTGAGTACCTCAGAATTGGACTCAAAGGTTCGAAGCCAAGCAGTGCAAAGTGGATTGAGATTGGGCAAGTGAGACAATAGTACCCTCACTTAGTCGATGCTTGAAATAAAACCAACTTTTGATAGTCCAAAAGCTTTTCAGTGGGAAGGTCGTGATCCAAATTGGATCCATAAAAGAATTGTTAAAGAGAACCATGACTGTATCAGGTCAGGACAAACTTCTAAAAATTCCAAAACAGCGATCAAAAACACCCTGAACCAGTGGCAATGGTAGCTAGCGTGGAACGATGAGGACCTCGGTCAAAGCACGCTGACCGAGGCCCATGGAGATTGTGCGGGAGGCCAAATTAGCCCCTGGGAGCCCCGGATCGGGAAACAAAGGTGGATTTTGATGTGCGATTAGTGATCGTGCATCGCTGGGCGAAAAGGGCCGAAATGGGGAAGCCCCGAGCACTCGGACACGTGGGGAGCTAGAGAACCACGAGCGAAAAAAACACTAAAGGATAAGGCGGGACCTGCGCTCCAAAAAACCAAAGGTATTGATTGGGGCACCTTCAAACGGTAAGAGGAATTGGTGAAAATGGAGCGATCCCACTCAGCGGTCGACGCGTGGCAAGCAGAGGAGAGAGAAAACCGCCGGTGATCATGCGCTAAAGGTCGAGCAAGTCAACCGCGAGAAACGTGTGTATGGCGTCGGATCTGGAGGCCCTAGATCGGATGGCTGAGATCATGCCCGGGGGGGGGGAAGCGAAATCAACGAAGGAATGAGCCGCGATTTAGAGGGATTTGAAGTCCATTTTGACCGCCATGGTGGAGGAAGACTCATTCCACGACATAACCGAAGAATTGAACCGACGAAAGGTTGGTGCAGTTTGCAGGAGGACATGTGGCCACTCCCTGTGAGCCGATGATGACGCCGAGCCAAGGAACTCCAAGCGCAGCTGCAGAAGGCGATTCGATGGAGGTGAAAGAGGAACTGAACAAACATGGAAACGAATGGCTTAAAGCCATGAACAAAGACAAAATACACAGAGGAAGAGAGAAAAAAAGAGACCAGAATCCCGAGAGGAGGACGGAACACAGAAGGGAATAACAGAGAGAGGAAAGACAGTGAAGCAATAGCAGAACAGAAGACAGAGGGCCGAGCTGACCAAAGGCAGCATCGAGCACCAGCGAGCTTGAAGGATTCAAGCCATCCCAGAGAGGATCTGTCTGGACTGAGCACCACATTAGGCTCTCTCCATTGTAGACCAGAGGGTCACAGAGTTGGTAAGGGAAAGACTCTGTGTACTCTAGTCGCTTGGGGCATCCAAGAACCACCCTGCCAAGCAAATTCTGTTCATGAAACTCACATTTGAGCTCCTTCATTGTAAATTCTCTGCTTCAAGACACAATAAAAGAAGACCACCATTGAGAGTTGGACTGGAGATGTAGCCCTGGAGGATAGGGTGAACTCCTTATTAAATTTATTGTGTTCTTGTATTTTCTTACTGTATTTCTTTGTTGTTTTCCATTTCTAAGTGTCTGGGTATTAGCAATCTCATCGATCTGTTGCTTAAATAACTTGGACACACCAACATATGAGTCTGGAATACCTTTAACTAATAAATCTTTAACTGAGGTCACTCATAGGGTGATTATTATATCACTTTGGTTGACTATATTTGACTATTAATATTAATTTGACTATTTGTGTGGTTGGCTATAAAAATGATTGACTATGTATGGCTATTAATGTGGCCAAATATGTTTATTTAAACCCAAATATTACACCTAATAGCTTGACCTTAGTTCACTAAAGATGAAAGTGTTTAAGTTTATTACATGAAACCTACTTTGATAATTTGATTTTAAATAAAGATATGAGACTTGAACATAATTATTAAAGAAAGTTTTGTAACATAATAATAATAATAATAATATCCATTTTTAAGGTCACAACCAAGCCAGACACCAAATTGATGTATGAGAACCCCTTGTTTGTGGGACAAAGAGCCCACCTCCACTGTAACGATTTCACTGCTAAGTCTACAAACACATACATACTCTACCCCCTCTAGTTTTGAACCTGTGACCTCTTAAAAGGAAACACATGTTCTTAACCATTAGACCCATACATTAAATAATAAAAATGAGAAAAATATAAAATTAAATATAATCACTTAATTAAAATATTCAATATATTTTCTATTAAATACAATAATTATATTTAATTAATATAATAATCTTTATTATTATACATAAAACCCAAAAAAATAAATTTTAATAGTAAATTCACTAAGGTGAGAAAATGCCATCATAATTGTTTATTACACTTGTGATTTTATTTGGGGAAAAAGTCAAAATGAAAACGACGATGGTTTTTCGGCCGGATTGGGCTGGTCAACCACTGCTCAACCATTCTCGTCACCAGGTGCGTCCTCCGACCAGGTAGGCGGCTCAGGTCCAATTCTCCATTTGGTCAAGTTCGGCGGATCAGGTCCAATTCTCCAGTTGGTTGGTTACAAATATGGCCTCAGTGTCACCTCGGCGAAATGGCGATGGAATATATGACCGCAGCTGGCTATGTGAAGATCCGAGCGTTCCCACGGAATTTCGTATGTGCTGCCCCAGTTCTCTCAATTCAAGATTGGCGGAGCACCGACGCAGTGGCGTGGTTGAAGGAAATTCACCAAATTTCATTAATCTATAAATTTCAGGGACGAACCGAAATATATATATACAAGACAGAGGGAGCGTTCGGCGTTATATCGTGTACTCCATATGATGATTTTGGGCATCTAAAAAGCGGACATCTGTCTCAAGGACGAACCGAAATAAAAACCCATCATGAGAAAATACATCTGAGTTTTGTTTTTTATATCGTGTATTCAATATGATGACTTTGGGCATCGTAAATTTTCAACCTGATTTTGTCAAAATCTTGGAAGAAATTCCATGAAAATGTGAATTGTACTAATAATCAAGATGGAAGAAATTCCATGAAAATGTGAATTGTACTAATAATTAAGAATAAAATAAAAGCTTCATTTTCTAATTTATTTTTGCTAAAAAATCATGATTTTTTATTAAACTAGTTCCTATAGCAATGTTATAAAGGCTTATAATATATTCCTAATTTAATGATAAAACTTTGTTAAAATAATAAGTTCATTGAATTCTCAAAAGAGTTTGCAAAAGATTTAACATTTTTGGAATTGCAAAATTTCAGTGTATCTTTGTTCTCGCATTTAGAAAATTTCCCCATTTTGTTAGAAAACTATATATTACAGAGTAATGGAACACATAGAATATTGCAAAAATATAAACACAGAAAACGCATAAAACCAGAGAGACACAGATATACGTGGTTCACCGAGTTTGGGCTACGTCCACCCCGAACAGTCAATCCTTCCTTTCTATTATCCAGCAAAATGAAGAGACACAACCTACAACAGATTTGCTGTAATATCCTCTGTTTTCTCTCACAGTCTCACCTCTCTGTTTCTCGCTCAGAGAATACACATCTATTACCCAGCCTCAATACAATGCCCTCATACAAAGAGAGGGGTTGCCTTCTAGGGCAAAAAACCCTAAACTAAACATAAGTTCTACCACCAGATCATTCGCCTAATGAACGGCTCAGATTGACTAAAAACTACTATATTTTTACAAGGCAATTTTACATCTGGTTTTAGCTTCGGGGGCGCTGCCCCTGAAACCCCCGTCAGGGGACGGCTGGCCCTTGGACCCCCGAGCGGGGGGGGCGATCGGCTACCCCGAACCCCCATGGGCAAGACAAATCCCCCCCCGCACCCCCCGCGTGGTGGGGTGTACAAAATTCCTGGGGTATACATCTGGCTAAAACAAAAACCTCTAAATAATCATGCTCCACACCAAACAATCTCCCACTTGGAGAATGGTTGTAGCAACTCCATCGCTGCTTCATTTGTTGGACAATGACTCCTCTTTGAACTTGGCTGTTTCTCATTTTTATCTTCATCTTCGAAAACCAATTGAAACTGAGCATATTCTTAGTGTCTCCCTAGTTACAACTTTTTTTAGCATATCTACAGGATTTTGGCTAGTGTGTACCTTTTCCAGCTTCAACTCTCCATCTTCCAACATTGATCGTATGAAATGGTACTTGCGTTGTATCTGGTTAGTCCTGGAATGAAATGCTGAGTTCTTTTCAAGATGAATGGCACTTTGGCTATCAATGTATAACGTGCCCATATCACGCTTCTTACCCAATTCACCCATAAACCTTTGTAACCAAATCATTTCTTTACTAGCCTCTATAGCAGCAACATACTCTGCTTCTGTTGTTGAAAGAGCAATAACACTTCGGATTTTTGAAACCCAACTGACAGTTGTTCCACCTACAGTAAATACATATCTTGTAGTGCTCCTCCTATTATCTCTGTCACCTGCCATATTTGTATCAACATATCCCTGTAGAGAAATGTTTGAACCACCAAAGCATAATGCTTGATTTGTGGTACCTTTCAAATATCTGAGAATCCATTTCACTGCCATCCAATGTTTCTTTCCTGGATTGTTCATGTACCTACCTACAACTCCCACTACATGTGCGATATCAGCACTTGTGCAGACCATTGCATACATTAAGCTTCCAACTGCTGATACATATGAAACTTTAGACATATAATCCATGTCTTCTTGGGTCTTTGGGCACATTTCCTTACTAAGTTTGAAATGGCTAGCAAAAGGTGTACTAACTGGTTTTGCATTGTGCATATTAAATCTTTTTAACATTTTTTATATGTACTCATTCTGAGACAATGTTAATTTGCGATTTTTCCTGTCTCTAGTTATTCTCATACCAAGGATTTGTTTTGCAGCTCCCAAATCCTTCATTGCAAATGAATTTGCCAATTTTCTTTTGGGCACATTTATTTCCTGCATGTTAGATCCTACAACAAGCATGTCATCCACATACAATAACAATATAATGCAGCTGCCATAATTTTGCTTTTTCAGTTAAACACAATGATCAGAGTGACATCTAGTATAACCTTGTTCAGAGATAAACTTGTCAAATTTTAGATACCACTATCTTGGAGCCTGTTTTAAGCCATATAAACTCTTCTTCAACCTGCACACTAGTTTCTCCTTCCCTTTTACCTCATATCCTTGTGGCTGCTGCATATATATCTCTTCCTCCAAATCCCCATGGAGAAACGCTGTCTTTACATCTAACTGCTCAAGATGTGAATCTTCAACTGATATTAGACTTAAAATAGTTCTGATTGATGTCATTTTAACAACAGGAGAAAATATTTCATCAAAATCAATACCTTTCCTCTGTGAAAACCCCTTCACCGCAAGTCTAGCTTTGTACCTCTGTTTTCCTCCATCTTCTTCGTTCAGCCTGTAAACCTATTTATTCTACAATTTAGTTTTACCTGCAGGCAACCTGACTAAGTCCCAAGTCTAGTTATGCATTAAGGAGTCCATCTCTTCTTCCATGGCTCGCTCCCACTTCTTCTTGCTTTCAACGCATTGCTTCTTCATAACATTCGGGTTCACTAGAATCAGTCAACAATAAATAATATAATGAAGAAGAGTATCGTTCAGGGGGTATACTTATCCTGGTAGATCTTCTAACACCACTTTCAGGTGTTTAGGGTGCCTGTTGCTGTTGTGGTGGTTGCTGTTGTTGTGGTTGTTGATTATTATTATTTTCAGGTACCTTTACTTTTTCAGTGATCTCATCAAGAACTGCGTATTCTTTGTTTTCTTTTTCCTATTTCTTTTCTTGCAACTGATTCTTATATAAGACCTTTTCATTGAATATTACATCTCTGCTCCTAATGATTTTGTGATTTTCATAATCATATAAGCGATAACCAAAATAATTAACACCATATCCAATAAAGGTACATTCCTTTGACTTTGCCTCAAGCTTTGTTCTATTTTCTTTAATAATATGGACAAAGGCCTCACAACCAAAAGGCTTTAAAAAAGAGTACTTTACCTTTTTACCTGTCCATGCTTCCTCTGGAACAACACCATCCAAAGAACTTGAAGGCCCTCTGTTTATTAGATAAACAGTAGTATCTACAACATCTGCCCAAAATTGTAAAGGTAATCCTGTATGCAATCTCATGCACCTTGCACGCTCCATGATTGTTTTGTTTATCTTTTCTGACACACCATTTTCTTGTGGTGTTCTTGGAACTATCTTCTCTCTGCGAATTCCATGCTCTGAACAGTACCTATCAAACTCTTTGCTGCAATATTAACCTCCATTGTCTGATTTGAGACACTTCAATTTCTTTCCTGTCTCAATCTCAACCAAAGCTTTCCATTTCTTGAAAGTATCAAATACATCAGATTTATTCTTAATACAATAAATCCAAGTTTTTTTAGTTGCATCATCAATAAAAGTAACATAATAATGAGAGCCACCAAGAGATGATACCTGAGCAGGTCCCCATACATCCGTATGCACAAGCTCTAATTTTTCACTCTTCTTTTCTCTCCCAACACTAAGAAATCTGACTCTCTTCTGTTTTCCATAAATGTAATTCTCACAGAAGTCCAAATCAACATTATTCAAACCCGGCAACAAATTCCTTGAGTGAAGAATCTTCATCCCCTTCTCACTCATGTGTCCGAGCCTATGATGCCATAATGCTACCTCTGCTCCTTTGGAACTTAAAGCATTAAGAGAGTTCAAAATACCATTGCATAAATACAATGTACCAACCTTTTCACCTTTTGCTATTATCAGGGCTCCTTTGGTGACCTTCCAAGCTTTATCTGTGAAAGTTGTCACACAACCATCACTGCCTAACTGCTCTGTTGAAATCAGATTTTTCTTCAAATTTGGAACATGCCTTACCTCCTTTAGTAGCCATTGGTTTCCATTCTGCTGTTTTACAAGAACCTTACCCATTCCAACAATTTTACAGGGTTTCTCATCACCCAAATGGACTTGTCCAAAATCTCCTTAAATATAGTAATGAAAATATTTCTTATCAGGTGTGGCATGGAATGAGGCCCCTGAATCTACCACCCATGAATCAGTAATATTTTCGAAAGAAAGAATCAAAGCATCTTGTAACACCTCACCTGTCACATTTGCTTCATGATTGTTTTCTTGTTGTGCATCTCCTTTTTTTCCCTTCCGAGATCTACAGTCTTTCTTTAGGTGTCCTTTCTTTCCGCATTTCCAGCACACTATCCCCGATCTGGACTTGGATCTGCCTTTCCTTGATTCACTGCGATATCTTGAGCTCTTTCTTCCTTCCATTTTTCTTCCCCTAGACTCTGCACTTAAAGCATTACCCAATGTCTCACCAGAGCTTTTCCGTCGCATTTCCTCACTAAGGATAGCACCGACAACATCATCAAACTTTAAAGTACTAGATCTAGAAACAGAATTACTAATGGCCATTACTAAACCATTCCAACTTTCTGGCAATGAGCACAAGAATAACAGAGCTCTAACTTCATTATCAAAGTTTACCCCTACTCAACTTAACTGACTTGTAATAGTATTAAAATAATTTAAATGGTCTGCAACAGATCCACCTTCCGACATCTTCATATTAAATAACTGTTTCATAAGAAATACATTGTTTGAGGCCTAGGGTTTTTCATATAGTTTCGCCAACGCCTTAATCAAACCCTCTGTCATTGTTTCCTTCGAAATGTTGAAGGTGACCAACGCTGTGAGGCACAACCGTACTGTTTCGAGTGCCTTTCTATCAAGAATGTTCCATTCTTCATCTGTCATACCCATTGACATCTTTGTTTTTCCGCCCAATGGTAGGTACAAATCTTTCTGAGACAGATAATCTTCCATCTGCATATTCCATAGCGAGAAGTTTTGGCCGTTAAATTTCTCGACCCTAAACTTACCATCTTCTGCCATGCTCCCACTCGAACCAGGAACCCTTCTCTCCTGCGAGTTTGTCAGCCAAATAGACCTTCGGCTCTGATACCAATTGTTAGAAAATTATATATACAAAGCAATGGAACACACAGAATATTGCATAAATATAAACACAAAAAACGCATAAAACTAGAGAGACACAGATATACGTGATTCACCCAGTTTGGGCTACGTCCACCCCGAACAGCTAGTCCTTCCTTTCTATGATCCAGCAAAATGAAGAGACACAACCTACAACAAATCCGTTGTAATATCCCCTGTTTTCTCTCACAGTCTCACCTCTCTGTTTCTCACTCAGAGAATACACATTTATTACCTAGCCTCAATACAATGCCCTCATACAAAGAGAGGGGTTTCCTTATAGGGAAAAAAACCCTAAATTGACTACAAATTACTATACTTTTACAAGGCAATTTTACATCTGTTTTTAGCCTTGGGGGTGCTACCCCTGAAACCACTGCAGGGGGATTGCTGGCCCCTGAAACCACTGCAGGGGGATTGCTGGCCCCTGGACCGCCCAGCAGGGGGGATCGGCCCCCCGAACCCCCGCAGGGGGGACAATCCCCGCCCCTCCCCCCCCCACACCCCCTCGCATGGAGGGGTGTACAAAATTCCTAAGGTATACATCCCACTAAAACAAAGACCTCTAAATAATCATGCTCCACACCAAACACATGTTCCGAGATAAAGCAATGGCAAGTCCTTTGATATGAAAATTTCCCCAAGTTCCATGATAAAGCAAAGGATTAGAAAGGCTACATAAATTTGAAAATATAAATGTGGTTATAAGAGGCGTTTAACAAAACATTTGAAACGGTAGTTCATGACCACTGTGCATTCGCAACGAGGATAAAAAACTGCAGTTTTTCAGTTCATTGTTGCATTGGAGTCGGTAAAATATTTATTTTATTTTAATTTATATTCACTGATTTATTGTAGTTGATGAAAATTTTATTTTATTTACTTAATATTTACTAATTTATTGTATTTGGTGAAATATTTCTTTTATTTGATTAATATCGAGTAATTCACTCAAGGTTGTGAAAGATCACCAAATATTTATTTATTTTAATTAATATTCACTAATTCACTAATTTTTGTTATTGTTGTTTTATCAAAGTGGCTAAAAGTTTATTTATGTTGAAACAAAAGTTTGCATGAAAATCAATTTTCCAAGAAAACTAACATGTTGTCGAGATATGTAAATAATAACGCTGAAGAATAAAGCAAATCACTGAGAATGATTAAAGTATACAATCTGATATTATTTTTAAATGCACTAAATGGGATTTCCATCACTATATAATCTTTATTCTATTAGAAATAAGAGTTTTTATATTTAGTGATTTAGTTTTTCAAGATGATCACAAGATGATTTTCCCAAAGCCTTTATTCCTTCGGTGTATCTTTGCACCTTTAGGGGCAATAGCTAGTTTATTGACTGTTTCCATCCCATATCCATAAAATGTCTTTGAGACCTGGCCTTAACTCTTAGGTGCATAATTCAATGTACTCAAGTGTATCGTCCCCAGTGTTGTGAAGCTCTACTAGGAAAAGCATGGGCGTGACTTTTGAAATCTCGAAGTCGAGTGATAAACATCCCTTCCGCCCTTCCTAGGATCCCTACAACTGGATCTTTCAATCCTATGATTTCTTGACCCTGAATATCAAGACTTTGGCGATCTCCTCCAACTTCTATATTATGCTCAAAGCCAGCTGAGTCAAAGTGAACTAGAAATCCTACTTCACAACCTTGTCCTCGAATTGCATGGGGAGATTGAACACTGGACATAGGGATATGATGTTGAAGGCGTTTAGGTGGGTGAGTTTGGGAATGAAGAATGTTGTGTCAAGATTGTCAAGCAGACCAACATCAATATATTTGTTGGGTTGAGAGGGTTTGAAGCTGTGCCGAAACCATGGGACCTCCATAAGTTGCGAGATGGCCAAGAAAACCATGATGGGAACCTAAAATAACTGTTATGGATCTTCTTATACCAGTGTGTCCATCTTAAATACTCATGATCTAACATGAGCCTAGAGGGATCCAATTTTTCACTTGCAAAATTTTTTATGAGCAAACATTATTTAAATGTTTTGTATAGTTATTTAATTTTATTTAATTTTTAGATTTTTTTTTAAATTTTATTTTGGAGATATGAGAAAAATTTCAACTTTCATGATGAATAGACATGCTTACACATCATACTGGGTTGTAGAATAAGCCTCTCTGCTCAACAAATCCATTAAATACAGGTCATAAAAAAGCAAGTATCCCGCTATAAGCACAAACAATATGACCCCGCAAGACCAAATCTTTGATATAATGACAATTAGGGGAAGAAGCACCTTGATCTAACCGGCAGAAGAATGCAGAAGAAGATAGTGGAAGTTGTGTCACTTCCATTTCTGCCTATCGATGTGTTGTTCCCATTTGGATAATTAATTAAAAAATAATTCGCTGCCACGTTTCAAATGGATGCAATGTAATGCGCAACATGAGAATGGTGAAATCCTCCCCATTCCTTTTTAAGAAAATTTGAAAATACGCTCACCTAATTAGCTTGACGAAGAAGATTCTGTTCTCAGATAAAGAATATTCCAATTAGCTTGTTATTCTAATTATTGAATTTTAATAAAATCTATGAAATGGAATCCAAAGAACTATGGGGAAATCGACTTTTTTTTTTTGGTTGGCTATATGTCATGGTGTTGCAGTGATATCAAATCAAAGGTGAGTTAGTGATTCATCTAAGTTTACCTACGTATTTAGTCATGCACTTCACAAAATCTGCATCATACTTACAAATAATAAGGGTTTATGCAAAACATAAGCTTATAAATAAACAAGTCTGCATGGAAGATGGAATACCTACCCGATATGATGGATTGGTTGGCCACTTCGCAGCTTTCTTGTATTTGCTTCACTTCATCCAAAGTTCTTTTTACTATTTCTGGACTTGGATATGCAAAAAAAAATATTCTTCTCATATAAAACTTGATCTTGAAACCAAATATTCTTCAAAACTTTATCTTGAGGGGTTATTCTTCTCCTACAAAACTTGATCTTGAGGGACTACCTGAAGTTGTCATGTATTATAAACAACTTGAAGTTTTCAATTTAGATTACATAAACTTTAAATCTTTAAATAGCTTGAAGTTTTCAGTTTATATTACATAATTTAAATTGACGATATCATTTAAAATATAAGTTAATATGATGTTATGTGGGACATGTGATTGCTTTGTAATCACTTTATCTTATGAAATCTCTTGCACATTATCCAAAATGATATCTCTTGCACAATATCAAGAAGTAAATGCCCTCTTGAAATAAATATTATCAGATAATGTTACAACAACCAACAACATGAAAATATCGTGTGCAGGGACACCTATAAGGTAGAAAGATCCATTAACCAAAATCATTTAAAAAAATGGCAGAAAAAGGCATTAACCAAAATAATTTTTAAGAAAATGAATGTTATCCAATGGATTTCAATCCATTATCAGTCAATTCCTTATATTGGTCAAATTCAAGTTTTCAATTTGGGATTGAAGCATGAACATTTGTTGAATGAGACTCTTATTAGAGTGGTTTTCCACAGGATGGAGGGCCAACATATAAATCCTAATGGGGAACTCGCACTATGTCCTTTACTAGTGCATAGTGCCTCCACTACCACAATAATCCTGGTTTAGCATATGTCTCCTCTGTTGCTCACATCACACCCCAGATCTATGTGTTGGCATCCTATTCCCTGGCCAGATGAATTTCAAGAAGGGATATATGGCCAACATTTCCAAAATTGCCTATAACAGCCTATAAGGAAATGGAAAATATATATTTAGTAACTGGATAGCCTTTCCCTCGCCTGGGTAGGTAGCCTGGAGAGCCGATGTAACGAAGTCTCTTGTAACGAAGTATCCTATTGGGAAGAAAACCTATTGGCTATTGAGAACCGGAACCTATTGAGAATAAAAACGATTGGGGGGGTTGTAAGTGACAGTGGATAAATGGCAAGAATATATGATGCACTACTCCTTCTCTAGACTGGTATCCATACACATTTCAGTCATTGTAGGAAACCAAACACCACTAACAACACCAGTAGCATTGTATATAGAGGAATAAGTAGCACCATGTTTACTAGCACCATCTTAATACCTTTTTCCCTCACCTTTGCAATTAACAACACTCATGTCGGCCAACAACCACAGAGGGTAGATGGAAGCAATATGCCGCGGGGGAAGATGACATCAATACACTACTTAGTAGCGGTATGCGCCAAGTATAGAAGCGGTATGCTCCAAGTATTTCACATTTCACATAAAATGTTAAAAATTAATGCTAACCTTCAAGCTACCATTAGTCAAGCTCGTTGCTCCTCCAATTTTGATCTATATCCTAAGTTTATATCAGAAACGTAGCCTGCCTCGATATTACTTGCAATAAAACCCCAAAGTATATGAGCAACAAGTTAAAATAGCTGTTATAATTTGATAAGCATAGAAAATTATTAGATCTATATCCCAAGTTTATATCAGAAAATGATGCTTGCCTCGATATTACTTGCAATAAGACCCCAAAGTTAAAGTAGCTGTCAGAATTTGATAAGCATATAAAATATTAATAATAAATGAATCCAAAAAACTTTGTATTAAGCTCATTTTCTTAATTTAAAGTAATCCATTTTGCGCATACCCAATAATTATTGCCGTCCAAGAAGTCACATTTCACTCAGGAATTTCCTCAAATAACTTTAGGGCTTCGTAGACATGCCCATTCAGTGTATACCCTGCAATGATGGAATTCCAGGACACCATGTTTCGTTGAGGTATTTTTTCAAACAGATGACGTGCCTCCTCTATACTTCCATATATTGCATATGGATGACAAGAGCACTATCCACAAAGACATTATACTGAAAACCCCCGTTGATTATGACTTCATGCATAGCCTTGAGGACTCCCAGATTCGAACAATCCTAGAAAACACTGGCAAAGGTGAATTGATTGGGTTGGACATTTGTTCTTCGCTGCATTTGGGAATACATTATTAATGCTTATTCAACGAACCCATGCTTTGTGTATCCTGCAATTATGGCAGTCCATGAGAAGGCATCTCGTGCAGCCATAAGGTCGAAAACTTTGCAAGCGTCTTGGAGACTCTTGCATCTAGCATACATATTGATAAGGGTATTCAATATATATCTCTCGGGCACAAGTCTCATTTTAATGATGTCAGCATGGATTAACTTTCCATTAGACAATGCTTG
The DNA here is from genome assembly GCA_031772625.1 of Pinus tabuliformis. Classification (NCBI taxonomy): domain Eukaryota; kingdom Viridiplantae; phylum Streptophyta; class Pinopsida; order Pinales; family Pinaceae; genus Pinus; species Pinus tabuliformis. The sequence goes on from CM062807.1 coordinate 690,306,632, forward strand.
TGTCTTGATACAGGCCTGCAAGAGAGAAACATATGTGCATGAATCATGGCCTTTCCACCAGTCGATGGTCAACCAACATGCCAACAACCACATACACATGCAAGAGGCACAAGGAAGCAATATGCCACGGGGAAAATGGCAGCAATACACCATCATGTTGCAAAACATACCAAATATATGTCCAAAGTAATTCACATAAAATGTTTATGTTTTAATGTTAGGATTAATCAGCCTGACTGGTCGAATTTTGATTTATGACGTGATCTATCTTGTAAGTTTACATCCAAATATAAGGATCATTGGAAATAAGACTCCGAACTATATGAACAACTTTGTCAATATCCTATAGGCAGAAAAATTATTTAACAGGATATGAATCAATAATAATTTATATTAAGGTTATTGTTTTGGTTAAATCTAATGCCAGTGGGAGCGATATCGATTGTTATATACCATGCCATGGAAGGTATAATAAGGGTTTCACCAGCTCTATTATCTATAAATATGAAGGGCTTAAGCAGAAACATACCCTTAGATATAAACAAGGATGCATTGCATTTGGCATACCTACCGAATAAATGGTGCTCCTTAGTTTCTTCAAGTATATTAAAATAACCACCAGCTAAGCACAGACTAAGGTTTCATTTCTCCCTTGAATGAATAACTCTATTTGTTTACCGAGAATGACTTCAAAATATCTTATGTATAAGAAACAAAAATTTATGAAAGTTAGAACGCCTTCGAAACATATTTGGCATAAAAAACAGAAACCTGTGAAAGTTATAACACAGTGGTGGCTTCTCCTAGAATGTTTGCTCTAGCTGAGATTTCTAATGGCTATGAAATTGGGTTTGCTCGAACCGGAACAAAATGCTACAACAAGATAGTGTTCCCTTTGCTACTACCTTGGATGTTGGAACCTGCTAAACTATTGGGTCTCAGAAAAAAGCTCTACAACTATTACCCTATTAAAGAAGCTTGTAGAAATATTTTAGTATTAGTATCGGTTGGGGTTAAAATTTCATTTATAAATACGAGAGTATCCATAAGTTAAACTCCCATTTATGAAGTGGGACGGTATTGTATTTGTTGTTTGGTAGATGGTGTCTCTATTATGGAACAACCATTTTAATTTACATAACAAAATAAATATTTATATAATAATTATTACCATAAAATATGTTAAAATTATAGAAAACTTAATAGATTAAAAATTAAAATCTTGTTTGAAGTTCAAAAGAGCCTAACATGTTGACTTTTGCATTAAATCCCTGAGTACTTAAATCCTGGTTACTTGTTCAAATATCTTATTCCAATATTTACAAATAAATATAAAAATAAACTAAATAAAACAAAGTGACAAATTAACAGGGATATCGAGGATATCATGTAACCTTTTCTTGCGACCATTCATAAAACATGTGGATATGTGTGCAATTATGAAAATAGTGTCTTGGTCTATGAAGTTTCAATGAAGCATATATCAATGTACATAAGTAGTGCCAAATTTATTTATCATCATACATGTTTTTATCCACTTGACATTTGCAAGATATTATGTAGCTTGAAGGTTATGTCAGTTGCTTGCAATTTTGTTTGGGCTCTCACGACTATGTTACTAAGCACCTTCTGCTTGGACTGACAGTTGAAAATTTTTCTTATTTTTGCTGTAAAATGGTTGATCTCTAGTGAAGGGGTCTACATTGGCCAACAATTTTCTTATCGTTGTTATAAAATGGTTGATCCCCAGAGAAGGGGTTTACAATCGCCAATGTCTAGTGAGAAATGTATGGCGAGAAAGGAAGGAATGGTCGCTATGATACTGACCCCTCCAATAAAAGGTGGTCCAACCTGCACATGGATGAATATACCAATTAGTAATGATTGAATTCCACCCATTATTCCAACCGATTTCAAAGAAGAATGCAGAAAATTGTTATAGAATGTGTTCCAGCATTACCCCAAATCTAGGTGCTAGGTGGAATTTGGAAGCTACAACATTCGGTAGGAGGATAAATGGGAAAGGAATGGGTACAAGGTACGAAAGAAAAACCTTGTGGTCATTTAGATGTGATCATACTCCTTCATTTGTGTCTAGGCTTTAGATTTACGCTTTTAATTCGTGGGGTGGGTAGGGAGTTTTACTAAGGCTGGTTGGGGGCACATTACAGCATGGAAAGACCCTTAAACGTACATAAGGCATGCACGGGAAAGTAGTTCACTTTATAGGTATACCTATCTGATCTTAAGACAATATTGTAAGAGCCTTTCTGGTACTTGATAACCTCACTCTTTCACCCTACAAGAATGGGTCTTTCTTTATGGCTTTAGAATAACACCATCTAAGCCTATCAGTGGGGTTCAAGTGATTTCCAGTGCTTTATTCCTACCATGGATATTGCCAACATTTATCCTTGTTATTCTCCACCCTAGCTTAGGCATGGCAACCAAATACAAAATGTCTTTCTTGCCAGATGTGCCCGCTCCTCTAGTGATGCCTTAATGATGCCCTAAGATGCGGCTATAAGAAATGAAAACAACCAATGGTTTAGGCATTTACAAAAAGGAAATTTATGTGACAACCCTCTCCCTATCAAGCAAGCTAAATAATCCAACATGGCCACCTTCCATCCTTCTACCCGCCCAACTTCCACCCATCTAGGCATAGGCGAGGGCAAGCGCTTGACCTAAGAAGGGAGGCGATTCTTCCTTGTTCATTTATATTAGGGGTGTCATAAACGAGTGATTCTTGATATTTTTAATAGATGTAAGCTATTCGGGGATTATTTGGAAAAAGAACTCTTCGATCCTTTGCACATAGAACAATTCAGGGATTATTTTGGATTATTTGGAAAAGAAGCAATTTTCCTGAAAATTCAAGGATGTGTATGCTATGATTAACAAAAAATTTTCAAGAATGTGAAAGCTACATAATTCTCAAAACAAATCCAATTTTCTAGAATGTCAAAGCTACATAAATTCCTACTTGTGCTTTATGCTGACCGTTATATATATATATATATATCCTCCATCTTGCATTACCCATGGCAACCTATAACTCCTAAACATAATTTATTCACTTGTTATATAATTAATACTAAAATATTTCTTGCATAATTAATTACTCTTGGTATCCTATTCAAGTTTTTGAAAGAAATCATTAAGAGCTAGAGTACCTTTTTCTCAGATATCCATTCTTTTCAATGTAGATCCAAAGATGTTTCCTATAATTACATTCATATAGGTCTTGATCGTTCAACCCTTTCCTATATATATATATAGTTTGGATATAAATCTAAATACATATATAAACTGATATAATTCAAAATATGTTTATCTTTATACATATGTTGATGGTGTTGGACCCGCCAACATTCAAGGGATCACCCCAGTATGAAGTCCCAACTAGACCTCACACTGTTTGGTGTCGGAGTCCCATTTGGTATGATGGCCCGGTTTCCATTGTCTTAAGGATTTGCCTCAACTCTTGCTTGTCAGCTCATGAGAGTGGTTCGCTTTGTCTATGAGAAGTGAGGCTTGCATGCCTGGTGAGTGTAAGTGTAATTGTGTCAATGGTTCTTTCACTGTGAGGGGGAAAAGGTGAAGGTGAGTTTCAAGTTGAATGGGATCAGTCCCAACTCGGCTAGGAACAAACAACACAAAGGACATACACAGCTCCTGGCAGAGAAGTCCACTCGGATGCGGCAGTCACAACATACGAGGTAAGATAACATGTACAACACTCACGGTTCAGTCGAGACGAGTGCAACAGTTGTTACAACAAGGTTTATGTGAAAGGTTTGTCTTATGTTTGGTAGAGCAGTCGACACGGATGGGACAAAATTAACAGCATATACAACACATTTCCATTAATAGATTATGCATTAAAACAAATGAATTAGTTTATATGTAGAACACATGGTTAAAGCAACATGCATTACAAGTGTTAAAGATCAGTCTGACAACAAATACAATACATGTGTGAAAACGTGTTGGCCTGTTGACAGGCTTCTAAATTAAGCGAAATTTCCAAGACACATCGTTACACCATACATCACTAACCCCGTCAGCGGGGTGTTGGAGCCACTACTTACTCCTCAAAGAAAATATTAAAGACTCTTTTGGCTATGTTGGAGGAGCTGAGGTGAAAATTCCCTTCATGTACAAATGAGGGGGGTATTTATAGGCAAGGGTGAAACTGACCCTTGTGGATGTCTTGGTCTCTGAAGTTTCAATGAAGCATATATCAATGTACATAAGTAGTGCCAAATTTATCTATCATCATACATGTCATTCTCCACTTGACATTTGCAAAAAATTATGTAGATTGGAGGTTATGTCAGTCACTTGCAATTTTGTTTGGGCTCTCACGACTATGTTACTAAGCACCTTCTTCGTGGACTGGCAGTTGCAAAATTTTTCTTATTTTTGCTGTAAATGGTTGATCTCAGTGAAGGGGTCTACATTGGCCAACGATTTTCTTATCATTGTTGTAAAATGGTTGATCCCCAGAGAAGGGGTTTACAATCGCCAACGTCTAGACTTGAGAAATGTATGGCGAGCAAGAAAGGAATGGTTGTTGTGATACTAACCCCTCCAATCAAAGATGGTCCAACCTAGACATGGATGAATATACCAATTAGTAATGACTAAATTCCACTCATTATTCCAACCGATTTCGAAGAAGAATGCAAAAAATTGTTATAGAATGTGTTACAACATTACCCCATATCCAGGTGATGGGTGGAATTTGGAAGGTATGACATTTGGTGGGAGGAGAAATGGGAAAGGAATGGGTTCAAGGTATGAAAGAAGAACCTTGTGGTCATTCAGATGTGATCGTACTCCTTCATTTGTGTCTGGGCTTCAGATTTACTCTTTGAATTGGTGGGGTAGGTAGGGAGTTTTACCAAGGTTGGTTGGCGGCACGTTATGGCATGGAAAGACCCTTACACATACATAAGGCATGTACAAGAAAGTGGTTCACTTTATAGTTATACCTATCTAATCTTAAGACAATATTGTACAAACCTTCTTGGTACATGATGACCTCAATCTTTCACCCTACAAGAATGGGTCTTTATTTATGGATTTAGAATAACCCCATCTAAGCCTGTCATTGGGGTTCAAGTGATTTCTAGTGCCTTATCCCTACCATGGTTATTTCCAACATTTATCCTTGTTATTCTCCGCCCTAGCTTCGGCATGGAAACCCAATACAAAATGTCTTTCTTGCCAGATGTGCATGCTCCTCTAGTGATGCCTTAATGATGCCCTAAGACACGACTATAACCAATGAAAATAGCCAATGGTTTAGGCATTTACAAAAATGAAATTTGTGTTACAACCCTCTCCCTATTGAGCAAGCTAAATAATCCAACCTACCGACCTTCCATCCTTCTACCCGCCCAGCTTCCACCCATCTAGGCAGAGGCAAGAGCAAGCACTCGACCCAAGAAGGGAGGCAATTCTTCCTTGTTCATTTATATTAGGGGTGTCATAAATGAGTGATTCTTGATATTTTTTACTAGATGTAAACTATTCGGGGATTATTTGGAAAAATAACTCTTCGATCCTCTGCACATAGAACAATTCGGGGATTCTTTTGGATTATTTGGAAAAGAAGCAATTTTCCTCAAAATTCAAGGATGTGTATGCTATGATTAACAATCAATTTTCAAGAATGTGAAAGATACATAAATCTCAAAATAAATCCAATTTTCAAGAATGTCAAAGCTGCATAAATTCTTGCCTGTTCTTTACGCTGACCGTTATATATATATCCTCTAATTTCATATGTTATTGGGTTTCTAAATCTTGCATTACCCATGACAACCTATAACTCCTAAACACAATCTATTCACTTTTTAGATACTTAATACTAAAATATTTCTTGCATAATTAATTACTCTTGGTATCCTGTTCAAGTTTTTGAGACCAATCATTAAGACCTAGAGTACATTTTTCTCAGATCTCCATTATTTTCAATGTAGATCCAACCCTTTATCATTCAACCCTCTCTCTCTCTCTCTCTCTCTCTCTCTCTCTCTCTCTATATATATATATATATATATATATATATATATATATATATATATAAGTTTGGATATAAATCTACATACTGTTGAAAAGTGTGCAACAAGAAATGCTTGTTGAGAATGCAACAAGATGATGGAGCTTAGTGGAAAGGAGTCGCCTTCGCTAAGTGGGCCCGCAGGCAAATTATGGTGCAAAGTTTATTTTTGGATCACAGCAGGAGTGATAAGAGTCTATTTTTAGACTGCTAGTCAAAAATAGAAAAGTCAAATATTATTGTCTCATAATAATATTTAGACTATAAACTTTATCTTATCCTCTTGGAGCACTTCAGTTTGAGCTACAGATGTGGCACATGCAGCTGTCAGAAGGAAATACGCTTTTCTTATGAGTCAGTTGAGCTATTGCATGCAGGACATTAGTTAGAACTCATGTGGTTGAGTTTTGTGGAGTTGGATGAGCAGTTAATGGAGTTGTGTTCAGTTTGACTTAGTTGAACTAGTTGTATTTAGTCTAACTGGCCAATAGACTAAGTGATGAGTTGTGTGAATTAGTTATTAATTAATTCACTAATTATTAACTCATAATGCAACTAAAGAATACATCAGTTAACTCAGTGCATGTACAGTTCAGTGGAGACAAGTGTTAGAGGTTGAGATTGCTATCAGTTGTGCATGAGATTGTGCACATGCATGGGATTGAGTTATGCCAATGATCTCTGCATAGTGTGGGCCAATACCAAGTGAAATATAGCTTGTGCTCACGTGATTTACAATGTGGGCGATTTTCACAAGGTAAATAGGAGTTTGGATCAGCCATTCTCATTCATTCTCTTGCAGGATTGTGCAGTGGAGGCGGGCAAGCAGCGGAGGAGATTTGGAGATCAGATCTGAGCTGTATTGTGTGTAACAGGTGGAGATAGTACTGAGTACTTGTGAGGAGTATTGTACTATGTATTGTTACAAGTTCTCAATCACTAATATACAGATAGTGTGGGGTTTTCAACTGTATGCTTTCCCCGGGATACACACTGTGTTAATGTGTGCATGCGATTGATGTTTCATTGTTTTTAATGATGCTAAATTGATGATCAACGTAGAGGAGGTTATATATTGTGCATGTATTCCGCAATAGTGTATAATCGGGATAATCTCTATGAATAAGTGTCATATTATTCAAAATTTCTACACATACATATATAAACTGATATACTTCAAAATATGTTTATCTATATACACATGTTCACGGTGCTAGACCTGCCATCATTCAGGGGATCACCCCAGTATGAAGTCCCAACTAGGCCTCACACCGTTTGATGTGGTAGTCCCATTCTATATGATCGCTCGGTTTCCATTGTCTTAAGGATTTGCCTCAACTCTTGCTTGTCAGCACATGAGAGTGGTTCACTTTGCTTCGAGAAGTGAGGTTTGTGTGCCTAGTGAGTGTAAGTGTAATTGTGTCAATGGTTCTTTCACTGTGAGGGGGAAAAGGTGAAGGTGAGTTCCAGGTTGAAAGGGATCAGTCCCAACTCGGCTAGGAACACACAACACGAAGGACATACACAGTTCCTGGTGGAGCAGTCCACTTAGATGGGGCAGTCACAATGTACGAGGGAAGATAACAAGTACAACACTCATAGATCAGTCTGAGACGAGTACAACGGTTATTACAACAAGGTTCATGTCAAAGGTTTGTCTGATGTCCAGCAGAGCAGTCGACACAGATGAGACAACGTTAACAACATATACAACACATTTCCATTAATAGATTATGCATTACAACAAATGAATCCGTTCAGATGTAGAACATATGGTTAAAAAAACATGCATTACAAGTGTTAAAGATTAGTCTTACAACAAATAAAATACATGTGTGAAAATGTGTTGGCCTGTTGACAAGCCTCTGAATTAATCGAAAGTTCCAAGACACATCATTACACCATACATCACTAACCCTATTAGCGGGGCATTGGATCCACTACTTACTCCTCAAAGAAAAGATTACAGGCTCTCTTGGCTATGTTGGAGGAGCTGAGGTGAAAATTCCCTTCATGTACAAATGAGGGGGGTATTTATAGGCAAGGGTGAAACTGACCCTTATGGATGTTCAACTACCCTCATGACCATTCGACTTCCATGAATTTCCGACTTACATGACTCTATGTTTAACAAGTGGGTCTCTTGGACTTCCACGTTACATCACATTGATTGACAACAAGCCCATAGTGGAAATGTGGGCAACATGACTCATGACTTGACTCAACATGACTTGACAAGAAAATGTTGGTACATTCGTGCAACTGCTAGAGTGCATGTCGAGCTACATTGCTGCTAAGGGATGGCTGTCTTCATTGTGTATCATAGCTTCACCTCCACATGGTGAAGTGCACAGAGCTTTCGATGGTCCTTGGTTCACTTGATGAAGCTCTAGTATGTTGTTCCTTACTTTCATGCTGGAAGGCTTAACAGGGTTACTTGTTCGTGAGGGTGCATGTTTGTTGCATTCATTTGCTTTGCATGTTTCGTTTGTTCATCTCCTTCACATGCTTCATTCGTTCGTCCACTTTGAATGCTTTGATCGTTCATCCTCTTCGCATGCTTCATTCGTTTGTCTGCTTCACATGCTTCGTTTGTTCATCCGCTTCACATGCTTCGTTCATTTGTCCACTACACATGATTCATTTGTTCATTCGTTGGTGAACCTGTCCATCTGCATGTGATCCCTTTGTTCATCCCATTCGTCTTCTTGAAATATTTGTGGGTGTACCTGTACCTGCAGTCACTCATGATGAGACGACATCAAATCTAAAACCTCCTAGTCTAACATGACACATGATCATTCGGATGTGGGTGACCAAGAGAGGCAGCAGGGTTGTGATGCAGGATGATGGCTCCAGGAAAATGATGATGAAAATTTTGCAAGAGTCACTAAGGGATGGAGATAGACGATCTAAGTTGATAGTGACTATCTGCAAGGTCTGGCTCGGTTGGGAGGAAAAATTCCGCAAATTTTAGGAGGGACAGTTGGGGCTGTAGGAGGGCAGGGTAGGCATGCTCTGTGCATTTTTTGGAACGAACAGTCAGCAGGGGATGGACAACCAAATTTGTGTAATTTTCCAAAGGAACATGCTAGACTACATGAGTGGTCCGCAGACAGGGATTGTGCAATCTTTGTTATGCTCTTAACCTGCAAAATAATACCCAAACACAGAATATGCGAAGAAAAGATACCCAGAACATAGAATAGCAATGATTTTATTATTCAGAGAGAAGTGTTCACAGGCCTCTTCGAGGGGGCAACCTCCAATAGAGCAGAGCTCGATTACAAAACAAGACACGATGCTCCTCGCAGGGATTCTCTATCCTTTATATATGACTCATACATGCAATACCACGGGTCAAAACCGTGAGTTTTATTAATACCATCTATCTAATACTACGGCCACGGCCCATTTGCAACTAACTGTGGTCCCGTCATTAATTTCGGGTTAACCACTTACAAAATATATGGCCTTTATTGACTCTTTGACTATGACGTGATCCCAAGACATAAATAAGGGGGTTAGGGTGGGACCCTAACATGCCCTCCCCCTTAAGACTAGCCTTGTCCTCAAGGTTGGAGCTGCGGAAACTGCTGAAGAATAGTAGCTGGTTCCCAAGTTGCATCTTCCGGAGAGGTGTCTTTCCATTTGATGAGGACTTCCTTAATCATGCGGCCGTGCAGGTGCTTGTCTCTTGTGGCGAGGACCTGTTCGGGTTGAAGCCAGATTGACCCTTCGTCGTCCAGTTCAGGTAGACTTGTTTGAACTTGGCAATTGTTCTCAATTACTTTCTTGAGGCATGATACATGGAAAACTGGATGGATTTTTGTAGTAGATGGCAAGGCCAACTTGTAAGCCACTTCTCCAATGCGCTGAAGTACTTGGTAGGGTCCGTAGAATTTTGGAGATAACTTCTGATAACCCTTGTCTTTGAGTGATGTTTGCTTATATGGTTGCAACTTCAAAAAGACTTGGTCCCCTTCTTGAAACTGACGCTCTGAGCGATGCTGGTCGACCTGTTGCTTCATGCGGTTCTGAGCTTGATGAAGATTCTCTCTAAGATGGGCGAGCATGGTGGCGCGGTGTTGTAGGAGTTGATCCACTGCTTGTACTTTGGAGCATCCTTGGAGATAAGAAATAGGGGAAGGCGGAAGTTGACCATATACTGCATCATAAGGAGTCATTTTAGTAGTGGCATGATAGTTGGTGTTATACCACCATTCCACCAGAGGTAACCACTGTACCCAAAGGTGTTGCTTTTCTGAAGTGAAACACCTGAGGTAGGTTTCTAGACATTTGTTGACGGCTTCGGTTTGACCATCCGTTTGCGGATGATAGGAAGTGCTGGGTTTTAGTTGAGTGCCCTGTATCCTGAAGAGATCTTGCCAAAAATTACTGGTGAAGATCGGGTCGCTATCAGACACAATAAAAGTGGGCATGCCATGTAGTTTGAATATCTGATCCATGAAAGTTTGCGCAACCAAAGTTGGTGTAAATGGGTGGGTTAGGGCACAAAAATGAGCATACTTTGACAAGCGGTCCACCACCACCATGATGACTAACTTGTTCCCTGATTTTGGAAGACCTGTAATGAAATCCATGGAAACCTCCGTCCAAATTGATGTCGGAATGGGCAATGGTTGTAATGTGCCTGGTGTGTTGACGGTTTCTCCTATGTGGCATTGACAGACATCACATTCTGCGACAAAAGTAAGGATGTCCCTTTTCATGCCGGTCCAAAAAAATGATCTTCTGGTGCGAGCATAAGTTTTCTGAAAGCCCGAATGTCCTGCAATGGGAGATGAGTGCAATTTGGCCAATATGCGACTTTTGAGGGTTGATGTTGGTGATATTACTACTCTGTCCCAGTAGCGAAGAATATCATCCTGCCAGGAGTAGTCCTTGATGGAATTTGGATCGACCTGCAATTGAGCAATGAGTTGGGATAGCCCTGGGTGTGAAAACCATTCTTTGCGAGCTTCTTCAATCCATTCTGGAATGGGGAGGGAAATTGCTAGCAGCGTACTTTCTTCCTCAAATTGGCGAGATAATGCATCTGCTACCCTATTGTCTTTCCCTTTCTTGTAAATGATCTCATAATCATATCCCAACATTTTAGCTAGCCATTTATTTGTTGTGGGGAAGATAGGCATTGCTCCAGAAAATATTTAAGACTGTGATGATCTGTGCGGATTTGGAAACGTCGCCCCAATAAGTAAGGCACCAGGTGTCGACTGCATGAAAGATGGCCATCATTTCTTTTTCATAGGTAGATTGGCCCAGATTCTTCCCACTTAGTTGTTGGCTTGTGAAGGCCAAGGGTCGCCCTTCCTGTATTAAGACTGCCCCAATACCTGTCCCTGAAGCATCACATTCAATGACAAAAGATTTGTTGAAGTCAGGTAGTGCTAAGACTGGAGTAGAACACATGGCATTTTTGAGGGTTGTAAATGCCTGTTGGGATTCCTCATTCCAGAAGAAGGAATTTTTCTTTAGGAGTTGAGTGAGGGGCTTTGCTATGCGGCCATAGTTGCGGACAAATTTACAATAATAGCCGGTGAGTCCCAAAAATCCTCTCAAGCTCTTCAAGGTCTTAGGTTGAGGCCATTCTTGCATTGCCTGGATCTTTTTGGGGTCCACCTTGACACCTTCCCGCCCCACAATGTGGCCCAAATACTCGACTTCTTCCATGCCAAACGAACACTTGGACAATTTGACAAATAATTTATGTTGGCGGAGCAGTTGCAAGAGTAGATCTACATGGTGAAGATGTGCAGCCCAAGTGCCACTATAGATGAGGATGTCATCGAAGAAGACCAGGACAAATTTCCTGAGATATGGTTTAAGAAGGTGATTCATAAGGCTCTGAAAAGTAGAAGGGGCATTACAAAGACCAAATGGCATGACCAGGAACTCATAATGGCCTTCATGAGTTCGGAACGCCGTCTTGGGAATGTCGACTTCCTTCATGCGAATTTGGTGGTAGCCTGAGCGAAGATCCAACTTAGTGAAGAATTGAGCCCCATTGAGTTCGTCTAGCAAATCGTCAACCACCGGGATGGGAAATTTATCTTTGACTGTCAACTTATTGAGGGCCCTGAAGTCAGGACACATCTACCACTCTCCGTCTTTCTTGAGCACCATGACCACTGGGATGAATAAGGACTAATGCTGGGACGAATGACACCTGCTTCCAAAAGTTCCTTGATTATCTTTTCTATTTCATTCTTTTGGGTGAATGGATATCTGTATGGCGGCACGTTTGGGGGTTGGGCCCCTGGAACCAATGTGATGCTATGATCATGTTCCCCTCGCGATGGTGGAAGCTCCTTAGGCTTGTTAAAGACCTGTCGATGTTTATTTAAAATTTGTTGCATCTCAGGATGAATTTGCAGGGACTGGGTTTCAACGACCTGGATGGCATTGAATTGAGCTACCACGCCATGATTGCCCTTTTTTAACAATTTTTCCATCCTATGCAAGCTGATGATCGAGGGGGCTCCCGCCTGGAGGCCACGGAGGGTATATGTGTAGTTGTTTTGCTTAAAACTCATATATAACTCCTGGAAATCCATTGTGATTGGCCCAAGAGTGTGAAGCCATTCAGCGCCGAGGAAAATGTCGCATCAGCCCATGTGGATGGCAAACATGTGTGTTTTCAAATGATAATCCCCCATTTGAAGTTTGACATTTTCGCAGTGGCCTTCACATTTCATTGTGCCCCCATCCGCGATTTAGACTTGGAAGTTAGAGACTGCGTGTACAAAACAATGGACTGCGTCGGTGACTTTTTGATGGATGAAATTATGGGTACTTCCACTATCAATCAAGACTACTATTGGGCGATGTTTAAGAAAACCCCTGATTTTGAGAGTTTGAGGTGAAGAAATTCCTGCCAACGCATTTAGCGAAATAACTGGTTCGTCAAATACCATATCCTTTTGGTTGTCTTCTTCTATCGCCTCAGGTTCCTCAAGTGGTGGATCTTCCTCGGTTGAGTTGTAGTCAGTGGCATCTATTTGAAAAAACTTGGGCTCCTTGCATTTATGACCAGGGGAATATTTTTCATCATAGTAGTAACATAGTCCTTGCTTCCTTCTTGCGGCCATTTCCTTAAGTGACACCTTTTGGACCTTAAGTGTCTGAGTCGTGTTGTGAGCTTGTGGGGGATGACCTTTAGTGGGGAAATTGGGGCGGCTGTATTGGGCTGTTATGGCACATTCCACCTTACGAGCTACCTGGCAAGCCTCTGTCCACGTGGGAGGGTGGTGGAGTAGAACTTGAGCTTTGATGGCTTCTTTAAGACCACTGATAAAACATTCCGTGTAGAACTCATCTGAGAGACTCTGAGTGTGGAAGGCTAAGGCTTCAAAAGCGGTGATATATTCATCCACTGTACCCGTCTGTCGGAGCTTAGTGAGATGTACCAAAAAGGATTCTCCCTGTTCATAGCGATCTTGAAGAGCTTTGGTAAATTGGGCCCAACTCTGAAAAGGTCCATTGCGACGTTGATGCCATTCCGCCCATTGCCATCGTTCATTGTCCAAGTACATGGTCCCCACCATAAGCTTAGTCCAATCATCTAGGAGACGATTCAATTTGAAATACTGGTCCATTTGTGCTAGCCATGCGGACGTGTGAGAACCGTCAAATTTCTGCATATCCAACTTGGGAGGTCGCTGACTGGGTGGAGAATGGGTGTGCCAGACGTGAGGAGAGTGGCTAGACTCACCCTCATGGTGTTCATGGCCATTATACGGTTCCTCGAGGGCTGGCTCCTTGCCCTTATCGAGTGCTTGTTGTACCTGGCTAGTTAGTCTGCTAATCATATTTTTTAGGTCGTTCATATCTGCTTCAATTTTGTCTAGCCTTTCATTGGCCATCGCTTGAGCTCTAGTTTCTACCATACACCAACTGGATGAAAAATTGGGACCGCCAAATTTTTTTTTCTAATAAATTGAATGGTACCACAGTGCTCAGCTCGTCGTTCTGATGCTGATGGGCTAGATCACAAATAAGCGCTTCGGAAGATCTCAGATTTTTTTTTTTTGGAAAACTCCTAATGGAGTTTTACTCCTTCATCAATACTGCAGTCGCCAAATCCTCAAAATGTCAATGCTGCCAAAAGTCCTGCGAAAAGTATACCTCGTCACAGGAACCCTTCACAACAACTCCGATCTGGTGGATCTGAGAGATCTGAATGGTGGAACAACTATTGTTGCTGATCTGATGGAGTTGCGGGACTGATGTCTGCTGCTGCGGCACTTCTTTGCACACGCGGATTTGGAATAGATGATGTGTGATCCCCCGCTAGAAAGGGAACTATGGTCTTGAGGAGTGTCAGGTGCTACAGATCGCAATATACATAAGAGTCTGGCAGTAGTGCTCGGCCCAATGTTTCAGGGCTCTAACTAAGGAGGATCGACCGTACCCTTAGCCGTACAACCCGACTACCCTATCGTACGGGCGAGTAATCTCTCCAAGTGTTGTTCTCGGTGTATTGTATCCACAAGACGACCGAAGGTTTATCTATGGCGAGGTTTCAAGGGAGACTAGGGGGCTTCCTATATACCCAGAGGGTACGTGGAAGACAGTCCGTGCGTGGTTCTGTCTAATGCGCTACTACTCGAAGGGGTACCCACAGGGGTTACAAGGGAGTCCAACAGACGTGACCACCTCTTGTATTTCCTACATGCATGCCTCCCCAAATCTGCAAGTTTATGTGCTCAACGACAGATCCCGTGGTTTAAAGATGCCAGAACACGTCTCTAGCCTAAGAAAATTTTTGCTAAAAATTGGAGATCCCACCGAGCCCTGGAAAGTGCTCTGATACCACTTGTTATGCTCTTAACCTGCAAAATAATACCCAAACACAGAATAAGCGAAGAAAAGATACCCAGAACACAGAATAGCAATGATTTTATTATTCAGAGAGAAATGTTCACAGGCCTCTTCGAGGGGGCAACCTCCAATAGAGCAGAGCTCAATTACAAAACAAGACACGATGCTCCTCGCAGGGAGTCTCTATCCTTTATATATGACTCATACATGCAATACCACGGGTCAAAACCGTGAGTTTTATTAATACCATCTATCTAATACTACGGCTACGGCCCATTTGCAACTAACTGTGGTCCCGTCATTAATTTCGGGTTAACCACTTACAAAATATATGGGCTTTATTGACTCTTTGACTATGACGTGATCCCAAGACATAAATAAGGGGGTTAGGGTGGGACCCTAACAATTTTTCTGGGGAACTGCCTGGGAGATTGGCAGCTAGATTTGAGCACCCAGAGGGAACTGCCAGTTGGCTGTTGGGGTCACTGGTAATTAGATTTGTGAAATTCCTAGAAGGAACTGCCAGTTGGCTACTAGGGTCACTCTCATCCATATTTTTGCAATTCCCAAAGGGAACTACCAGTTGGCTGCTGGGGTCACTTGCAGCAGAAACTGTGCAATTCTTGGAGGGAATAGGCAGTATGCTGCTAGGAGGTGCTGGCTGGGAAAATTGCATTAAGGCCGAGAGGTCATCCAAGTGATCATCTTTGTGCAATTTCTAAGTTGAGCTAACGATGGGCAACGAGAGGCCTGCTCATAAGCACTACGCAATTTCTAAGATGAACAGTTGGTCGACTGTCTGGGTGGCCAGCATGAGTGCTGATTGAATTGCCTGCAGGCAACACAACTTGAAAGAACTAGCTTGGTGCTTTTGCATTGTTCTGGTTGACAGATGATTGATTCGAAAGCAGGGTGATGGTCTGGCTGTCAATGAGGAGTCTGGTCGTCAGAACTTTAGCAAAAATGACTAAGTGTTTGAATAGTTGAAAGATGCATAGGTGATCACATGGACACACACTCGCATGACTTGATGATGAAATGACCAAACTATCTAGACACACATCTTCAACATGACTAACCGATAGTGCAAGCAACAAGTGCGACACTCGTGATTCATCGTTCATGATCGAGACGACGCTTGCACGACAGTGAATATGACTTCATGTGTGAGTGTGATAGATGACTTCATGGTGAACACAACAAACACATATGAAGCAAAGACTTCGAGCATAACCAAAAAATGGTCACAAGCATGACTTAGACATAAAAATGTAGAGACTTGAGTGCAATAAACAAGCAAGGCGAATGTAAAGACTCACATGAGCACACGAAGTGAACTCGAGTGTGTACAGTCATCAAGTGAAACTCTCCAAAGGAGGCTTTGAAATTGGTGTAGGCCAAAATTTTGGAGGGTGGTTGTAGCCACTACCACACTTGGCGACAGACTGGTAGAACTCCAGCTTCTCTGTTTTGGTTCATTGCTAGCACTGGGCCTTGGTATTTCAGGAAGTATTGAATCTTTGTGCATGTTACTTCAGTTTCCCCACTTACCCCATGGACATACATAGTTCACCCTTTTCCAAATCAATCAAACATAATCAAAATTTCAGCTTAGATCTCAGTGTTTCGAATCCGAGAGGGTAGTTTAGTTCACGAGTTGAAGATTTTCAGAGTATAAATTTTCATCTCTAGTGTTGCTCTGCTGCTAGCAGACCTTGACAGTACCCCGATGGAGTTGCATGCTTCACCTCTCTGGGTAGGAAGCCTTTCTCTTCTTTCGCCTTTGTATATATTTTTTTTAAGAGAACTGTGCATAGGCACTTATGTATTTTTGGGGCAGAAGAGGGATCCCGACTTATTGAGAGCGGGAAAGGTTGTTCCTTTAGAGAAACATATAAGACCTCTGACATAGGTTTGCTCATTTAGATTTTTCCCCTTCTCTGTTTCTACTAATTGGATTAGTTTCAACACATGGAGCAGAAGGTTGAGTACAGGCATGGGGCTTCCTAGTGTGGACACAGGTTCACGGTTGGACCAAAGATTTCCTTACAGACGGTTCGTATTTTCCATTAGGACTTCATCAGTCGAAGGTTGTAACCAAGAATAGAGAAAATGGACATAAGACTAGCCAAGTGTTGCAGTGTCACAAGTCTCTTCAAATTTCAGCCACATACTCTATTCAAAAGCCAGAATGTAGTAGTTGGCAGCACTTATTTTAGGCAACAAAAATAGTAATATATCAAACAAACAAAATGCACGTGAAAAAAAATATTAATTAGAATAAAACAAACAAAAACAAAATATAATAAGAAAAACAAACCAACGAAACAACAAGCATTAAGTAGACTATGTACAAGGCACAGGCGTGGTCAGACCTACTGAACTAATGTTTGAGGACTTGGCCGTTTGATAGGAAGATTGTCAATCCTTCCATCAAGTGATTGCAAATCATAGATGTGTGAGCCAAGTTTCTCGTGGACCAGTGTCGTTTCACCGAGTTCTGCTACTAGAACCTTGTGGCATTCCAGAAAAAAAACAATTGAAGACAACACTACTGTCTCAGGTACTGTGTGCAACATGGGCTTGGATGATCGCACAGGGTAATTGTTTTTACTATGGGAAGGGTTCAAGTTTCTGAAGTCAATGCGTAAGAAAATCTTCCTAGATTTCTTATGTGCAGGATTTAGATCATAGAAATAAGTATGATGACGAACTTTGTAGGCAATCCAACCACATAAAATGTTAGTTAATCTATTGAATGAAAGAAGTACAAACAACATGTATGTGTTACATTTTCCTTGTTGTAATGGCTTGTCTTCTCCTTTACCTGGAATCTCATATTGGATTGTTCACATGTAGTGGGTACTCAGGTCATTATCTACTCGTGCAGGCCCATCCTAGTACTATTCGATCAAGCAGTCAATGATTGATCGTTGCTATAGTGTGCAACTTGTACCAAGATTAGCCATCTTTGAATCATGGTGGATTCCCAAGTTGCTCTGTTTGTTCATGGTGTTGGTCCTTTGTGTTCAACACGAGTACTTTAACATCGTTGTTTGTGACGCTTGGCTTCAAACAACTTGAAATCATGCATCGTTCATTGCTTTGGATGGCTGATATGCACTCGGTCCTTGAGTCATCATGTGTTCTTGACTGATCAAGACTCATGGTCCACAACTTCTCTGTACATGGATTGTTTGGCATGCTGGTATTGATGCTACTACCGTTGTTGCTACTATTGCTACTAACAAAAGAAAAAAACTGTACAAGTTTCTTTATCATCAATTGGGTGATGAAGGAGTCCCAATTGCTTGTATGATGATGTTGAAGTAGGCCGCGTAGGATAACACTCCAATGTCTTTTCTAGGAGGCAGTTTCCAAACATGAGTTCTGCGAAGGCCAATGGTTCATTCTCGCCATCAAAGGGAGTGAGAGTGTGTTTCATATACTTCTTGGATAACACCTAGATTTGGTTGCATCTGCCTTTGTACGAAAGCCACGGGTGAGACTAGTGTGTAGCAAAGTATCCATCTAGCTTGTTGGACCAGTCTCTGCTGAGAAGAAGACCATATGCTTCCGGTATGTCTACAAAAACTATGTTGATGCACTGGTGGACTCAAATCTCATGGGATAGTTGGATGATCACTTCTCATAGTTCACCACTGGCTGGTACTGATGTTCTATCAAGTTGGATGATTCTTGCAGATGTTTTTCTCCATCGTGCATTGATATTCTTAGAAATGGAGAGTGGAACGACATTGGCTTCCATGCCAGAATCAACCAAATAGTTGTGGACATTGTAGTTGAAAAATTTGAATGAAAGCAAGAATGGGGGGCAACTTGAGTTTTCTTCTTCCATCCAGAGTGTATTGGGCACAGTGGATAGTGATCTGAGAGGTGTGCTTGCTCCCTTGCTGGTGGATTCCGCGTTGTCTATTGCTATTTGTCACAATGCACATAACAAGATATCTCGCTGACTTTGCACTTTGGCTAGCTAAAAAAAACTGATGTTTGCTCGAGTTTTCTTCATGTCATCGACTATGTTGTAATCTAGAGGTGGTATACTCACCGAGGTGTCCAGGGTGGAACGAATGTTTGTGCTATCTGGCGGAGTGTTCTGCAACTTGCTGCCTATGGATGTGTTCTTATCTGCCATTGTCTTCCCAAAATTGCTTTGTGTTTGCTGCTTTGAGGCAACTGGTGGATCGACCTTCTTTATCAGTCATCTCACTTTCTCTTGCATCTCCTCAAGTGTCGAGGGAGCCCCTTTACTCCTAAGATGGTAACGATCATTTTCCTTTTGGGGCTGCTGCTCGGTGTTTGTCTTCGAGACTACTTGTGAGCACTGATATGCATTCACCACATGCCCAGAACTTTGTGCTTCATCAGGTGCAACCTCTTTTTTATCATCAGGGTCTTCTAGTTTCTCCTGTATGTCACCATCCACATCGAGTGTATGAGTATAGACAACGGTAACAACTTGCTTCCAATCTGAACAAGAGTTCTCGAGATGAAATTCTTCGTGGAAGGAACATAACTTAGGATCAGACCATTGATTGAGTTGGAACATAGGCTTCTGCGCAAATTTGGAACTGAACCGGTTGTTGCTTGATGAGCTGGTTGATGAACTACTTTCCTGTCTCTGTCTAGGCGGATTACTACTCGCGAATGTGTCCGTCTTCCATTTCTTGAGTTTGAACATTTCAGTGGTCACTTGAAAAGGTGAGTGAGGGTCTCAATATCAATTGCTTCCTTGTCTCTTCCCTTACTCGTTGTTGCTTGGGGCTTTCTGCTGCTTGGAGTCTTTCGTTGATTTGTCATCCTTGATGACTCCAATGGCACGCAATTCTTTCTCAACAACAATATCCTCTTCGCAACTTTCTAATAGTGTTGGCTTCGCATCTCACTTGATGAACTACACAATGGTGGTTGGTAGTGCAGACGTGTAATAGTCGACAATGATGGAGTCATGAGTTTTGGTGTCTTATGAAAACTTGTTCAAAATATGTGTAAACCTCTAATTGAAATATTTCACTTTCTCTTTTCCCTCCATCTTGAGGCTTCCCAATTCTTTGAGTAGCATTGCTGGGGTCTTATCATCAGCAAAATTTTCAAGGAGCATACCTAGTTCTGTATGGATGGTGGAAGGCTGTGATACTAGGCAGCTGCGTGACTGTCCAAGGTACATGGAAACAATCTACATGCTACGTCATCATAACGTACCTTAAGGGTCTACAACTGTAGGTAGAAGTTGTCTAAATGGTATTTTTCCTTCACCACGTTGTCAGGGTTGAACTTGATGTTCATTCTCTTTGCTCACTTTGACATCTTATGCAGAACAGCCAGGAGAGCCAATGGTCCCTGAGTCATCCATTCAAGATTTTGGTCATCCATCTCTTCGTCCTCTTCGTCTTCTTCCTCTCCTTCGAAATCTGATGGTTTTGGATCTGAGTCTATCAGTTTGTCTTCACCTTTGCCTCCTCCACTGCCATCCCTTTTGCCTCCTACATCTGAGTTCAATCCAAAGACCATAAGAGTGCCTTGTTCATCTTCAAAAAATATTGGAGGTTCCTCCCCATCTTCAATAGCTTCTTCCAACACTTCAAGAGTAGCAAGGATTGCTTCTTCCACCAATGATACAACCACTCCTGTTGGAGTGGCCTTTGGCTTCTTAGATGCGTGTGGAAGGTATTCTATGCTTGGGATCATTCCAACTACTTTCCCAAACTGACGAGTGATGGGACAGATGGAGCAAAGGTGTTGATATGAAATCTCGTGTTCAATTCTGGGAGGTGAGGAGTAACCAACTATTGAGTCGTGAGAGAGGAAGTGCAAGTTACTTCCTTCACTAGATGGTTGATGAGTGAGTTTGAGGGGAATTTAAGCCATGTACAACTGGATGCCCTCCTTCTAGTGCTAGAAATGTTGACGGTGCTAGATCCGCTAACATTCACGGGATCACCCGAGTATGAAGTCCTAACTAGACCTCACACTGTTTGGTGTGGGAGTCCCATCCAGTATGATGGCCCAGTTCCCATTGCCTTAAGGATTTACCTAAACTCTTGCTTGTCAGCATAGGAGAGTGGTTCGCCTTATCTTCGAGAAGTGAGGTTCGCGTGCCTAGTGAGTGTAAGTGTACCTGTGTCAATGGTTCTTTCACTATGAGGGGGAAATGGTGAAGGTGAGTTCCAGGTTGAAAAGGATCAGTCCCAACTTGGCTAGGAACACACCACGCAAAGGACATACATAGCTCCCGGTAGAGCAGTCCACTTGGATGCAGCAGTCAGAACATACGAGGTAAGATAACATGTACAACACTCACAGATTAGTTAGAGACGAGTGAAACAGTTGTTACAACATCATGTGAAATGTGTGTCTGATGTCCGGCAGAGCAGTCGACACAAACAAGACAAAATTAATAACATATACAACACATTTCCATTAATAAATTATGCATTACAACAAATGAATTAGTTCAAATGTAGAACACATGGTTAAAGCAATATGAATTACAAGTGTGAAAGAGCAGTCTTACAACAAATACAATACATGTGTGAAAATGTGTTAGCCTGTTGATAGGCTTCTAAATTAAGCGAAAGTTCCAAGACACATCGTTACACCATACATCACTAACCCCATCAGCGGGGCGTTGGAGCGACTACTTACTCCTCAAATAAAATATTACAGACTCTCTTGGCTATGTTGGAGGAGCTGAGGTGGAAAGTACCTTCATGTACAAATGAGGGGGGTATTTATAGCCAAGGGTGAAACTAACCCTTGTGGATGCTTGACTACCCTCATGACCATTCGACTTCGATGAATTCCTGACTTACATGACTCTATTTTCAACAAGTGGGTCTCTTGGACTTCCACGTTTCATCACATTGATTGAAAACAGGCCCAAAGTGGAGATGTTGGTAACATGACTCATGACTTGACTCGACATGACTTAACAAGACAATGTGGGTACATTCGTGCTGTTGTTGGAGTGCATGTTGAGCTACAATGCTGCTAAGTGATGAATGTCTTCATGGTGTATCATAGCTTCACCTCCACATGGCGAAGTGCGAGGAGTCTTCAATGGTCCTTGGTTCACTTGATGAAGCTGTAGTATGTTGTTCCTTGCTTTCATGCTGGAAGGACTTACTGGCTCACTTGTTTGTGAAGGTGCATTTTCATCGCGTTTGTTCTCTTCGCATGCTTCGTTCATTCATACGCTTCGCATGCTTCATTCGTTTGTTCGCTTCGCATGCTTCGTTCATTCATCTGCTTCGCATGCTTCATTCGTTCATCCATTGGTGGACGTGTCCATATGCATGTGCTCCCTTCGTTCATCCCGTTCGTCATCTTGACATTTTTGTGGTGTACCTGCACCTGCAGTCACTCATGACGCGATGACATCAAATCCAAAACCTCCTGTTCTACCATGACACATGATCATTCAGATGCGGGTGACTGGGAGAGGTGGCAGGGCTGTGATACGGGATGATGGCTCTGGGAAACTGCTGATGAAAACTGTGCAAGAGTCATTGAGGGATGGAGACAGACGATCTGAGTCGACAGTGACTGTCTGAAAGGTCTGGCTTGGTTGGGAGGAAAAATTGTGCAAATTTTAGGAGGGACAGTCCGGGCTGCAAGAGGGCAGGGCAGGCATGCTCTGCACATTTTCCGGAATGAATAGTCAGTAGGGGTTGGGTAGCCAAATTTGCGCAATTTTCCAGAGGAACGGGCCAGGCTACATGAGGGGACATTAGGCAGGGATTGCGCAATTTTTCTGGGGAACCGCCCAGGAGACTGGCAGCCAGAACTATGCAATTCCCATAGGGAACCGCTAGTTGGCTACTAGGGTCACTAGCAACCAGACTTGCGCAATTTATAGAGGGAACTACTATTTGGCTACTGGGGTCACTGGCATCCAGACTTGTGCAATTTGCAGAGGGAACTGCTAGTTGGCTGCTGGGGTCACTGGCAGTAGAAAATACACAATTCTTGGACGGAACAGGCAGTCTGCTCCCTATCTGTGATGGCTGCCACATGGAAGATGTCATGGGACTTTGGTTTTAGTGGCTTGGGGTCCCACTATCCATGTATACTCTAGCCAAATGGAATTTTTTTCGACGGTGAGGATTTGTTTCAAATGTTTAATTGTGGGGATGGCTTATGTCATAGTTAGGGTAACTACTTGATCAAAACCAACCATTAATGATTCATTATGCTATGTCATCGATGGTGAAAGTGAGCTTTGCTACTTCTCCTTCAAGCCTCATTGTCTTGAGATTGTTTTTACCCTTTTCCTAAGGATTTACCATCAAGATTTTGGTTGGATTAGCTTAGGTAACCATGGAGGTTCAAATACCATCCCTTGAATGGTTTTAAACAAGCATTGGTTCATCCTGGGGTAATTTCTCTTAGGAAAAACCTTTTTTCCTTTGTTTATCTTTTGGGGTTTTTAATTTAATCCAACATTGTCCTTCATTAAACTTTAACCACTCGTATATTGTGTTCGCAAGTGTCACATTTTTATGCTAATGTTTCTTTGGTACTGGTACCAAACTTCCACTAGTTCTTTTGGTTCGAATTTTGCTATTCCGTAGGGTTATTATGCCGAGTTTTCTTTATGGTAATTTTTTCAACCCTAACCCTAATGTTATTGCTCTCAAGGGTTTCATTTAGTTCCTCGAATGGCCCTAACATTCACTTTCAGATTAACATCATATAGGAAATGAGTTATAGAGAGATGATGTATTGATTTGCAAAGAACACAACTGAATTAATTAACCCATTAGTAGATATATTGCTTTCATCATATGTTGAATATAGATTTTCTTTTCTACGATGAAATGTAAACCTAGAAAGTTAATTTCAACAATGGAAACATTTAATTACATAATGTACATGCAAATTTTTACAAAATACTATCACCTTATCAATAAGAGTTGGGTTAATATATACTTTTAAAATTTAATACTGTGATGATGGGCCAATACCATGGCTTATCAATATCACATGCACTTTTGTTGATGTGCGATCAAAACCCTCCAAAAATTTTCTTACACTTGAATTTTGGAGCTTACTAAGGATATTACAATCTATCATTATATAGTCACTTCATTGTCGATTGATGTTTTATTAAGTGTTTAAGACTTCTTCTCGGACTCTAAGTGTCAAAGTCACTTTCTCACACATGCTCAGTCCTCAATGAATTAATAAGCACACCTCCTTTACGCAAACTTGAACAGGCATATGGAAGTCCATAAAAATAGTTCCTACACAATGTTCAACCTATGTCTATCGTTAGTGCACACTCTCCATTGATAATCCCCCTCACTTTGATTGCAATTGTTCTTTTATCACGTTATTTTTCCCAACGACCACTTTTACACACTTTTGTTTTCATAAGTGCCACTTTCATGTTTGCGACTGTCATTTTTGCTTGCTTTTCACTTTTAAAGGTGACACTTTTGTGTTATATTTTCTATAACATGTGTCTCTTTCACTTGTGTTAGCATTTGCACGTGCCATTTTACTTTTTCTTACTATCGCCTTTTGGTAAGGCAAGTATTGCATTTGGTAAAAGGGAGTCATTAGTACATTCATGAAGGGTAGTTCTGATGCATTCTCATGGACTACTATGTTCTACCCATCATACCTACATGCATTAGATACATTCCCCAAGTATTGAGCATTTTTTCATTAATGTCATCACTTGTGTCACAAAGTGTATCTTAAGAGTTGCACTTGGAGGTACGTGTTGTCTTGTTGTCGTTTTGATGAGGACATGTTAATTTTGGGTGGTGAATGCCTCATTGTCGAGTGCTTAATAATTTTCAAGTGTGTGGTCATGTACAAGTCATGTTTTGATTCCATCTCTCACCTCTTAGATCCCACACTTAGTCATTTTCTGTAATTGATCCTTCTACGATTAACCTCCTCCCAAATTGTCTCCTTGAACTACGCATTATGCAGTTTCAGACCATAAGAGGCTTATCATTCCCTCAGGAAATGCTTATTGTGAATTCACAGTGCTCAGTGAGGCCTTCCTAACCTCATAAATTGTGCAATCTTTCCTCTTAGTCAGTCTTTCACTGTGCATTGTGCAGTTTCAGTCAACACTCTAACTCTCTATCTCTCTTAAATGTGTAAATGTGCAATCTAGTGGCTTAGTCTCTCCCTTGAACTGTGAATTGTGTAATCACAGTGAACAATCCCTTCCTTTCTGGCTATTTGACTTGCTCAACTGCACAATCTTCAGTCACTAGCCTCCCAAAACTATGCATTTCAAATTCATAGTGAGCAAGCCTTCATTACTATCTCACTAACTTTCCCAATTGTGCAGACTTGTCCCTCCTTGTCTCCTAGAACTGTGCCCTGTGCAGTTTCAGTGAGCAAGCCCTCATTGTTGTCTCCTTAGCTCCCTCAACTATGGAATCTTGCTTCTTAGGCCTCCACTTACTACGCATTTCATAGTCACAATCATGATCCCCTCACTCCTCTCCTAGTTCTTTTGTTCGAATTTGCTATTCCGTAGGGTTATTATGCCGAGTTTTCTTTATGGTAATTTTTTCGACCCTAAACCTAATGTTATTACTCTCAAGGGTTTCATTTAGTTCCTCGAATGGCCCTAACCTTCACCTTCAGATTAACATCATATAGGAAATGGGTTATAGAGAGATGATGTATTGATTTACAAAGAACACAATTGAATTAATTAACTCATTAGTAGATATATTGCTTTCATCATATGTTGAATATAGATTTGCTTTTCTATGATGAAATGTAAACCTAGAAAGCTAATTTCAACAATGGAAACATTTAATTACATAATGTACATGAAAATTTTTACAAAATATTATCACCTTATCAATAAAGAGTTGGGTTAATATATATTTTTAAAATTTAATACTGTGATGATGGGCCAATACCATGGCTTATCAATATCACATGCACTTTTGTTGACGTTGCGATCAAAACCCTCCAAAATTTTTCTTACACTTGAATTTTAGAGCCTACTCAGGATATTACAATCTATTGTTATATAGTCACTTCATTGTTGATTGATGTTTTATTAAGTGTTTAAGACTTCTTCTTGGACTCTAAGTGTCAAAGTCACATTCTCACACATGCTCAGTTGTCAATGAATTAATAAGCACACCTCCTTTACGCAAACTTGAACAAGCATATGGAAGTCCATAAAAATAGTACCTACAAAATGTTCAACCTATGTCTATCATTAGTGCACACTCTTCATTGATAATCCCCCTCACTTTGATTGCAATTGTTCTTTTATCATGTTATTTTTCCCAACGACCACTTTTACACACCTTTGCTTTCATAAGTGCCACTTTCATGTTTGCGACTGTCAATTTTTCTTGCTTTTCACTTTTAAAAGTGACACTTTTGTGTTATATTTTCTATAACATGTGTCTCTTTCACTTGTGTTAGCATTTGCACGTGTCATTTTACTTTTTCTTACTATCACCTTTTGGTAAGGCAAGTATTGCACCTAGTAAAAGGGAGTCATTAGTACATTCATGAAGGGTAGTTCTGATGCATTCTCATGGACTACTGTGTTCTATCCATCATACCTACATGCATTACATACATTCACCAAGTCTTGAGCATTTTTTCATTAATGTCATCACTTGTGTCGCAAAGTGTATCTTAAGTGTTGCACTTGCAGGTACGTGTTGTCTTGTTGTCATTTCGATGAGGAAATGTTAATTTTGGGTGGTGAATGTCTCATTGTCGAGTGCTTAATAAATTTCAAGTGTGTGGTCATGTTTTGCTTCCATCTCTTACCTCTTGGATCCCACACTTAGTCATTTTCTGTAATTGATCCTTCTTCAATTAACCTCCTCCTAAATTGTCTCCTTGAACTGCGCATTATGTAGTTTTAGACCATAAGAGGCTTATCATTCCCTCAAGAACTATGTATTGTACATTCACAATGCTCAGTGAGGCCTTCCTAACCTCATAAATTGTGCAATCTTTCCTCTTAGTTAGTCTTTCACTGTGCATTGTGCAGTTTCAGTCAACACTCTAACTCTATATCTCTCTTAAATTTGTAAATGCATAATCTAGTGTCTTAGTCTCTCCCTTGAACTGTGAATTGTGTAATCACAGTGAACAAGCCCTTCCTTTCTGTCTATTTGACTTGCTCAACTACACAATCTTTAGTCACTAGCCTCCCAAAACTATGCATTTCACATTCATAGTGAGCAAGCCTTCATTACTATCTGACTGACTTTCCCAATTGTGCAGACTTGTCCCTCCTTGTCTCCTAGAACTGTGCCTTGTGTAGTTTTAGTGAGCAGGCCTTACTGTTGTCTCCTTAGCTCCCTCAACTATGGAATCTTGCTTCTTAGACCTCCATTTACTATGCATTTCACAGTCACAATCATGATTCCCTCACTCCTCTCCTCTACAACTGTGCATTGTGTAATCCCTGAGCCTTTGTCCCTGTCCAGTACTCAATTCCAGGCCAATCAGTGATTCTCAAGAAGAAAGTTAGACTAGGAGATTTCTAGACTGATGCCATCTTGTCATGAGTGAATTTCAATTGTAGGTACCATATTTTAACATGACAGGATGATGCTCAGAAAGGAGAAGGATACTATGCAAAGTGACACTCAAGAA
Organism: Pinus tabuliformis; assembly: GCA_031772625.1. Lineage (NCBI taxonomy): Eukaryota > Viridiplantae > Streptophyta > Pinopsida > Pinales > Pinaceae > Pinus > Pinus tabuliformis. The sequence goes on from CM062807.1 coordinate 690,334,185, forward strand.
GACTGCAAAATAGGACGATCACTGAACAAGTAGACGAAGGGACACTAGATTGCGAAAGAAGTTGGAATATCTAGATCACATAAAAGACTCCATATCTTCAAGCCTTTTGGAGGATAAATAGGAAGAACTTGTAGCATATATAATGAAGACACAAAGATAACAGCAAAAGAGAAGCTTGGCATTGACACATCATCATAAATTCTATATCCTCAGTTTCAAGTCATGTCTTGTCAATGTGTCATCTCAAGATTCATATAAGTTATCATGTTTCCACAACATTTGTGGATATAATTATGTATTTTCAAGAAAATGACAAAATGTAACTATGTGGAAGTCCAAGAGTCACATGTGGAATATGAAAAGTCACATGTAAACTAAAGAGCCACTAGGAAAAGTCCAAGAGCCTTGTAGAAGCTCAAATGAAAAGGGATAGGTAACAAAGCCCAGGTAATGGTAACGTTGCCATCAACTGATGCCCATCAAATAACCCTATAAATGCATATTTTAATATAAGGTGAGCGTGAATGGGTTGGATGGTTAAATAAATAAATAAATATACATGTAGCTAATACACACAATCCAAGTGGCGTTGAGAGGTTGATTAGGATTGCCATGTGGCAGAAGGGAAACATGGCACCTTCTGATTCGTTTGAACTCAATTAGTTACGACTTTCAATCCATCGGTCAAATTGAAGCAATTTTTTATATCACTTGAATCATCTTGATGAGACAAACACAATAGTAATGATAAATCAAGGTTTTAAATTAGTTGAAAAGACTAAAATTTTTATACCCCATTTCCATAATGACACCTTGGAACATGGGTCAACATAGTAACCACCTCCTTTTAACAATGGTTGGAAAGGATTTTAGGGTGTGTGTGTGTGTGTTACTATTTTTCATTTTTAGTAGGAATGGTTAGTAATCAATTCATATTAATATACATTTTTTTTCCATTAATGCCCTCAAATTTTATTCAAGTTTTCTTTCTCATAATTTAAAGTTTAAATTAGGGAAAGATTTTATGTTTTTCTATGTGCACAAATATTGTGATTTGAAATAATATTGTTGACATCAAGATATTAGTCTTAGAAACTATTTAAATAGTTAATTTTTATTTTAAAATATACTACGTTATATTTCCTTGTAAGTATAATGAATGCATTAGTTGGGGTATTAACTAGGACATTTATTAAACTTTAACTCTTTGGATCTAAAGAACCAATTTGGTGATGGGGAATGTTTCTACACCACCTTCTTCATCATACTTTTATCTATTTGTGTTATTCATTGTAGCCAAGGCAAACCTTAGAGTTATGTTGGTGAGAGTGGTACTCTGTATGGGGCTCCTACTCCAAATGGTGTGAGGTATAATTGAGACTTCACATCGGGGAAATCCCTTTGGTTGATGGATTTCCAGCATTGTCAACAACTTCATATGACACTTGTTTATATGACATTTTTTTTAATTAACCAATTTAATTAAAAGAGCAAAAAGGGAATACTACTACTTTGGAGATGAATCTTGACCTTTGATTTGTGTATACTACTATGCATATTCTAGAATATTGTGTGGAGGTTAAATCTCTACCATCCACCTAATAATTATTTATTTGATATAAATTAAATTCTGGAGAACATATTATAAAATAGATATAAATTAAATTCTGGAGAACATATTATAAAATAGACATGTTTATCAGCGTAAATAATTATTAATAATTAAATTAAAATTTTGGAAAACCTATTCCAAAATAGACATGCCTATTGACATAGAAATGTAACTTTGAAATTTTTATAACAATATATTTCCCTACCACTTAAACTAAACTCAATTAAATATAACAATATATTTCCCAGGTATTGGTAATGTGGTCGAAAATATAATAATATTTTAAAATAGAAATTTGATGAGTTTGTTTTTTTAATTAGTTTTTATGTTGCATAAATCAAGATCCGGTGAATATCCATATCATGTGAGAAAATTATTATCTCCACAAATAACCAGCAAAATATTCTTTTAACATGTTTACATATTTTATTTAAATAAATAAAAAAGAAAACATCACCCTTAATGAGGGTTGAAGAGGCACAAAACCCAGCGAGGGCGGTCCCAAAATGGAAAGTATAATCTCTGCTACACACGAAGAGTTTTCTATGTAAAGATAATCTCTGCTACACACGAAAAGTTTTCTGATCTCTGCAGAGAGAACCTCTCCCATATAGAAAGAGTTATATGATCTCTATGTCCATGATGGAAAAAGAAGAAGAGAGTATAGGGCAAACAGACGAAGTCAAAAGCGAGCGGTCCGTCTAAGTTTCCCCACCTCTTTAACCACGCGCTTCACCAATTTTGCATCATATCTGCTGCAAATGTAAGGGTTAAAGCAAGAAAACAACTCTATTGAGAAATAAATAAGGGTCACACTAGCACTGCCTCATACATGCAAATAGCAAAATGTATGGATTTAAGCATACACGTATCGTTATATACGGATTTAAGCAGAAACATAAGCGCATAAATTAAAAATGGCAGATGAAAGCAGACCCGTTGCAGTCTTCCTGCAATGACAGACCACGGCGATGGGAGATTGTATCGAGAGCGGCCTTCCATTCATCGATTTCTTGTTGCCTGTATTTCCCACGCCTTTCATGTTCTTGGAATGCCTCAGCAAATGGACTGCCATGAGAATGATGGGGATGCCGAACTTGCGATGGAGTAACGTCATAAAATACAGGAATGACGATGGCTCGCTCGCTTTGTGTCCCATTCCTCTGAAGCCGGCCAGCAATCAGCGCGGCTTCTCGAAGGCACCACGGGGATTCTGCAAAACTGGGGGAGAAGATGATAATAAATATTTGACTTACCTCTATTGCGTGATTTATTGCAGCAAATATATCGTCTCCTATCGTTATTTCTTTGCTGTCGAGAAACACGCTATAGCCTGCGCTCTTGAGGGCGTCATACATATGAGCGAGAAAGCCACTTCTGACATCGGGGCCTCTAAAGCCTAGAAACACTTGATAACCTCGACTATGATCTGCACCTCCTCCTCCAGCTGCAAATACATGACTCAAATCCCTGTGCAAACATGCTGCAAAATTCTCCAACACGTTGCAAACATGCTGCAAAATTCTCCAGAACGCCATGGCTATGTAATTGGAAGAAGGTCTAAAGACACACTACGTCTATGGTTGCGGGTGGATGAAATAAAAGCAAAACGTTTTCTGATTTTAAAAACAATAGTCCACGGGGGAATAGTCTGCTTTTACCTACCACCCACATCTTCCATTATCGTAGAAGTTACGCCGTACAAAGTGTGATTGGATTGATATTGGACTCTATTTTTTGAAGAAAAAAACCGCTATTTTTTATATATTCTCTTTTTTTTCAGTAAGTCTAGAATACGCTATTTTTGATATATTCAGATATTACATGTACTAAGAATCTCTATTTTCGTTGTGTTTCTTCTATTTTCTGACATTAGATTATATAAACAGTTATAATTTTGAAAATTTTAGAAATATAAAAAAATTGTAATTTTTAAAATTTTCATTAATTTTGAAAGATTAATAAGGATTTATGGAAAATTTTCGAAATATAAAAATAAATTGTAATTTTTAAAATTTTGATTAATTTTGAAAGATTAAGAAGGATTTAATGGTGTAGTTTATGGAATTTAAACTTTTATATTTTTATTGTATTTAAGTTAAATATAAAACTAATTTTTCCATATAATTTTATGTATGATATTTTTTATAAAACTTTAGTCATAATGTAAGGTTGAATTATTATTATTATTATCAAATTAAATTAAAATTTATATTTTTATTAAATTTATATTATTATTTTTTTAAATAAATGAGAAAAGGGTTATTAATTTGGGGTAAAAAGAATTTATTTTTACTAGTTTAGATACATTTTAACACTAGATCTATCAAGTATCTAGGGATCAAATCTCTTCTATCTTTAAAATAGGTTTGCATACCAAGAGATTTGATCTCTCTTAGAGTCGAGGTGTCACGCCCCCAATTCTTTTTTCCTTAAATTGGCCGGGTGCGGCACCGCCTAAGTAACCAACTTTCTCCATTGTTAGTTTACTTTACGAACTACGCCTTCAACATTCATTATAAACATGAATTATATTATTAATGTGCGGAATCCATTAATAACAACATAGAACAGCAATAAGAACACAAGCGTATGCAAGAGAACTTCTTTTATTATGTATATGAGAATTTGTACAATGATCGGGAGCTTGGGCTCAACCGATGTTCATAACCAAGGTCGGGCACCTGCCTGTGCAAGAGCGCACGGCGGTCACACCTCGCCTCACCCCACAATACAGCAATACAATATACAAGACTTTGCCCGAACGGGCGGGCACGCCCGTGCACACCCGCACGACCCACAAACGAACTTGCGTTCACAACCAAACTCACACCCACAACCGGCGGGTAGGCGCCTCACTACGCCCTCCACCTGCACCTCCAACCGTCTACACGAAGTGCGCCTGTGTCACCTTGCCCGGCTCGGTGGGCGCATCACCTATGCACCTCAAGTTGCGGCTTTATGCGACTTCGCACTTCACCTTAGAGCGATGGATGATCAGCGAAGTTCGATTGATCGAATGACCAACTCTTCCAAGATTTTATACGCGCTCAAGTGTGTGGTGACCTCCCCTCGGCCGACCCACCAAGCGCTTCAATGAACGCAAGCCGACGCGCTCCCAAAAGATATGCGACGCCCCTTCACAAGTCGGCTCACCCTTCGTTTGCCACGCCCAACTCGCCATATAAATGGAATGCCATTCTGCCAGCGCGCACATTAGTATCGTGCCTCATCCTTGGTCGCTCCTCGCACTGTTCCATGCCTTAGTCGATTTTCGGTAGGAGAGCGCGCGCCCCGTCGCCCGATGACCGCAAGACGTTACACGAGGGGTTGGGTAGATCCAGAATTAATATAGATCTGGGTCGGTTTAATTCCCCCCTTTAAATATGTTATATATTCCACATAAACACCTTGGATCATTTTTATTTTATAGATTTATTTTTATTTTTTATTTATTTTGACAGAGTTAAAATGATTACTTTACATTACATTAATCTTTTTATTTAATTTATTTAATTTTTACTTTTATTTACCTTACATTACATGAAATTAAGTTACAACATTTCTAAACCTTAAGATAAATATTATAAACCTTAAAATAAACATGGTTGACCATGATTGACCATCGTTGATTTTCATATTGAGACAATCTATGTCACAATGCGACGTTGGACCATGGTGCTTTCTTCTTTGACTTCTTTCCCATTGTTTCTACGGATCTCCATCAAGCAATCAAGCTTCTACCAAAGGACCTACTCTGATTCCAATTGTTGGAAATAATACTGAGGGGGGGTGAATCAGTATTAGCAAGTCAATAACTTTTCCATTTCCATAATTAGATTTATATACGCTACTTCAGTGAAGGGAACCCGCGTATACACGCAACTGTATTTAAGGCAACTAGCGTATATCCAGCAAACTTATGATTCAGTTAATTCATCATATGTTGATCTTTAATCAGTGCATGAGTACTTCATTAACCATATAAATAGTAACCAGATGCAGTAAAAACAGAACATACCATCACACATAACAAACACACATGAACACCAAGATATAAGGTGGAAACCTAATGTGGGACAAAAACCACCTGCTGCTCTCTTCTTTTTAATATAAGAAAACCTATTTACAATCTTGTACTGGTGCAAACTCATACTAGTACGCAGGAACCCACCTGCAGAAGGCTACAACCTTCTCTCGTTCTCCAGCTACTACTGGAAGGGAGTTACAACCCCCTAGCTCTTGTACTAGCCGATCCATTTACTAGTACGTAGGCGCCGGCCTACTGAACACTCTAACCTTCACTCATTTTCCAGCTACTACTGGAAGGGAGCTCCAACCCCCTGGCTCTTGTACTGGCTGATATGTTTACCAGTATGTAGGCGCCAGCCTACAGAATGCTACGACCTTCTCTCTTCCTCCAGGGACCACGTTTCATAAATTTTCATACTAGATACTCCTGTAACACAACACCACAATCTGAAGGCCATATTTCATCCAATTTTCATATTGGACCCATCAACAACATTGAAGCTCAAAATCAATCACCACTACAATACAACCATTGCATTAACCAATCATTAAATACTCAATCATCAATCTCTAAATCACCTACTACTGAATCACTGAAGACTTGTCACCAGAACATAGAGCAGAACCCAGAACTCTGCAACAACCACTAGAACCATCTGCAAATTCAGATATCATATTTCGTAATGTATACGCTACTCTGATGAGCTGAACCACCGTATATACGTGATTTTACCAAAGCGAACCCGTGTACAGATCTGCAAATACTAACTTAAAAACTTCACAGCTATTTCAAAATTCAGTCAGACCCAAATCATAACATTTGAAGAATAAAACATGCGTCAATATTCAGATCTAGTCTATCCATGATCAAACCACATAATGATAAAACATTCCAAGCCTTAAGATCCCGATCCATCATCCATCATCATCCACATAGGTGCATCCTTGGTTCAGATCAAGCAGAGCATCACAAACCCATAACCTGCATACTTGATCTCACACTTCATCAGATATTCAATACTTGCACACCTTGCACACCTTGGCCTAATGATCTTCTCCTCCTTATATAGTTTTAGGCCTTTCTCAATACCATGGACCAAAACCACTTAGGACCAATACCTTGGACCAAATACCTAGGGTCAATACCCCAGACCAAATACCATGGACTAATACCATGGATCAAAATACCATGGACCAAATACCTTGGACCAAAACTTAGTTTTCCAAGATATACGCGCTTTTCATTCTGTGAAAGTGCGTGTGTATGTTATACGCTCCTTTTGGTCTGTTAACCCGCGTGTATACGCTTCTCTGTCAAGGTGAACCTGCGTATACCTCTATTTCTTCATTCTTTGTAGTCTGATCATGCCGCACCGTGATCTCCCGTTTAAGTGAGTTACCATCAAGGAAAAAACCTGTATCATAATGCCAATAGGTTGACCATGATTAAACACAAGGATTAAGAAACTTAAATGAATAAACCCATGGGATTAACTCTAAAACCCGAAGGGATTATAAATCCAAGGGATTAATATTATAAACCCAAGGGATTAATATTATAAACCCATGGTATATAAACCATATGATAAATATTATAAACCCTAAAATAAGCATGGTTCACCAGGCACCCAGCGTGCATGATGAGACGGCTGGGGCGGATGGCTTTCGCTCCCCCCAGTCGAGTTCGAACCCTGCGGAGGTCCCCCCTTCGGCACATTGTGACGGCTCTGCCGTATCTGTCGGCTTCGGCCGTATTCTGCTCGGCTTCGGCCGTATTGTATTCTGGCTACGGCCGTATCTGACTGGCTTCGGCCATAATGTAATCATGAGGGCTGCGGCCATATATGGATTTTCACTCTGAAAAAAAAGCATGGTTCACCATGGTTGATTTTTACATTGAGTCAATCTTTGCCACAATGCGACATTGAACTACGGTTGACCATCATTAATTTTCATAAAGAGACAATCTTTGTCATAATGTGACATTGGACCATGGTTGATTTTCATATTGAGAAAATATTTGTCACAATGTGATGTTGGACCATGGTTGACCATGGTTATAAACCCAAGGGATTTATATTAAACCATATGATTAATATTATAGACCTTATGAATAATATGTTACCCTAGGAATATGAACCCTTAGATTAATAAGCCCAATGGATTGATATTATAAACCCAAGGAATTAATACTAAAACCCCAAGGGATTATAAACCCAAGTGAATAATATTAAACCCAAGGGATTAATGTTATAAACTCAAGGAATATAAACATTAAGACAAATATTATAAACCCTAAAATAAACATGGTTTATAATGGTTAGCCATGGTTGATTTTCATATTGAGACAATCTTTGTCACAATGTGATGTTGGACCATGGTTGACCATGACTGATTTTCATATTGAGATAATCTTTATCACAATGCGTCATCGGACCATGGTTGATTTTCATATTGAAACAATCTTTCTCACATTGTGATGTTGGACCATGATTGACCAATGGTCCAATGTCACAATGTGACGTTAGACCATTGTTGGCTATGGTTAACCATGATTGACCATAATTGACAACGATCAACCATGTTTGACCAATGCTAACCATGGTTGATCATGGTTGACCATGATTCACCATAGTTGACCATGATTGATTTTCATATTGAGAAATCCTACGATAAACCCTAAGATAAATATTATAAACCAAGGTATATAAACCCAATGATAAATATTATAAGGGGTAAAATAAACATGGTTGATGATGGTTGACCATGATTGATTTTCGTATTGAGACAATCTTTGTCACAATGTGACGTTGAACCATGGTCGACCATGATTAAACCCTTGGATTAAACCTTACGAATAATATTATACCCTAGGAATAAGAACCCTTAGATTAATAAACCCAAGGGATTGATATTATAAAACTATGGGATTAATTCTAAAACTCCAAGGGATTATAAACCCAAGGGATTAATATTATAAACCCAAGATATATAAACACTAAGATAAATATTATAAACCCTAAAATAAACATAGTTCATCATGGTTGATTTTCACATTGAGACAATTTTTGCCACAATGTGACATTGAACCATCGTTGATCATGATTGGTTTCCATATTCAGACAATTTTTGTCATATTGTAACATTGGTGTTACATGTCATTTGTTCGCCATGATACTTAACTAGTGAAATCGATCTCTCACCATCTAGAAACATGTCCAATTGCACTCCCTTAGAGGTCAAACAATAAAAAACCCTTGAAGAACATGTGAATTTTGGGTTAAATAGCCTTTATGACTTGTTAAGTATGACCTGCGATCTTTTCCTAGTTAGTTTCCGCACATGTGCAGTTTCTATCCCTGAAATTTATGCAAAAATACGCTTTGTCTTCCATTATACACTGCGTAGCCAACTCAAAGGAAAGTAAAAATCAAAACTGAATTCCATAAGCATTGTTCGGTGAATATATCCCAACTGAAAGCTTTTGAGGTCATACCTATTCAAGCCATACCCCTCAGATCATGGAGCTAATTCCCTCTCATCAAGGAACTGTAATCCTCCAATTAGAGGATCTCATCCTTCTCTTTTGGATATGAAACTTATTCTTCTTGGTCTATAAATTGACTACAAGTTAGAGGGATTAGAGAGTTCAGAGAAGATACACTTATGTTGTTGGATTTAGATTGGAAGGCTTACCATCTAAGGAGAGGGTTGGAGGCATTTGGGAGGAACCTCATGACGTCAAGGAAAAGGTTATAAGCCTCTTCCTTATCATTGAATTAATACAAATGAATCATTTTTTCCATTTTATTGTCTTACTAAAAAGATGAATGATTTATGTCTCTTTTGATATTCATTAAGATGATTTCAATTTCTAATCTCCTTGATCATTAGGATAAGCTTGTTTGAATTGTTATGCTGAATATGCCTTTGATCTTTCTTATGTCTATGGTTGTAGGTATTTTTGAGCATTAAGAAACTACATCAAGACAGAGCAAGGATCTTCATCAAGAATTTTGCAAATAGGTAAGAGGCTTATTCTCCTTCTCTTGTATTTACAATTCAAATGATGTAAGCTTAGGAAAAGAGTTATTCAATTGTCTATTTGTTTCTAATTTCCTTTAGGATCTAGGGAGATCGCTCATGTGAGCAAGAGGGATTTATTCACCTAACAAATTGGAGACCATACTGGGGAAGGTTACTATTCTCTTCTCTTTTCTTGGCTTTGATTTCCTTTCTTTTTTGTTTAGCTAGATCTGAGTGTTAAAAAATTTATGATCTTTCAGATCCTTTGTTTTGATTGCTTTCTTTTTATTTTTTATTGGACTTCCCAGATCTGCATGGCTTCTATTCATCAATGGAGTGTAGGTATGCACAGTTATTGTCTCAGCAACTAGCACATGTGCACTAGTTGATAATGTTGACCTACGGGGTTCCTAGAATTTTTTGAAAAATTAGGTTTTCTCTTGCCCAAAATCTGAATTTTGGTTTTTTGAAGGTGTCATCATATTTGTTGTAGTTGTCCAATACCTTTTTTGAACTTGTTTGAGTGCTTTTGTGAAGTCTTTTTGGGAATCAATCCCTTTTGAAAAATTGATTAGGGTTTTGTTTGGCTTGTTTGTTGATTGGTTAGAAAGAGATAGGTTGTGCTCAAGATCACTATTTTCCTGTTTTTTTTGTCAAATACACCATATCCATGACTTAATCCTGCTTTTTGTGATAAACTTCTTTGTTTAATTGGAAATTAGGGTTTCTAAGGAATTAGTTTTTTTGTGAAGAGTTGATTTCATTGATGAAGGATAAAAGGGAAATCATTTCTTTTCAGCGTTGAAGTCTTTCATAATTGTACTTTTGGCATCATTACGTTAAAGTATTCATTAGGAAAATTTCATTTTCCAAAATCTTGATTGGCTTCTGTGTGTTTTGAAAATTTCGGATGATTAATGATAAATGAGATTTTGAGTTTATTTGATCTCTTAGGCAAATTTCAAATCTTAGTTTATTTTTGCATCTGGATTGCATCGAAGTGAAATTGGCTTGCTTGTGAAAAGAATTTTAAGTGAAGTTTTGAGTTTTGCATTTCATTTGAAGAAAATCAAAGAAACTCTTACATTCCTGTAATTGGGATTTCATTGAACATCAAATTACAAATTGCATTAGAATTTTGAGTCGAGTCTTAATATCATAAGTTTCACTCCCATTACCTATTGAGTAAATAATAACTCGATAAATGTGAGCATTAATTACAATTTTACATTTTTTAGGGTTCTTACCACCTATAGTAGCTTAAGTTGTATGGATTTGGAATAGGGAAGTGAGTAAACTTTCCAAAGCTATTGACAAACAATAGAATCTTGTGATAGGGAGATAAATCCAATTATTTCAGTTTTTATATAGGAAGATCTTCTAACACATGAGTTAAGCAGGAGATCATGTAAGACCTAGTGAAGTGATCATACCCTCTTCATTGGTTATGATAGATCAATTTGTATGTATTACAATGGTCCCGAAAGGTACTTGGGGTCACTTGAAAGTAAACCTCCAATTAACCACAATGAGGAGCTTTCAAGGGGATTGAGCTTTGTTACTCTTCCCTTGCGTGTACGTCTGATTCAAGACTATTCCCCTAGGAATAATTGTTGTAGTTGGTAACTTTAGTGACTATAATCCTAGGATTATTACCCGAGGTGACGATAGAGGGAAGTTCCTATTGTACCTGCAACAAATGTTGGATAAACTCACTTGGACTTTTTGGAGGGTAATTTTCACTCGAGATGGCACAAGTGAAGTTACTTACCCCATATTGTTTCATTAAGTAGGTTTTCGGTGTAACTAGTTCCAATCTCTCATATTTATAAAATGTTTCACTTTGATCTCTACGACTTTGGATTTCATCACCAACTAGTAATTATTGATCTCTGTGAGGAGTTAGTTTGTATGGTTTGAATCCCTAGATTTGTTAGCAGTTTTGATATTGTGTGAATTATTAATTTAAGAATTCATCGTGTTTGAATTACTAAGACAATTACATAGAATGCTCAGTCAATCCCCTAAATATACATCAAGTCAGTTAGAAAATATTAAAGCTGAAAAATCAAAATCAAAAGGATTTGGGACTACAGATGAACTTGAAACTTATACTATTTTAGAATCTGATGTAACAGGAACTGGATTGAATCAACTAGAAACATCTACTATTCTAGGACCTCAAGTAATAAAATCTGAATTTGATCAACCTAAAGCACTAGAATCACACTCAGAAGTAACTGATCCAATAATTACTGAACTTATTCAAACATAATTAGATACTGGAGAGACTTTGGATTCATAATTGACTGAACCAGATATCAAAGAACCTACATCTGATGTTTCTGAACTCGAGTCAACTTCAGCTGCTTTAGCCCCTACTCCTAGTCCACCACCTTTACCTTGATTAAAACTACTTATTATCGATAGCCTACCTCATGATCTTATTAGCATTGAAGAAATTATCTCAGACGAAGAGGAAGAATGGCCTCATATGCTAGTTTTTAACGGTGATCAGATAGATATTCAGGAAATTCTCCTTTCTTATTTTTAGCCTAACCCTTGGTATTTTACGCCCTTTAACTTTTTAGGTCAAGGCATTCCATGATACACTACTCGTTATTCTAATGTACCATACATAGATTTGTCTAAAATGATTTCTAGACCCATGTCATTAGATACTTCTATGTTTTCTACTCCTCCAGAATCAAATTTATATGGTGGCCCATCAATCCCTCCTAGATATCAATCACTTTGCGGGACATATTCAGGAGCTTCTCCCTCAATTCAACGTTCAACTATGTCAACTGATTTAACTAATCCTACACTTCAGGGTTTGACATCTGATAAATATATACATATGATTTTCGACAATGTAGGTAATCCTCAAATTAACCCAACAGGCGGTTATTACCTTCTTGGGGGGAAACCATCATATCCTCTATTGAAAATGCAACAAGATGATGGAGCTTAGCGAAAAGAAGTCGCCTTCACTAAGTGGGCCCGCAGGCTATTTTTGGCGCAAAGTCTATTTTTAGACTATGTCTATTTTTAGACATATGGATCATGGTCTATGAGTTGCAGGATGCTATTTGTGGATGATTGGTCATGTTGGTAAAAATAGATGGACTTCTATTTTTAGACATATGGGCAAAGTCTATTTTTAGACTGCCAGTCTAGAAATAGAACAGTCGAATATTATTAGCTCTTAATAATATTTGGACTATAAACATTATCTTATCCTCTTGCAGCACTTCAGTTCGAGCTACGGATGTGGCACATGCAACTGTCAAAAGGAAATACGCTTTTCTTATGGGTTAGTTGAGCTATTGCATGATGGACTTCAGTTAGAACTCAAGTGATTGAGTTTGGTGGAGTTGATTGAGGAGTTGATGGAGTTGTGTTCAGTTTGACTTAGTTGAACTAGTTGTATTTAGTCTAACTGCCAAATACACTAGTGATGAGTGATGTGAATTAATTATTAATTAATTCACTAGTTATTAACTCATAAATCAACTAAAGAATACATCAGTTAACTCAGTGCATGGACAGTTCAATGGAGACAAGTGTTAGAGGTGGGTGAAAGGGTGAGATTGCTATCAGTTGTGACTATAGCTGTGCATGAGATTTGCACAACGATTTGATGGAGATTGCCAATGAGGATTGCACAGTACAAGCCAAGGGAAAACGAGCTTGGATCATTCCTATTCTCACATTGGATTGCGCAGTAGAGGCAGGCAAACAGCGGAGGAGATTTGAACCTGTGACTTAATTCAGATCTGAGCTAGTTTGTGTGTAGCAGGTGGAGATAGTACTGAGTACTTGTGAGGAGTATTGTACTATGTATTGTTACATGTTCTCTATCATTATAATATATAGATAGTTGGTGGTTTTCAGCTGTATGCTTTCCCCATTACATACTGTGTTGATACGTGTGATTGATGTTTCAATGTGCGCATGCGATTGTTTTTGATTCCACAAATTGATGATCAACGTAGAGGAGGTTATGTATTATGCATGCATTCCGCAAATAGTGTATAATTAGGATAATCTCTGTGAATAAGTGTTATATTATTCAAAATTTCTACATGGTATCAGAGCAGAGTTGATCATCAAATCTATTATTCAGAAAGTGATTACATTTTATTTCTTCAAGCAGAGTCTGTAATCGGGCCAGGTAGCCTTTGGATTCATCCTTCTTTTGGAAGGTGAGATATCCGGTAAAAGCCCATACAGTCAATCTCTATACGAGAAATAATTTGTTCTCACGAATTTTAGATCAGAAGCGGTTGAGTTTTGAGCTGGTGGAATTTGAATTTGCAGCAGTGTTTTCTTGGTGTCAAAGTTGAAATGTCTTTCAACGGATTGCGATTGGAGTATGCCCTTGAAGGCAGCTCGAATTATATTGCATGGAAAGACAGGATGGAGGCGGTGTTAGATGACAATGGGTTGAATAAGTTCATAGATGTTGAGGTCCCAAAGCCTACTGATGCTGCTCACGTTGAGGCTTAGCAAAGGAAGACAGCAAAGTGTCGAAGGATTCTGTTGGAGGGCGTGAAGGATCACATTGTATCCAGCCTGCATAGAAAGGATTCTCCATACTTGATGTGGAAAGCATTGACAGATTTATTCCAAAGCAAGAGCGACCAAAGGAAGTTGGCCCTCAAGGATAAACTTAGAAACATTAAGTGTGAGAATGGAGATAGTATGCCCAAGTATCTCACGAAGTTCACCCAATGCCGGGATGAGCTGGGAAGTGTGGGGGTGACTGTCGATGATGAGGACTTGGTGAGCTTGGCTCTCCTTGGTCTTCCGAAGAGTTGGCATTCCTATCAGGATTCTGTCAATGGTCAGGAGAAATTGCCAGGATGGGAGAGACTTTGGTCGGATCTTGTGCAAGAGGAGATCAGGCAAAATACCAGGGACAGATCTTCATCAAAGGCATCTGATGAAGAAAATTGCGCTTTGGCTGCCAAAGAAAAGAAGGGCAAGGAGAAGGTTTCTCTTTCCGAATCCAGTTCTTCCAATGATGGGAAGAAGGTTGACAAATCGAAAGTGTGATGCTTTCGTTGTCATGAGGTGGGCCATTATGCTGCAAATTGTCCACGGAGGAAATCCAAGAAGGGATCTGGGGAAGGATCTGAAGGTGAGGCACTTGCTTCACAGTTTGAGTTGGATTTCACACTCTTTGCATGCATGGTTTCATCCATGGTGGGAAGTGGTTGGTTTCTTGATAGTGGAGCTTCTTTCCACATGACCGGTGACAAGAGTTTGTTCAGTACTTTGGAAGAGAAAGATCTCCAGATACTCATAGCGATGGGTAATGATGAGAAGTATAGTGTCTCAGGTGTAGGCACGGTTATTTTTCAGAGGGAGCATGGAGCTCGCCTTACCTTGACCGATGTCAAGTATATACTAGGACTGAAGAGAAACTTGGTGTCGATCGCGATGCTGGAAGACAGAGGCTATGATGTAGTCTTTAGTAAGGGAAAGGTTTTCCTTAGACACATCATCATTAGACACGTGAAGCAGATTGGTTCACGAGTCAAGAACCTGTATGCTCTTGAGGTTCAAGATGCATGAAAAGCCTTGAGGAGCAAGGCAACTGATGGAGACTTGGTGGTTGAGAGGGAGCGTATATTACTTCTCAACATGCAAAGCCAGAAGAAGTCTCAGATGACTGTGGAGGAGCCACGATTGGTGCAACAGCTTCAGGAGGTTGTGGAGTAGCCACAACAAGGGAAGCTGAGAGGAGATCGAGTAGAGACATCTACTCATGCAGAGACCTCCAGTAGGGGGAAACTTCGAGCCAGGTGGGCTGAGGGATCACATGCAGCCATACCTCCAGGTAGGAGGTGGGGCAATGTAGAATGATCGTCCCAAGGAGGAGGGGCAGGATCCTTGAGGTACCCAATCTCTTGGATGAGACCTTGCTACGGGAGCCCCGATGTGGAGTAGCAGGAACTGACTGATTGGGTAGAGATAGATGCGAATGGAGTGGCAGAGAGAGCAACAGTGTATGGAATCCCAGGACAACGCATAGCTAGCAGGCTGCAGCAATGCGAGAGGCACAAGTGTTTTGAACAGTGCTAGGTGGCACAGAGAAGTGTGCAATGTTGCAAGATGCATGGAGATGTTGCAGTAGCGTAGATGTCAGAGAGGGAGCACTTGTCAGAAGTAGGTAGAGCTTCAGCATCAGAGTATGTTCCTAGCCCAACAAAGTGGTCAGTTGGGAGTGTTTTTGTTCCAAGTATTGTTGGAGCAAGTGGACCGGGCATTTGTGTTGCATGCAGAACATTCCAGAGTTGCAGGATAGGGGTTGCAAATAATCCATATCTTGTTGAGAGGGAGTGTTGAAAATGCAACAAGATGATGGAGCTTAGTGAAAAGAAGTCGCCTTCACTAAGTGGGCCCGCAGGCTATTTTTGGCGCAAAGTCTATTTTTAGACTATGTCTATTTTTAGACATATGGATCATGGTCTATGAGTTGCAAGATGCTATTTGTGGATGATTGTTCATGTTGGTAAAAATAGATGGAATTCTATTTTTAGACATATGGGCGAAGTCTATTTTTAGACTGCCAGTCTAAAAATAGAACAGTCGAATATTATTAGCTCTTAATAATATTTGGACTATAAACATTATCTTATCCTCTTGCAGCACTTCAGTTCGAGCTACAGATGTGGCACATGCAACTGTCAGAATGAAATACGCTTTTCTTATGGGTTAGTTGAGCTATTGCATGATGGACTTCAGTTAGAACTCAAGTGATTGAGTTTGGTGGAGTTGATTGAGGAGTTGATGGAGTTGTGTTCAGTTTGACTTAGTTGAACTAGTTGTATTTAGTCTAACTGCCAAATACACTAGTGATGAGTGATGTGAATTAATTATTAATTAATTCACTAATTATTAACTCATAAATCAACTAGAGAATACATCAGTTAACTCAATGCATGGATAGTTTAGTGGAGACAAGTGTTAGAGGTGGGTGAAAGGGTGAGATTGCTATCAGTTGTGACTATAGCTGTGCATGAGATTTTCACAACGATTTGATGGAGATTGCCAATGAGGATTGCGCAGTACAAGCCAAGGGAAAATGAGCTTGGATCATTCCTATTCTCACATTGGATTGCACAGTAGAGGCAGGCAAACAGCGGAGGAGATTTGAACCTGTGACTTGGTTCAGATCTGAGCTAGTTTGTGTGTAGCAGGTGGAGATAGTACTGAGTACTTGTGAGGAGTATTGTACTATGTATTGTTACATGTTCTCTATCATTATAATATACAGATAGTTAGGGGTTTTCAGCTGTATGCTTTCCCCATTACATACTGTGTTGATATGTGTGATTGATGTTTCAATGTGCGCATGCGATTATTTTTTATTATGAAAATTGATGATCAACGTAGAGGAGGTTATGGATTATGCATGCATTCTGAAAATAGTGTATAATCAAGATAATCTTTGTGAATAAGTGTTATATTATTCAAAATTTCTACATCCTCCTCCTAGAGGACAACCTTTAGTTGGATATTATCCTACAGTTGGAGGGAAACCTCCTACTGGAAATTATCCACCTTATGGTTAGATCGCTCAAGCCGGTTTAGGTAAACCTGTTGTATCTCAACTCATTGTTGGTACTCTGTATCCTGGGTTGAACACAATCTGGAATCCTTCATATAATCAAGAACCAATGCAAGTTGCTCCTCAAGTGCCAATTTATCAACCTGTTCAGCCTATTCGAAAACCTATTCAGCAAATGCATGTTCAAGGTATTCCTATACAAGTCCAACAAATTGTTTAGAGTAATCCATCAACACTTGTTCAACAACGGCTCTAGTAATCTGTCCCAAGTACTCCACAAACTCCGATTCAGTTTGTTGTGTAAACGTCTGTTCAAAATCTTGTTTTGAGTTCACCACAAACTCCCATCCCAGGAGTATCACAAGTAACTGTTCCAGTTATTTCTCAAGTAACGATGCAGCCAACTACTTAGACTATTCCTAAAACATCTTTTTATCAAACTATTTCTATGATTCAGTTTATACCCCAAATTCTTGTGGTACATCCTAGTATACCATATATGCAAACACTGTTTCAAGGGTAGGATTTTGAAGGTCAACCCCAGAGTCAATTTTTTCAAGGCCAACCTTTTCAAAATCATTTCTTCCAAGTTCAACCTTTGTAGAGTCAACCCTTTAAGGGATAGTTTATCCAGGGTCAAATGGGCTAGGGTCCTCCTTTCCAGAATCAACTATACCCCGGTCATACTTTTCAAGTACCAATTCAACTGCAATTTGGTATGGCTCATCCTAGATATCCAGGAGGTATGCAAATTCCAACTGCTCAGGCTATTCAAGAATATCCTAAGTATCTTTCTCCAGGAACATGACTCGTCCCTCAAGGTTATCAATACCAGCAACAATATCCTAACTGTCAGTTAACATTTATTGCAACTTTTGATTTACCGGATCTATCTCAGTTAATAAATGATCCCATTTTTTTCTACCATTTTGGCGGACAATCCCTACAAAGTTACCCAGTGACATTCAAAAATTTGAAGGTAAATCAGGAGAGGACCCATCAAATCATGTTATGACTTATCATCTTTGGTGCGCATCAAACTCGCTAATCGATGATTCCATCATGTTACGACTTTTCCAACAGACCTTAGCTAGCTTGACAACTAAGTGGTATGTTTAATTACTGCAACCTTCTTTCAACACTTTCAACACTCTAGCCACTGCTTTTTTGACGTATTTTCAGTTACTCATCCGATATGATGATGATACTGAAATTTTAACTTCTCTAAAACAGTCAACGCCAACCCATATTTCAGACCATATTCATGAATGGAGGCAAAAATGTCGTTTAGTTAAAATTTTACATCCCAGATCAAATTTTGGCCAAATCGTTCATAAAATCACTTTTGGTGGTGATTACTAAAGATGTTCCCAAAGGTGGTGTTGTAACTGAAGAACAAGTTATCACTCGTGCCCAGTACTTAGATCTTGTTTATACTCAATCTAACACTTTTCATGAAGAAATTCAAGATTTTCTTATTCCAGGTCAAACCAACCTAGCTCTTACAGGATCACACACTACTCATGGTGTGATTGGTTATGTTAGAAAACAATCTAAGACTAAAAAGACAAATTATAAGAAGACCCAGATTTTGGCTTTACCAGATTCACTCAAAGAAAATCCTTCTCCTGAAATTACTTATGAAATAAATGTCATAGATTCATCTACTGGCAAGAACAAGCAATCCTGAGTGAAAAAAAAGGAAAAGGTAAAGAGAAATAAAACATTACTTCCAATGAGAAATCAAACAAGAAATAACCATATGATGAAAAGAATAAACCTCGTTATTCTTGTTTAATCTGTGATGATGATCATTACACAAAGGAGTGCCCTCATTGCGCTAAAGTTTCTAAATTCGTTAAAGGTTCACCTACTCCTGTTGTTTTGAAGGATCCATTTCCTTCTCAAGAAAGTAAGATGGTTTCCCATAACCCATATTCTTCTTCCACATTAGCGGACATCATGATGATGTCTTCACCAGTTATGGTAGCTACGGGATCTAAAGACTATGGATCTAAAAATCCTAGTGTAGATGGAGATGATTCTAGTTCACCTGGTCAAACTTCCACATCCGATACTCCTACTTATAAACCTTTACACTTTGAAAAACCTAATCCTGATATGGTAATTCGATCACCTCCTAAAGGTGTTCTTCGAAAGTTAGTTTTTAATCCTCATGTTAGAGCTGCTCAGAATTACAACATTGTTGAAGATCTCGCTATGTCACCTTTTGCAATGTCAACTCTCAAAGTGCTATATGCTTGTACAACACAAAGGAAATTACTTTTATCAACCATAGGAGTAGTAGATCCAAAGGACTCTTATATAATCATTTTTTATCTCAAAAATCATGTACCACGACTCCCACATCAACTGGCTTTCCATATACTAGTTTTTGTAAAAACTAGACGAGTTTTTCGAACGGTAATTGACGAAGGAGCATCTACATGCATTATGTCTATTACGTGTTGGAGGGATTTTGGTTCTCTAGTAATCAATAAATCTCCCAATACTTTAAAATCCTTTGATGGAAGATGTTTTCGATCTTATGGAATTTTGAACGATCTACCTATAGAGTTAGAGGGTAAAACAATTGCGATTGAATTTGAGGTCATGGACGCTCAACTTTATTATAACCATTTACTTGGCTAAAGAAGGATTTATGCCATGGATGATATGGTATCATCATTTTCTTGAATGATCTTGTTTCATCACAAAGGAAAAATTATGAAAGTAGGCGAGTTGTCCTATTATACTTCAGACCCTAACTCTACTGGTAGCGTTCCTTTTATTGGAAAATAGACTACTCCATATGAGGATGTATGTGTTGGTATTCTTAAAGACTCATCTCTTATGGGAAATTTTGCGTTCCCTCCACCAAATTTTCATCATAACGTTTCCCATGTCAATATGATTACATTAAGCACTTTCGAATATTTTGATCCTTGGAAGGTGCCTTCAGAGTCATAATTAACCTTATACAACAATGAAATGCCTCTTAGCCCTTTTGAATTGGCTTATGAGGCAATTCAATCCTTTTCCAACTCATCACCATATGAAAAATATTGAGTGAATACGATCATCGATGGTTGTTCTCATTTGTCTCATTTAGAACTAATATCAATACCCAATCCTTTTGATAAAAGGTTTATAACTGATGAAGGATCATGGAGGTAATGACTTTGGATGAAATGCCATGGGACAATTACCATCATCGCCCATATTTCTTACCCTATCTTGAAAAATTTGAGAATGATTTTTCGTCTATGTTTTCACCTGAGATTGTGAATGATCCTGAATGTCTGATATCTAACCTTTATTATGAATCTAAGAAGAATTTAGGAAACATATCAGCCACTATGCCAATTAACATCTCATTGAAACCAAGGATTACTGAAAATATTCATGTACGTGCTTCTTGTTTAATTGAAGAAATTCAAACATATAAAGCCCTATTTTAGGAGTTCCGCGACATTTTTTCTTGGTCTTAAGAATAAACTTCAGGAATCAATCCTAGTATTGTAGTTCATGAAATTAAGACTTATCCAGATGCCAAACCTATTAGACAAAGATTTTGTCCGGTCCATCTGTGAAAAGCTGCCGCTATAAAAGCTAAAGTTGAAAAACTATTAAAAGAAGGTTTCATTTACCCTGTTCCATTAACTGATTGGGTCTCTAATATTGTACCAGTTAATAAAAAACAAGTAACCATTAGGGTATGTGTCTACTATAGGGACATTAACAAAGCTTGTTCAAAGGACAATTACCCAACCCCGTATATCCATCAAATTGTTGATGATTGTGCCAGAAAAAAGATTTTCTCTTTCATGGCTAGATTTTCCGTTTACAATCAAATAAACATACTCCTTATTGATTAGCATAAAACTAGATTCATCTATCCATGGGGAACTTTCTCTTATCCCAAACTCCCATTTGGTTTGAATAATGTTGGCGTAAATTTTCAAAGAGAAATGTCTTACGCATTTCATGATATCAAACATATTGTCTAGTCCTACCTAGATGACCTACTGGCTCATTCACTAAGACAACAGGACCATCTACTGCATTTGAAACCAATCTTCATTAGATATAGGCACTACAATATTCGTTTGAATCTGCACAAATGCGTATTTTGCGTACAATCCAGTCAACTACTAGGATTTGTTATTTTGAAAGAAGGCATTCACATCGATCTTCATAAGGTAGAGGCAATTCTAAACTTGTCTAATCCTTCTAATCTTTGTCAACTCTAGAGTTTGCGAGCGAAAGCAAATTTTTTACGTGGATTCATCCATAACTATGCCGAACTAACCCAAGGCTTTACCCGACTTTTGAAAAAGGGCATTCCTTTTATTTGGGGTGAGCTTGTTGAAAAACGTTTTGATGGATTGAAATACACATTGAACCATGCATCGTTATTGCATCTACCTAATTATCATTGGGATTACTTTCTATACTTAGCTATGTTAGATGCCACCATTGGCATGGTGTTAGTTCAGGAAGACAAATCTAAAAATGAAAATGTGATATATTACCTAAGTATAAATCTCACCAAAGTTGAGTTCAAGTATGCACATGCGGAGAAACTAGCTTTGGCAGTTGTTCAAGTTGTTGAGCATTTTCGTCACTCTATACTCTTGCGAAAAAACCAGGAACTTCGGATTGCAACCCTATGATGTATATTATTACCAAATAATTTCTACGGGGCAATTATTACAAATTGATAATTATCTACAGGAATTTTATTTGGAGTTCAAAAGATCTAAATCAAAGAAATCATCAGTTTTTGCTGAATTATTATGTGACTTTCCCTATACTGACACAGAAATAGTGGTAGATGATTCTCTGGAAGATGAATCTCTCTTTCTAATCAATACATCTAATCCTTAGTATGGAGATATCAACGCATATCTTCAAACCCAAAATTTTAGGCCCGAGTTATCTCGAACTCATCATAGTCGCATCTGCTACCAATCCCAGCAATATAACATTGTTGGTGACACTCTTTATCATTGCGGTGTTGATTCTATCTTTCGACGTTACTTAACTCATTAATAGGCTAAAAAAGCACTAAATGTATTCCATTCTAGAGCATGTAGTGGTCATATGTCTGGTTATGCCACTTCCCAAAAGATGTTGAGTGTTGGATATTTTTGGCCATCCATGTTTACATATTGCATAATCACAGTCAGAATATGCCATAATTGCTGGGTTTATGATTGCAAGATGTAAGCACCCCGAGCTCCTCTTCACCCTATTATAGTTGTCGGTCCTTTTTCAAAATGGGACATAGATTTCATCAAATGTAACCCTCACTCAGATGAGGGGCATGGGTATATTATTCTTGTAGTTGATTATTTTATGAAATGGGCCAAGGTGATGCCTACATACAAGGAAGACGAAGAAACTGCAACAATTTTCATTTTCAATCATGTGATTTCTTAGTTAGGTGTCCCACAGGGTGTAGTTACGGACCATGGTAGCCATTTTTTCAATTTTATGATGACTGAAAATGGTCAGGTCAAAGCTGTTAACAAAGTTTTAACAAACTTGATTAAATGTATGGTTGGAATGCATAAAGGAAACTTGCATACCTTGCTTTTTCTAGCCTTGTGGGCATATCGTACTACTGCAAAAACATCTACGGGTTTCACTCCCTTCCAAATTGTCTATGGTTTGGAGGCAGTTTTTCCAATTGAATGTGAAATTCCATCTTTGAAGCTAGAAATAGAATTATTACCAACTACCTCTATAGAGGAAGAGTGTTTTTGCACTTAGCATGTCTAGATGAAAATCATCGTGAGGCCACTTTGGTTAGCGAGGCTAATAAAAAACGAGTTAACACTCAATTTGATCAAAGTGTGAACTCTCGTTCTTATGCAGAGGTGACCTAAGGCTTGGTCTACGATCAAGCTCGTGAAAAATTAGGTGCGAGTAAATTCCAGCCCATGTGGCATGGCTCTTACATTGTAAAATGCGTATTAGCTAAAGGGGCCTATGAGCTAATCGATTATGATGGTGTTTCTTTAGGAAAGCCCATAAATGGCCTTTACTTGAAGAGATATTATGCATAAATTATTTCATGAATACTTGTACATTACTTGTATTATATTTTTATAGGTGTGTGCGGTAGTTTTAGTATTCACTATTACTTCTCTTGCTTATCTTGTTTTACACTTGATTTGCAGATGTCAACATCCCCTCAAAATTACATTGGCTTTGCTAATGGCGCTATTCGTAGTACTTGGAATTTGTCTTCCATAGCTTGGGTCATTTATTCACCCAACGATGAATTAGTTTCCATTCATGGGATATGCCTTGGTAAAAAAAGAAACAACATAATAGAATATAGTTCAGTTATTTAACTATTGTTTGACAGCATCTCATTTGTCATTCGACGTTTGATTGTTGGGTTAGATTCATAACTCATAATATTGCATTTGAACAATGTCTATACAATAAGGATTCCATCAATGTTAAGAATGTTTTTACGAGTCCATATTTTGGAAAGTCAGTTTGATTACATTGAATATCAACACATTCTAAGAAATTTAAGCACATTAACTGATGCATTAGCTAATCACGTGTTAAATAGACATTGGCAGCATTTGTAAATAAAAACAATATTCATCCACATATTGAACAAGATAAACTGAAATCAAAAGTAGTAGCCTCCATTAGATAAAATCTGTAGAAAGTGTGTTATACAAAAATATGTCATCTAAGGACATAAGGCCCCGTGGCCTTTATTATCTGAATATGCCAATACAAAAATTAAAATGTAGCCCTAGAAGACTAAGCAACTAAGCATGATGATGATCATGATAGCAGATTATAGCATGAGCAACCCAATGTAACAGTCGCTTGAACGGTCCTAGAACCCCAACCATGTGCCTCTAGTACCGGAGAGGAAAATCATCAATCCTAGTCTCTGGGATATATATAGTCAACCTCTCTAGGTTGTGTTCCATCTCGGTTAGCACCTCTACTGCATCTGGGTCTGGTGTTGCAACTGCTACAGGCTGGTCACCCTGCCTGTCAAAATGTCGTAGACCCATTGGTCGAGCTGGGCCCACATCTGCATAATAATTTCAAATAATTAGCCTTGGAAGACAAAACAAATAAAAAATTAAAAACATAAAAAGAAACATGAATGAGAAGTTTTTACCTAGGTCACCCCACTGCATCCCTGCTGGAAGTGGGATATCTGGGTCACCCTTGTAGTACATCTGGGCATATACGAAATCCTCGATTGAGATGATCTGTTAACCCAGCCATACAAAACACTTAGGATCATATCTCACCACCAGACCATCACCTCCATGACAAGCCATAAGCCATACCCACCCCAACATCCATCGATCTCGACGCCCTCCCTCATCCACCAAAATCTGTTGTGGCCTGAGGAGTGGAATCCCCTCTAGAGCGAAAAAAACAAGAATGGAACCATAATCGAAACTCTTCAGTTTACCATTGTTAGAGCTGGTTAGGTGTCCTTTCATATTGACTACCACTACCTCACACCAGTTAAATATCTTGGACTACCAACATTCTACGATGGTCTGCATCTGGGCCTTTGTGGCCAAGTGAAGAGTTGTGCTGCCACACAGTTTGCTAACAGTGAAATCTATGGTTGTCAAGGACAGGTTCCCAATAGTTTTAATATCAATCCTATAATCCTTGAGTTGTGCATTCCCACAATATCATTGTAGGTATCCAAGAGTAATATCTCCACCCAATCTTTTCCCATATAAGGAAATATCAACCCCTCTCCAGGAGAGCCCCGTCAAAAAATAGATTTCATCAGAATCAATGGAGAGACGATGATCCCCGATCACAAAAAATTGATCCTAGATGTCCCAGGTTCTCACCAACCATGTATTTAGCTCTAGTTGAGCTTTGATCCCCAAGATAATCCAATATTTTTACAGGCCAAAATTTCTTAAAGCTTGCAAAGTTGTCGGATTATCCAAAGTTGTTTCGTCTTGGTTTTCATGTTCTCTCTCCCTCCATTCCATTTTGAATGGTCAAATATCCTGAAAATGACATTTAAAAGGAGTTAGTGGAACATTTAAAACAAGTTTGAGATTTTTTGGGGTGGAATTTCTGCATTTTGAAAACCCTCAGCACCTACGCGGCTGACTTTTGCTGGACAGAGTGCAGCTGCACATTTCCTTAGTAGAGAAACTACGCAAATTGCATGTCTCTGTAAAGTAAAAATTATTGGCATGTGCAATACCGATGAAGGGGAACAACACTTGCCCGGGGGATGACTTTTCAACATTAAAACCCCCCCAAAAAAATCAAATGAAAGCCTAAAAATGAAATTTAAATGGATGAAAATGTAGATATTAGAGAGATATCTTACTTGGAGGAAACAATTCGTGATTTCATCCATCGTTTTTCTCGGAATCAACCTCTGAAGTTTGGTGGTAAAAAACCCTCTATCTGCTCTAAAAATGGTTAAAAAGAAAATGGTAAAAATGAAATTACTTTTTAAACTTTTATAAGTTTTTGGTAATTAAAATATTACTTTTTATGCCTTTAACCTTTTAAAAGTCAAATTTTTAGCGTCTTTTACCCTAATATCAAGTATTTATGATAATTTATTGAGTTTAATGTGTAGAATAGATTACACCATAAAAAGGGATTGTTTTGACTCTGAGTGGACATTTATCAATTTTTTGAGCTCTTGAAAATCATGAAAAAACGAAACCATAGAGTCCTCTTTTAAGCCCTTTCCAGACTCTCGAAACATGAAAAGATTGCCGAACACTTGATTGTTTGAACTCGTAAAAGTAAATGAACAATTTTCCACTCAGTATAAGTTTACCCCTTTTACGGATTGAACTAGACTATTTATGAAAAAGGTATACAATGACTGACTATGGTTAATAGAGTTCTCTCTTGTATGAATTTATCCCTTTTTGGGCTTGAGAGACTAAACTTATGAAAAATAACATGACGGAGTTTACCTATGTTTTTCTTTTGACTCCCTAAAAATGAAAAACATCGAGCTTTACTTTCTCCCGGCTTGTTAAAATTTTATGGTAAAATCACTGAATGAGTTTTCTTTTTGTTTCTTTTTCAAACTCTTTAAATAAAATGACATCGAGTTACTCCTTTACTAGACTAGTAAAAATTAAACAGTATAGGACTCGTTAAGCATGACGAGATCGAACCACTCCTTCCTAGGGTTTGTTAAAAATACTTTAGAGTACTCATCTGAAGGATGAGCTTATATGACAAGCATATGTTATCCTCCTCAAGCTTGTAAAAAATAAAGAGGTACTTGTGAGTAATGATGGGGGGGAATTGGGAAAAGGTATTCATGTTATATTCATTATAAAGGCAGTATGTCACTCTTGAACATGACACTCTATCACACTTATGTCTGAGTTGGGACATCGATTTTTCTTATAGTTAATCGAACCCAATTGAAAGTATTCATCTAGTTTTGAGTATTATTGTTGAGTCAAATGTTTCCAAGTCAATTGTCATGTCGCTTTGTGTTCAATAGAAATTCAACCTCATTTCATGTTCCTTTGCAAATTTTAGCCTTCAATCGCTTTGGCCATCCCTAAGTCAGTGCTTGCAAACTATTATTCAAAGATTGACATTTTTTTTCGTGTCGTAGGCTTACCTATGACCGGTTGCTTCCTATCGACTTCAACTCATTATCTAGGGAGTTGATCTAGAAACCTTTAGTATGTTGAAGATTGCATGCCTTAATGGCAGGTTTCTCACCTTGGATGATAGGTTCTCATCATTGGCCTTCGATCGAAAGATTCTATGAGTGTTCAACTTCAAATCATCTATTCACACTTCATAGATTGTACTAGAATTACCTTGAGAGCCATTTTCATTATTGGTGGTTTCTCTCACGCTTGTTAACAATTCACATCATTGATCGGTAATCAAGTGGTTTCTACCATGTTTGACTTCGAGACATTCATTCGTATGGTTAGATTCGTACTACAAATCAAGAGATGGAGATCAAGGCCCTAGATCTAGTTTCATCAATCCAGGCTGCGAGGAGTTTTATATTCATGATTATGTAGAAAAATTCATAGTTGAAGGATGCGTCCATATAGTGTCTACTATTGATATGATTCTTGAGTTTTTCCATACTTATTCATTGAGTTAGTTTTACTCTGATTATGGGAATGCCTACCTCAATGATGAATATATATATTGCATTGTAATCCTTGAATGATTCTTGCAGGTTTCCGACCATTGTCTCTGATCCAATATTTGGCATGATAAAGTGCTCCAATCTTTAAAAACTATTTTTATGACTTCGCACTTTAGGGGTCATTCTGTTACACGTCATTTTTTCACCATGACATTTTACTGGTGAAATGGATCTCTCGCCATCCATAAACATGTCCCATTACACTCCCTTAGAGGTAAAATAATAAAAAAAACTTGAAGAAGATGTGAATTTTGGGTAAAATAGGCTTTATGACTTGTTAAGTATGACCTATGCGATTTTCCTAGTCAGTTTTCGCGCATGTTCAGTTTCTATCCTTGAAATCTGTGTAGAACTGCGCTCTATCTTCCACTATAGTCTACACAGTCAAATCAAAGAAAAGTAAAAATAAAAAATTGAATTCTAGAAGCATTGTTGGGAAAATATATCATAGTTGAAAGCTTCTTAGGTCATATCTATTCGAGCCATACACCTCAGATCATGGAGCTAGTTCCCTCTCATCAAGGAATTGTAACTCCCCAATTAGAGGATCTCATCCTTCTCTTTTAGATCTGAAAATTATTCCTCTTCGTCTATAAATTGACTACACATTAGAGGGATTATAGAGTTTAGAGAAGATACACTTATGTTGTTGAATTTAGATTTAAAAGCTTATCATCTAAGGAGAGGGTTGGAGGCATTTGGTAGGAACCTCATGACATCAAGGAAGAGGTTGTAGGGCTCTTCTTTATACTTGAATTAATACAAATGATTCCTTTTTCCCATTGTATTGTCTTACTGAAATGATGAATGATTTATGTCTCTTTTGAATATTTATTAAGATTATTTCAATTTATTATCTCCTTGATAATTAAATTAAGCTTGTTTGAATTGTTATGCTGCATATTCCTTTAATCTTTCTTATATCTGTGGTTGCAAGTCTTTTCGAGCATTAAGAAGCTACATCAAGACAGATCAAGTATTTTCATCAAGCATTTCACAAATAGGTAAGAGGCTTATTCTCCTTCTCTTGTATTTACAATTCAAACAAAATAAGCTTAGGAAAAGAGCTATTCAAGTGTGTGTTTATTTCTAGTTTCCTTTAGGATCTAGGGAGATCGCTCTTGTTAGCAACAGGTATTTATCTGCCTAATAGTTGGACCATGGTTGATTTTCATATTGAGAAAATATTTGTCACAATGTGATGTTGGACTACGTTGACCATGGCTGACCATGATTATAAACCCAAGGGTTTTATATTAAACTCGAGGGTTAATATTATAGGCCCTATGAATAATATTATACTCTAGGAATATAAACCCTTAGATTAATAAACCCAAGGGATTGATATTATAAACCCAAGGAAATAATAAACCCAAGCGATTAATACTAAAACCCCAAGGGATTAATATTAAACCCAAGGGATCAATACTGTAAACCCAAGGAATATAAACCCTAAGAGAAATATTATAAACCTTAAATTAAACATGGTTGAAAATGGTTTCCATGGTCTATTTTCATATTGAGACAATCTTTGTCACAAAGCGATGTTGGACCATGGTTAACCATGATTCATTTTCATATTGAGACAATCGTTGTCACAACGTGGCATTGGACCATGGTTGACCATGATTAAACTCTAAGATTATACCTTATGAATAATATTATACCATAGCAATATGAACCCTTAGATTAATAAATCCAAGGGATTGATATTATAAACCCTAGATATTAATTCTAAAATGCTAAGGGATTAAAAATCCAAGGGAATAATATTTAACCCAAGGGATTAATATTATAAACCCAATGTATATAAACCCTAAGGTAAATATTATAAACCCTAAAATAAACATGGTTCACCATGGTTGATTCTCATATTGAGATAATTTTGCCACAATGTGACGTTGAACCATGGTTGACCATGATTGATTTTCATAGAGAGACAATCTTTGCCACAATGTGACGTTGGACCATGGTTCATTTTCATATTTAGAAAATCTTTGTCACAATGTAATGTTGGACCATGGTTGACCATGGTTGATCATGATTGATCATGATTATAAACCCAAGGCATTAATATTAAATCCAAATGATTAATATTATAAACCCTAGGAAAAATATTATAAACCCTGAAATAAACATAGTTGATAATGGTTGACCATGGTTGATTTTCATATTGAGACATTCTTTGTCACAATGCGATGTTTGGCCATGGTTGACCACAATTCATTTTAATATCGAGACAATATTCATCACAATGAGTCTTTTGACCATGATTGACCATGGTTTATTTTCATATTAAGACGATCTTTTTCATAATGTGACGTTGGACCATGGCTAACCCTGATTGACCATGATTGAACATGATTGACCTTGATTGATCATGTTTAACCATGGTTTATTTTCATATTGAGAAAATCCTATGATAAACCCTAACATAAATATTACAAAATAAGGCATATAAACCCTATGATAAATATTACAAATGGTTAAATAAACATGGTTGACCATGGTTTGTTTTCATATTGATATAATCTTTGTCACAATGCAACGTCGAATCATGGTTGACCATGATTGATTTTCATATTGAGATCATCTTTGTCACAATGCAACGTGAGATTGGTTGACCATGGTTTATTTTCATATTGATACAATATTTGTCACAATGGGAGATTACACCATGGTTGACCATGATTAAATCCTAGGATTAAACCTTATGAATAATATTATACCCTAGGAATATGAACCCTTAGATTAATAAACCCAAGAGATTGATATTATAAACCCAAGGGATTAATTCTAAAACCCCAAGGGATTATAAAACCAAGGGAATAATATTAAACCCAAAGGATTAATATTATAAACCTAAGGTATATAAACCCTAAAGTAAACATGGTTGATCATGGTTGATTTTCATATTGAGACAATCTTTGTCACAATGTGACATCGGGTCATGCTATGTAAACACTACGATAAATATTATAAACCCTAAAATAAACATGATTGACCATGGTTGACCATCGTTTCTTTTCATATTGATATAATCTTTGTCACAATGCCACGTTGGACCATGGTTGAGCATGGTTGATTTTCATATTGAGACAATGTCTGTCACAATGCGACATTTGACCATGGTTGATTTTCATATTGAGAAAATATTTGTCACAATGTGATGTTATACCATGGTTGACCATGGTTGACCATGATTGATTTTCATATTGAGAAAATCTTTGTCACAATGCGACACTGGACCATGGTTGACCATGGTCAAACATGATTGACCAATGGTCCAATGTGAGAATGTCACGTTGGACCATTGTTGACCATGGTTAACCATGATTGACCATAATTTACACTAGTCGACCATGTTTGACCAATGTTGACTATGATTGACCATGGTTGATCATAGTTGAATGTGATTCACCATGGTTGCCCATGATTTATTTTCATATTGAGAAAATTCTGTGATAAACCTGTTAAAATTATAGCTTTAAAAGGCTTCATTTGACTTGTGCCTTAGTCGAATGGAGAAATTCAATTTTCCACATCAACATGATGACTTGGATTGTGGTTAGCTAGAGTGACATAGCTTTGTCTCATAGTTAAATCAGTAAATTAAAGTTTGTAGGCTAGAAGTAGAGTTGTGCATGGATTGATTGCTAAAATTTAGCAATCTAGTGGAGTTATTGTTAGTTTAACTCAGTTAGGTAAGCTCTAGTCTTTAGTGGAGTCAATAGGAGTTCAGTTGAGTAGTTATAATAGTTGTTAACTCACAAATATCTTAGTTAATTGATCAATTTACTAAAAATAGTCCTAGTTATCCATGGAATTTGAATTACCTAGTTGGAGTGGATAAAAAGGCACATTGTGATTGTCAAATGTATATTAGTTGAGTGTAAATTTTTTGCATTGGAGCAGGTAGTTAATTCCTTCAGGATTTCTCCAAGGAAATAAGGAATTCTCCTATTTTTAGGGTTTAATTTCCTCGAGGATTTCTCAAATAAATAAGAGGATAATAGAGGTATATTTTTGCCAAGTGTTGGTCATAGAAGTTTAGTGAGCAGGAGAACATAATTGTAATGTAGGGTGTGCTTCAGGATCGAAGTGGGATATGTAATTGATCTATACTCTCATCTGAATTAATGCAAAGCAATGGAGGGTTTTTTCTCAGTTGTGTAGGTTTTAAACCTGTAGAGAAATTACCTGCATACGAATTCTAAAACATAGAAAATAAACAATGCGAGAGCATAACACATAAAACACATATACACAGAGATTTTCCCCTGGATCCCAAAACTGGGACTACCAGCTTGATTTTTCATTATTTTCCTTTCAATGTTACAATACATATTTATACATGCGAAGCATCCAATACCATGGACCGAAAACCATCACGTCCAAAACCATGGACCGAAAACCATCTCGTCCAAAAACATGTGCGAAAATCATGCACAAAACCGTAGGTGGGTCCGCCCAACCTAACATAGGGTCCAAAACCAAAATTTTCCGGGGCGCTACCCCAGACCCCATAGAGTGGGGTTACTTGCACCCCTCAAACCCCATGTGACTCCCCCCGCTACACAATTATCACAACAAGGGGGGGCTCCGCCCCCCTCCTAATCCCTCAGTTAACTACGTGGGCTAGTTGTGGAAAGAATATAAAACAACCCAACATTCTCCCACTTGTTGTTTTCTTTCCATAGGGAGCCACAAGAGAGCTTAGTCATTTATCTAGCCCTGTAACGCCCATTGTTTCTCTACACCAAGAGAACTTCTCAGAGCTCATAGATTTTATCAATGCATCTGCAATATTCTTCAAAGTGTCCACCTTTACCAACAACACCTTTTTGTCTTCTATCATATCCCTCACAAAGTGATACTGAACATCGATGTGCTTTGTCTTTGAATGATATGCATGGTTCTTTGCCAAGAAAATTGCACTTTGGCTATCACAGTCTATCCTTATATCTTCCTGTACTAACCCCATACTTGAACACAATTTCTGCAACAAAACTGCTTCCTTGCTTGCATGAGTGGCTGCCATGTATTCTGCCTCTGTAGTTGATAGTGCCACTAGAGATTGTTTCTTACTCATCCAACTGACTGCACCTCCAAATAGGTTAAACACATACCTACTTGTAGATCTTCTCTGATCGAGATCTCCAGCCCAGTCTGCATCAACAAACCCACAAATATCCAACACTCTGTCCAATCCTAGTCTTCCTTCATAGCACAAACCATATTCATTAGTTGCACGCAAATACTTGAAAACCTGCTTCACTATTGTCCAATGCTCCTATCCTAGTTTTGACATAAACCTGCTCAATACTCTCACTACATGTGCAATGTCTAGTCTAGTACAGACCATTGTATACATCAAGCTACTGACTACACTTGCATATGGAACATGGGACATGTCCTCTTCCTCTTCTTGTGTCTTGGGACACTGTTTAGCAGATAACTTTACACCTACTGGAATAGGAACCTTCACCAGTTTACTATCCTGCATATTAAATCTCTGCAATATTGTCTGAACATACTTCCTTTGGTTTAACTAGAGCTTCCTCTTTGCCCGATCTCTTTTAATTTCCATGCCCAAAATATAGTTTACAGCACCAAGATCTTTCATGTCGAATTTGGAGGACAATTTGGTCTTCAAATCCTCGATAATTTCTGTGTCATTTCCAACCAGCAACATATCATCCATACACAAGACCAAATAAATAACACGGTCACAAATTAATTTGAAATACACACAGTGATCTGCTTCGCTTCTGGTGAAGCCAAGTCCCTGTATAAATGTATCAAATTTATGATACCACATCCTTGGTGACTGTTTTAACCCATATAGAGACTTCTTTAACTTGCATACCAGTTCTTTCTTACCCTTCACCGCAAAGCCTTCAGGTTGCTTCATGTAGATTTCCTCTTCTAGATCCCCACAAAGAAATGTTGTCTTTACATCCATATGTTCTACCTCAAAATCAAAAGCAGTAGCAATAAATAAAAGTAATCTAATAGAAGTTACCTTGGCAACAAGAGAAAAAATATCACCAAAGTCAATTCCCGACACCTGGGAATAACCTTTTGCTACCAACTGAGCTTTGTATTTCTCCACCTTTCCTTCTACATTTGTCTTCTTCTTGAACACCCATTTGCTGCCAATGGGTTTCCTTCCTTGTTACTGGGTTCCAAAGCTTATAACCCTTTAAACCATCCTTATACCCAATAAAGATGCACTTTTTAGATTTGCTATCCAACTTGGTTCATTTCTCCTTTGGAACATGTACATATTCATCACATCCAAATACCCTCAAATGTGAAAGAGAGGGTTTCTTACCATTCCATACCTCTTGTGGAGTTTTATCCTCCAATGCTGATGAAGGTGATCTGTTGACCAGGTAACATGCTATCTCCACCGCCTCTACCCAGAATTCCTGTCCTAAATCGACACCACTAAGCATGCTTCTTGCCCTTTCCATCAACGTCTTGTTCATTCTTTCTACAAGTCCATTTTTCTGAGGTGTATATGGAGTAGTCTTCTGCCGTGCTATACCACACTTCTTACAGAATTCTTCAAATTCCTTACTGCAAAACTCTCCACTGTTATCTGTTCTCAGCACCTTTATCTTCTTCTCTGTCTCATTTTCCACCAAAGCCTTGAATTCTTTAAACCTGTCAAAGACTTCAGATTTCTTCTTAAGGAAATATATCCATGTATTCCTTGAGAAGTCATCTACAAATGATACATAGTACACAAACTTACCCAGTGATGGAACCTTCATAGGTCCAAACACATCACTATGCACAAGCTCTAATATATGTTTCGCCCTCTTACCACCAGAGGGGAAACTCACCCGATTCTGCTACCCATATACGCAATTTTCACAGAAATCAAAATCTAGAGAGCTATTACTCATACCTTCTACCATACCTTTACCATGAAGTATTCGAAGGCCCTTCTCTCCAATATCTCCAAGCCCTTGATGCCACAGCATGGTCTTCTCTACAAAGACCACTAGATTTTCTGCTCCACTTTCAGGAACCACAGAACTGTTGCACCCATCAACAACCGTGCTACCTTGCAGCTTGTACAGAGTTCCAATCCGAACTCCCCACATCAATACCAGTGCTCCCTGAACCATCTTGCAGGTATCCTTCTCAAACATTGTTTTTACACCTGCATCATCCAACTTGCTTACAGAAATCAGATTTTTGGCCAATGCAGGAATATGTAGAACACCCGGAAGTGTTCTAACCCTTCCACCTTGCAACTTCATCTTTACTTTTCCACGACTAATGATTCTAGCCTTCCTATTATCCCCTAAGAAGACATCACCACCATCGTATTTCTCATGCTCGCAGAACCACTCTCTATGGGGAGTGAAGTGAAAGGATGCACCTGAGTCAATCAACCATGCCTCATGCTTTACATGTGTACTTGAAGAAGCCAAGTACACATCCCCACCTTCATCTGAGGTGGTTTTCGCCTCTACAAGAGGAGCATCATTAGATCCCTTTCCTTTATCAGGAGCTTTAGATTTACTGTCCCTTTTATAGTGCCCTTCCTTTCCACATTTCCAGCACACCAATTTTACAGGTTTTCCTGGAGATTTAGATCTCCCTCTAGATTTATATCTCCCACTCGATGACTTATTTTTGTTGTTGTTCTGGGACCGTTCTCATACAGACAAGGCATCACCATTCTGGCTCTCCATATTTTTCCGTCTCATTTCCTCCGTCAACAAGGATGAGACTATTTCATCAAACTGCAAGGCATTTGCATTGCTACCTATTGCAATAACCAAACTATCCCATGAATTTGGTAGAGAACACAAAAAACTGATGCACTTATCTTCATCTGAAATTTTAATATCAAAAGATGCTAACTGACTTACCACAGTATTAAATGTGTTCAGATGCTCTGTCACCATCTCCATCTTTCATCCTCAGGTTATACAGCTTTTTCTGCAGTAGCAGTTTATTCACCAGAGACTTAGATTGCTACAAAGTCCCTAACTTGTCCCACAAATCATTCACTATAGCTTCCCTTGATACATTCAACAATACTGAATCTGAGACACACAATCGTATTGTGCTCATTGCCTTCCAATCCAACTTCTTCCATTCTTCATCGGACACTCCCATTGGTTTAGTACCCGGATCTAATGCGATCCATTAATCTTTATCCACCAACAGATCCTCCATCTTGAGTTTCCACAACTCAAAACTCTAGCCATTAAATTTCTCGATCTCTATCTTTCCATTGCTGGCCATCTTCTTTCACCACCCGAATCGATCTCACAGATCTCCCACTGAACAGGGTCTGCCAGAGGCCCAAGCGAAACCCCTCAGCAACAAAGGCGTCCCCTTGAAGCCAAAATAGCTCTGATACCAAATGTAGGTTTTAACCCCATACAAAAATTACCTGCATACGAATTCTAAAACATAGAAAATAAGCAATGTGAGAGCATAACACATAAAACACATATACACAGAGATTTTCCCCTGGATCCCAAAACCGGGACTACCAACTTGATTTTTCATTATTTTCCTTTCAGTGTTACAATACATATTTATACATGCCGAAGCATCCAATACCATGGACCGAAAACCATCGTGTCCAAAACCATGGACCGAAAACCATCGCGTCCAAAAACATGTGCAAAAATCATGCACAAAACCATAGGTGGGTCCGCCCAACCTAACATAGGGTCCAAAACCAAAATTTTCTAGGGCGCTGCCCCAGACCCCATAGAGTGGGGTTACCTGCACCCCTCAAACCCCCTGTGACTCCCCCCGCTATGCAATTGGCGCAACAAGGGGGGCTCCGCCCCCCTCCTAAACCCCTAGTTAACTACGTGGGCTAATCGTGGAAAGAATATAACACAACCCAACAAGTTGGGATCCCATGTTAAATCATCTTTTTCCTTGTTCTTTTATGGTTGCATGTTATTTCATTTGTTTCTATCGTGTGTTTTGGTTTCTGCAGAATAGCAGAAGAAATTTGTGTCTCTTGATTTCAGGTTGAATTCATTAGCATTAACAAATTTCTTTCAATTTCTACAAGATCCCAAGATAAATATTATAAACCAAGGTATATAAACCCTATGTAATTTGAATTCCCTAGTTGGAGTGGAGGAAAAGGCACATTGTAATTGTTAATTGTATACTAGTTGAGTGTATTGGTTTTTCATTGGAGCAGGTGGTCAATTCCTTCAGGATTTGCGCAAGGAAATATTGAATTCTCCTATTTCTTAGGGGCTAATTTTCTCAATGATTGCACAACTAAATAGGAGGATAGAAGAGGCATATTTTGGCAAAGTGTTGGTCAAAGCAGGTAAATGATTAAGAGATCATAATTGCAGTGCAGGGTGTGCTTCAGGATTGAAGCAAGACATTGTAATTGATCCATATTCTCATTTCAATTAGCACAAAGCAGCATAGGGTTTTTTCCCAGTTGGGTTCCCATGTAAATTCATTGTGTTCCTAGTGTTTTGATGGTCGCATGTTATTGCATGTGTTTCTATCATTTGTTTTCTTTTCTGCATAATAGTAGAAGGAATTTGTGTCTCTTGATTTCAGTTCAAATTCATTAGCAGTAGCAAATTTCCTGCAATTCCTACATGGTGTGAGAGCTACGGAGGACTATATAGAAACCTTGATGGAGATCTTCTCTTAGAGAAATTTTGATTTGTAGATTATTTGGTGCAAATTCTCTTCAGTGTAGGAAAAAAATCTTTCAAGGGATTGAGACTTGAGTATGCATTGGAGTATATTATAAACCCTTATAATAATAAACCCAAGGGATTGATATTATAAACCCAAGGGATTAATTCTAAAACCCCAAGTGATTCTAAACCCAAGGGAATAATATTAAACCCAAGAGATTAATATTTTAAACCAAGGTATATAAACACTAAGGTAAATATTATAAACCCTAAAATAAACATGGTCGACCATGGTTGACCATGGTTGATTTTCATATTGAGACAATCTTTGTCACAATGCGATGTTGGACCATGGTTGACCATGGTTATAAACAAAGATTTGACCAAGAGTCCCTTACATTTATAAACAAAGGGTTGACCAAGTTTGAGCATGGTTAACTATCTAATCATTGAATATAGAGGTTCACTTTATTTCACTATGTTTGAATACTTTGGTTGACTATGTTTGACTATTAATATTAATTTGACTATTTATGTGGTTCGCTATTAAAATGATTGACTATGTATGGCTATTAATGCGGTCAAATATGTTTATTTAAACCCAAATATTACACCTAATAGCATGAGCTTAGTTCACTAAGGTTGAAAATGTTTAAGTTTATTACATGAAACCTACTTTGATTCTAAATAAAGATATAAGACTTGTACATGATTATGATTGAAAAACTGAATCGCTCGTCATATATTAAACTTTCATTGTATTCGTTAGGACAATGATTGCACAATACAATATGATTTATTACATACATTTACCTTATTTGATTAAATATATAGGTTTTGTAGCATATGCATGTACAAGTCTCATATCTTTATTTAAATGTAAAGTTTCATGTAATAAATGATTTTGAATTTTTTTCTACATCACAACATTATGTAGAAACAAGGAAGAATACCTTTATATCTATAATTCTTTTATTATTAGTATTTTTTTATTATATTAATAATTTTATTTTCACTAAAAAATAGAATAGTTCAACAATCAATGAAAAAATATATTTATATGTATCATCTTATTATTAGAGTTTATTTACTATCTTAAATAATTTTATAATATTATCAAAATCGAAAAAGATATTGGAAATGTCTGTTTTTTTAAGTGATATTCTACTCATTGTTAATGATAAAAAAAAGTTATAAACATATATTAAAGAAGAGTATTAAGGTTTTCATTTTCATAAAAAATAAATTAATACTATAAAACTATTATGGAATTAAAAAGAAATTTTGAACACCAATATAATCTCATTAATTTTCAACACTAAAAAGAAATTTGCAACAGTAATATAACCTCATTAATTGTGAAAAGTTGTGACTTTTAGCGTACATATAGTGGACCTATAACTTTTAGTGTACTAATTTATTTTCATTATATTATAACTTACAAGAATTTATACTCCACACATCTCTGTATTGAAGTGTTTTAAATATAAAATTTTTAATTATATTATATTAAATAGTATTTTTATATGCTATATTATAAATAGTAAATTGAAAGAAAAATTATTACCATTATAATTATAATTTTTATATAATTATTGTTATTATAAATTTTATATAAATTAAATAATTTTTTAATTTTAATGAACATTATTAGTTAATGTTTTTCTAATTAAAATAAAAAAATAATTTTTATATAATTATTGTTATTATAAATTTTATATAAATTAAATAATCTTTTAATTTTAATAAACATTATTAG
Source organism: Pinus tabuliformis (assembly GCA_031772625.1). NCBI lineage: Eukaryota > Viridiplantae > Streptophyta > Pinopsida > Pinales > Pinaceae > Pinus > Pinus tabuliformis. The sequence goes on from CM062807.1 coordinate 690,373,059, forward strand.
TCAATGTTTTTCTAATTAAAATAAAAAAATACTTGGCAGCTTTTAACATTATTATGATTAATGCTTTTCTACTTATAATAAAAAATTACTTTACAACTCTTATTTTATATTATTATCATTAAAACATAAATTTTAGTAATTCATTAGAATATGATGAAAATATATTTATTTAATATATATTAATTGATAAATAAATAAATGTAATTTATATAAAAAGTATACATTATTAATATAGGAATTATAACTTTTTTAACTAAAAGTTTATTATATATAATGAATAATTCGATACTTTTATTAACATTTTTTTAACATACATTTCAAATAATAAAAATAGGAAAATAAGAAATTAAATATATTCACTCAATTAAGCTATTCAAAATATTTTATTTATTTTCTATTAAATACAATAATTATGTTTAATTAATATAATAATCTTTATTATTATACATAAAACCAAAACAATAGATTTTGTAATGGTAATTAAAAAAAAAGTGACATGAACTATCTACAACATGAAATGATATATTATGCTTGAAGCTGGCTAAGTCAAAGTGAACCAGAAATCCTACTCCACCACCTTGTCCTCGAAATCAAAGGCGAGCGGGCCGTCTAAGTTTACCTACGTATTTAATCAGGGACTTCACCAAATCTGCCTCATACCTACAAATAATAATGTCTTATGCAAAACATAAGCTTATAAATAAATAAATAAGGGTTTCACCAACTCTATTATCTGCAGATACGAATGGTTTAAGCAGAAACATACCCTTGGTTATAAATAGGGGTTTTTAAGCCAAAACATAAGTGGATGATAAATAAATAATATGTAACATCTCTCCCTTCTTACATAGGAAAAAGAATGTAAAAACCTTATATATATATATATATATATATATATATATATATAGAGTATATGTCCTAACCTTTGTGGTTCATTATCAGGATCTAATCCTGATGATGAACCACACAGGTTGGTTCAAAACGTCGAAACGATAAAAGCATGAATGCGATGACTCCGGAAAATAACACTACACAAAATGAAGATCGCGGAAGCCTCAAATCTACAAGTATATGTCCATTTGCATATATTATTGAACAAGATATCAAGAGTCCTAGGTATTATCTCCTCTACTACTGGCACCAAACTTCCATCGGTTCTTTTGGTTCGAATTCTGTTATTCCATAGGGTTATTATGACGAGTTTTCTTCATGGTAATTTTGTGAACCCTAATGCTAATTTTATCATTCTCAAGGGTTCCATTGAGTTCCTCGAATGGCTTAATAATGAGTAATAATTGCTTCTTTTTCTTGTAGAAATACCGTGACTTTGCTCCACATCCACAAGTATAATAACTTCGAACTCTAGGTTATTAGTTCTCTCTCCTTTCCACAAATTTCTTTAGAAACTGGACAATTGTTTACCTTGCTCATTTTCCTCGCATGTACACTTCAGTGGTAATAGGGTCTTTATTTATGAACAAAAGCTTACTAGAGAGTGTCAAGGGTTTTGCTTTTTCTGCAACAACTACATGTTCTTATTACTTCTTTTTATTCCTGGTTAGGTCCTTCACACCGTGACGACCTTCAAACTTATTCATGGTTCTTAAATGTTATACTAGCGTTCTAAGACAAACTGCTATATTGGTTGAGAATACTTATTATTATTAATGGCATGGCCCATTTTATTATACTACTTGCTTCACTTTCTCGGGCCTTGTTGTTTGGAAACACAAGGGTTTTTTTTCCTCCCTTTGAGGGTTCATATTATTACACTATTAATTAATTATTTTGATGTCTAAGAGGTCTGGAATACTTTCATCTTTTCTTTTTCCAGACAATAGTTTTTAAATCGCTTTGTAATCACAATATGACTATTATCATTATACCACTCCCATTCAAAATCATTATTTTCTTTTCGTTATAGTGAAATGAGGCTCAGGCATTTTTTTCCTTAATCTTTTCTAGGCAATAGCATATTCATTCTCTTTGCATCTCACCAATTATACAAATTTTCCCTTTCTATTGCATACTATAATTGTTTATTTTAAAACTCCTTCAAAATAATGTTTTATACACACACACACACACACACACACACACACATACTCTGCTTGAACGTATAGAGATGCGTTGTTGGTCTTCTAAGAGTTTTTAGAGGTATTAACATCTTTATTTTCAAGAACACAATTATTGTAGTTTAAATTTAATGTGAGATATATATGTGCATACATACATACATAGACCAGGAGCCTAGTCAAGCCTTGTAATGGGGGAATTCTTTTGGTCTTCTGGGCCCTAGCCTTCCTCTATTCAAGACTGCTTCTACTTGGCTTAGGAACAAAGTAATTTTTTTCTACTAGCTTGCACATCTAACCGGAACACAAACTAAAGCCCCTCCCTTAAAAATAAATATAAATGTATGTGTACATTATATCTATATCTATATCTATATATATAGATATATATTTCCTTCTAGTCTACAATTTCTAACACACATCTTCTGACACCAATAAGCCTCGCAATTAGTTTTATGTCAGTGTATAAATATTTAGTCTTACCATATCGTATTCTATTTAGTGGACTAACCGGTCAATCATTTTACCTTGTATTTATCATATTTACATGGTTTTCACTCAGAAAATTCCCAAGAGGAATTCCTCACTAACCTGTTACTGCTGTCAGTGACCAGCGGGCTTCTTCCCTAACGTCTAAGAACCTTCATTTTCTGACAACAAACAAAGATAACCAAGAAACAACTACATATTCTAATATACATACATTCATTCTAATTAGTTAGTAACCATAAAAATCATTATCTATCTACGATTCTAGAACCATAAACTTTCAAAATAACTTTATGTCATATATTTCTTTTTAAACAATCTCCACAATGACATTTTAGATATTCACAAACTCAACTATTGATATACTTATCTAAGAATTCCTCTAGGAAATAGGTTAAAAGCTTCCATGTTCCTCCCAACCTTGAATGAACTCTTTGTTGGTTCCCCCCAAGCTCCACTACTATGAAGGTCTCCTCCTAAACTCTTAATAGCATCCTACTAATCTTCTAATTTCAAAACCAATTTTTCTCTCCCACTCGTTTATATTTTAAATAAATTGTCTTTATCTCCCACAATTCTTTTTCTTTTACAAATTCCACTCTTTCACATTATCTCTAGTTAGTGATCTGCCTCTACCAAAAAATTATTCTCTCTTTGCTTTTTTGTTGACTAATAGTGGCAAAGAAGGTTTTTCTTCCTTTTTGTTTCTGCCCCTTTGGGCATAACTGATGTCAACCATTCTTCCTCACAATTGTGAGTTAATCTCACATGTTAGTGTTTAACATATTTCTAAGAGAGTTAGCATGCAAAACAAATTCATTCTTTTAACTTATCAAAATAAATATTTACATCAATATTCCTATTCATTTATCCCTCTTATTTTTCAATGGAGTAATAAATAAATTTCAAGTCACAAAGTAAATTTCCAGGGGTATTACATGGAAGATGAAAGTGAACCCATTGTTTTCCTCCTAGAGCAACTGACCCTGACAATGAGAGATTGTATGCAGAGAAGCCTTCCATTTATCGATTTCTTGTTGGTTGTATCTCCCACGAATTTCATGATCTGTGAATTCTACAACAAATGGAGTGATCTAGGTGTTGAACATCAAAGGTTCCACATCATAAAATACAGGAATAGTGATGGACACTCATTTTTTTTGCATTCCCATGAAGTCGGTATGAAATAAGCACGACTTATTTTAGGAACCATGCGGATTCTGCGAAATTGTGGGAAAATACGATAATAAATATGGGATAATGCTTAATTATTTGGTGTAAGGCGACATATATTGTCTCCTATGTTGATTTCATGGATGTCTAGGAAGACAGTATAACCTGCAGAAGACACTATAACCTGCGCTAGTGAGTTAGTTGTGTAGATGACATAGAAAACCTCTTCTCACATCAGGGCCTCTGAAGCTAAAAACACTTCATAGCTGGTTTTTGCAGCGCCTCCTACCATTTTTGTTGAACAAACAGAAGGGTGAGAAGGGGCGTTCAATGATGACATCCATTTAGAATTCGTCCAATTTTTAGCAATGAAGCAAAAATTAAAAGCTCGTGACCTCTCATATAGGCTCCCTTCTAAGACATTTGAATAAATAATGCTCTTTATTCACACTATTCAGACAAATATTTGAAGTAAATCATTGTTTAGTGTTTTTTTCATTGTTTTTGGTTCATTGTTTTTCTTACTTTCTTTGCATGAAAATAAAATGATATTTCATGAATAACATGAAAATTGATTTAATAACTTCATACATAATTCTTATGCATTTCTTCCCCAACCACTTCTCCTTCCCTGTTACTTCTCCTTCCGTACTCGTCCTTATCATTTTTGGTTCCCTGTTACTCCTCCTCCTCCCTTGTCTTCCCATCCCCTCTGACTTCTACTCTATCATTTTGATCATTTATTTATTAACTTAGTGCATGATGCTTATGCATTTCTTCCCCTTCCACTTCTTGTTCCCTGCTACTTGTCCTCCCTGGTCTTCCCATCCCCTCTCACTTCACCTCTACATTTTCAATCACTAATTTGGTAACTTAGTGCATCAGTCATATGAATTTCTTCCCCTATCACTTATCATTCCATGTTATTTATCCTCCTCTATTTTCTTATTCCTTGTCCCTTCTCCTCTACCTTTTCAATCATCAATTTATTAACTTAGTGCATGGTGCTTATGCGTTGCTTCCCTTATCGCTTCTTATTGCATATCACTTCTCTTGTCCTATATGCCCATCCCCACTTCTCCTTTTCCTTTTCAATCATTGGTTTAGTAACTTAGTGCATGGTGCTTATGCATTGTCCCCCTGTTAGTTTTTATTATCAGTTACTTCTCCTCCCCTGTCTGTTGGCATAGTCTAATGAGTTAATAATTTTGACTTCATTTTTCAAGCCCTCCACTAGTGGAAACCACCCTCCAACCCCCCTCTATTGACTCACCATGGGGCATTTCCATCTCCATCTCCATATCTGAAATAGTCTTCATATTTGTTGTTGACTCTATTTTCCTCACATCAAGTAAGAGACAACATTTTCCAATCATCCACCATCTAAATTAAATATTATAGCTGCAAATGGAGGGAATTTGAGCAGATATTCCCACATTCTGAGCCATTTCTCATCCCCTGTTTCAATGTCCAACCTACTTGACACCCCTACACCCTTGGTGGAGTTGAATTTTGGAGCACCTACAACTTGATGGGCCTCTAACCACATGAGTGGAGGTCGACGCACCCAAGAGAAACAAAAAGTTTTTTTTGAGGACTTGTTTTTGAATTATTGCTTGCTTGTTATTTTGAGGATTTGTTTGTTATCCATCCTTTTTTGTGTTTCATGCTTCAGTTTATTTATATGACCATGGGAGAGGGTCCTCCATGTAAAACCATTCCAATGACCTAGTCATGTTTTAAACTCCTAATAAAGGTTAACTTCTCCTGAGATTTCACACATAAGTTCGATTATGTTTTTGGATATTAGAATATGTTTTTGAATATCAGACTATGGGTAATGTTGACATAACTATTCCCCATCACCAAAAAAATATTTGCACGGGATATTTTAGATTATTTTCAGGAGTCTTCCTGAATTTATTCCATACGAAAATATAGATTCCAAGGCATGTAAGAACCCTTATAGTATAGGAATTCATCTCGTTAATGGAAATAAATATAGACCTTAAAATCTAGTACTATAACTTGAAACATATGGTAGTTCATTCTATGTAAATAAATAGGTCCTCTTGAGTATTAGTGGACTTATAATGATATTAATTCTCTGTTTTTGTTAAGAAATAATGACATAATAAAATAAATGGAAATATTTTATGAGAAAACGTTACAAACTTATTAGAATTAAGCGTTCTTATCAAGTATGTCATAGAAACAACAAATAAAGGATGGATCAATTTGGAGAGACTACAATAACTGCAAAGGTTTTTTCTGGTTAATCATTGAAACTTGACGATTCCCAACCATTTAGGCCTTCAAAGGATGACAAATTCCCTAGCAAAAAATATCTTTACAAAATACTAGTTTTCAAGCATTGAGAATTCACTAATAAAGAAACATGAAGTTTTAACAAAATGATTTTTTTTATGCTTTCTATTGTGTTTTGAAGACTCAATCAATGAAAATAAGAATGAATTCAATAATTCTTTATTTTATAATGAAATACAACAATCTAAATTGCAAAATCATGTTCAATACCTAATTATCTAGAGGAAATTTCTCTATCTTAATAGGTAAGATGCACGAAGGACATATTAAATACATATGCCTTCTTCATAATAAGATTTGATTATCTAAATTGACTATCTGATTTCCCATACATCACTTACAAAATATTATTCTTTGAAATTTGTCATACATTTGCTATATGAATTGCAGATACTGCAACAAATGAACACTTGGAAAATAAGTTATGTCTGCATTCCCCCAGATTTTGAATATCACACTTAAAGTTGCAAACGTAGAAATCTTATTTTCGAAAGGATAGTTCAAACGTTGGTAGGGTTTCAAACTTCCCAAATATTTCGTAATGGTGGTTGGAGTTCCACTATTAACAAGATCCAATGTATTGAATCCTTGGCATCTACTATTATCTAAAATCCTAAGATTTAATGTTCAAGCTATGTATTATTAAATTTAGAATAACTGTGATTAGGATCATGATACCCAGTTTGATATATGACCCTTATCTCATAGAATGATTTCTTAATCATTTGGAAAAATAAAATAATAATTAGAGGACATAAGCACCAGAAAGGACAATAGCTTCTAAACATAGCGTTAAAGTATTGACCAGGTTTCCATTATAGTTGTGGTCTGCTTTGGCACCCAAATGGTAGAAGCCTTAGGAAGACAAAGTGTAACAACCTTCATTAAAAATTCATGTGATAAACTTAATAAAGAAAAAAATAAGACCAATTTCATGGGACATGTATTCCAAGCTGAATGTTGGGAAAAAACGTAGTGATGGGGATCATTGGTGATTAATTAATGGCTATAAAAATTGGCAAAGGAAATGGAAAAGGATTTGAAAAGGAAAAGAGTCATTAATTGGCATTTTATTTATGAAAATAAAGGAAAATATGAGAAAAGGAAGGTGAAAGGTCATAGGTTGCATGTGAGGAGGAAATTTAAGGAAAATAATGGAAATTGAAGAAAATAGAGACCTGAATGATAAAAAGGCTTATGAGGATCAGTTCATAGCTTTTTGTCAATTCAACCTTTTGTCAATTTTACTTGCATCTCTCTCTTTATTCTCTCTCTCTCTCACTCTTGCACACTTAGAGAAATCTTGGAGCATTCTTCGATCACATTTGATTTTGAGAAAGAAGGAAAAGGAAAGTAACAAAGCACAAGGGGACAAAGAGATCAAAAACTACAATTAGATTAATTTGAAGGTACCGAGTTTCATGTATGGTTTACTTGCTAGTTTTTGCATGAATGGTGTATGCATGTGGTTATTTGGTTATGATATGTCATTGGCATGGAGGATTGCCTAGACTGACAATGGTTTTTCCTAGCCTTTCCATTTCCTAGATAGCCATGGCGTTGTGGGTTTTTCCTTTAGTTTTCTAATTGGTGCTCATGTTCCTTATGGTTGTGGGTTGAGTTACTAGTTCCTGGAAGCGTTGGTTGGAAAATTTCTCTCGAAGTAATGGAACAACTTGGGTTGAGTTACTAGTCTTAGAAGCCTTGGTTGGACAAACACTCTGGAGCCCTTGGTGGGTTGAGTTACTAGTCCCGGAGGCTTGGCTGGAGAAACGCTCTGGAGCCTTACAAGAGATGTAGGTTGAGTTACTAGTCCTAAATTCATGTTGGAACAAATGATCTAGAGCCATGGACAACCTGGGTAAAGACCGATTTGGTGATGTTCAGTGATGTCCAACCATGAGATGGAATCATTGGTTGAGGGTTGAGGCAGTTTTCCTGTGGAAGCACTGGTTTGGTTTTATTTTGATTATTTCATGAGATCCATTCATACTTGGAATATGGTGTGGGGGCGATTGGTTGAAAGAGAGATTTGGTTCAGCCCAATATATGGTCAGGTGGTACATGGAACTCCCTAACTTGGTTGGATTTCACATCTGGTAATAAGAGTTATTTCCTCTTGTATTTCATCAGCAATTATATTTGTTTTTATGTGGATTTGATGGCTGGTTTATCATGATGTATATATTGTTCATTTACTAGTTATATGTTGGTCATGAGTTGTATAATGACTATGGATCTTGATGTGTTTTTGTTGATTTAAGAATGGTTAATGAATGTATGAAATACTAGATGTTAATGCATCTAGTATGATAGGGAATTAGACCTTCTTGAATATTCTTCGATAAGTATGAGACCCCTATGTTCTGATATGTAATTATGACCTGTAGACTACATGTTCATGATGTTTTTGACAAAACATCTATCATGGTTAGGGCTGGTTTGGTCAATTTATTGTCTAAGTTTTGTAAGGAAGGCCTTGTCCTTGTGTCATTCATTGTTCTGGAATTTTTCATCAATTTCTTGGTAGTGCTCTAGAGACTAGCTCTAAAAAAGTGCCTCAGATCTCATGGTCGCAGGCATAAAACTAAGTGAGAAAGACTGTAGTCACTCCTTTGCAATATTATGCATGTGACTAGAAGGCTACATTCGAATTCCTGCAATATTGTGCTAGTGTTTGGGAGTATGACACTGAGAAAGACGTTTAACTCAAGGTTCGGCACCTAGTGTGACACCTGTTACACTAAAATTTGTCACCATGACTATTTGCAGTCAGTATGGCTCCATCAACTGTCATACTGTCCTCCTTGGCAAGTCTTATACCTTTTCTCCTCATGTCAAACTCCAAGAAAGAGAGAAAGTCCTTAAAAATCAATATAACTCTGGTTACGCAGTTTCTCTTAACCTTACCTGCGTGTACGCACCTCAAGTTCACAATACCTGCGTACTTGTACGCTCTGTCTGTAAAGGGGTGGGTGCGTACTCTTGTAAAGGTCAAAAGGCACGAGTTTTACTTCAAAAAAGTTACTTGTGGTCGAATCTAGAGCATTCTAGAAGATGGTTTGACGTGTATTGAGCGCCTCCAGATGGTTCATGCATTCCAAAGAAAGAGGAACTTATCCCATCAAGAGGGGAGCTATCCCATTGAAAGAGGGGCTTATCCCATTGATGGTGGACCTGATTAACTTCCTCCAAAGCATTATAAATACAGGCATTGGGCCAGAGGGAGGAGAGGTTGAACGCTGAACATTCCTAAGGGTAGATGCTGCTGAAATTAGGACTCCCTTATAGAGCTTGAGAGGAGAGATTCCTATCCTTTCTTAGCTTCATTTGGAAGTGGGTGAGCTGATCAAAGTAAAGGAGAACTCTTGCTGGACCCTGGGAGGGACCTGCACAACACCAAGGCACTGGTTGTAATGGTTTCTTTTGTTTCCAATTAATACAATTAAGTTCATTTTTCTCAACAAGTTGTTATATATAATTTGTTTCATATACTCCTTGGTCTTTATGATGAATATGTTTTATTATATGAGTTATTTAGGTGCTATGTAATCGTTTGCTTGTTAGTGAATGCAGGTTTCAAAGAGAAGGAGGAGCTCATCTGGATCGGAGAGGCTTGGCTGCTACAAACAACGTTGGACTAAAGGTATGCTTTAAACACCTGGTTGCTTGTATTTTAAATGCATATTTAGGGAAAGATAGTGCTTGATTGTCTTGTTTGTCACTAGAAAGCCTTAGCTTCTAGGGAGGTCGGTTTTGTCCGCAAAATTGACTCTTTCCACATGACAAAATGGCGACTCCACTAGGGAATCCATGGATTTGATTGATTTCTCTTTTGTTTGATACTTTGATTTGAGAAAATTCGATTTCTTTCTGGTTTTTGACTGATTGATTGTGAATTTGGGTGGAATAGCTTAGGGTTAAGTTAGTTTTTATTTTTTCTTGGTTTTGAGAGCAGTACGCACCCTCTGCGTTAAGCACAGTGCGTACCTGTACGCATTGCAGCTTTGTACACAGAGCGTGGCCGCACCTGTGCAAACAGGCTGCCTGCGTACCCTGTCAAAAGTTGAGAAAATTCCATTTTTTCCTTTTTTACCCATTAGATTTTGTTTATAATTTGTTTTTACTGCCCAGATCCACTGGTTACCTGTCAGAGGTCTTCATCTAAGCTTGTTTCGTTAGCATCAAGGGTTTTAGTGAAGTTCATAGAAGTTCTAGCCCTAGGTTTGATTTTTGTATTGGTCTTGTAGTGACTTTGGCTTTAGAAGTTGTAAAAACCTTGGATATCCCTAGTCTTTTCAGTCTTCTTAGGAGTCGGACCTTTCGTAAAATCCACCTTTGTGAGAAACCTACCTTTGTGTTGTCTCTTTGCAGGATTTCGAGAAGGCTTGTCTGTTAAGCTGTGAATTTCATTCTTAAGAAAAAGAACAAAAGATTTTGATTTTTGTTTTTGGCTGGTTTATGATTCTGCATGAACTAGTCCTTGGTTGAATTGTAACTGAGTAAAACATCCTGGAATTATATTTTGTAGGCTTTTACCTCATTAGATTTGCTTTTAGGTAAATTTCTCTTAGATTTGCTTTTAGGTAGAATTGATTTGATTGTCATAGATTTTTTAAAATTGATTTTTGGTTAAGTAGTTTTACATGCTTTGTTAAAATAGGAAAAATACAAAAATATCTTTTGAAGAAAAGTTTGTTTTAGTAGCATTTGAAGTCATTGAAAAGAGAAAGGAATTTTCGTGAAATAATTAGTGGTCATGTGTTGTATGCTTTGGAAAAGATAAAGAGATTGTTTCTTTGATTTTCATTGCCAAGAAAGTTGTCTTTATATAAATTTTGCATTCTCTAACTCTCTTAGCTAGGGAATTCATTGAAAAAGAAAAATAGTTTAAATCATCTTAGGTGCATCTTTTTAGTGGATTTGAGTCGAGTCTACACACCATCAGTTTCATCTCCACTACCTTTTGTCCTAAAGAAAAGCCATAAAAATTAACGCTTAAAGTAAAATTAACTTAGTAACTTTTTATTTACTAGGGCTCTGAAACACCAATATAGATCAGGCTAGTGTCTTGGAGTAGGAGAGTAATTAACTCTCCAAGACAGCAAAACCAAACAAGTAGCTCATCTTGTGGTAGGATAAATCCAATAGTTACATTTATGCTCTGGGAAAGCTCCTCTTAAAGGAGAATCACGAGATCATGTCCGAACCAGTGAGGGGATCAATCCTCCTTCATTGGGAACAACGCCAGATACGCACGTACTACAAATGGTAAACCTCGAATTGACCATTGTCGAGGAGCCTGGGGTCACTTGTCGGTAAACCTTGGATTATTGTCAAGGAGCCGGCAAGGGGATTGAGCTTGTTACTGTGCCCTTGCGTGCTATCGAATCGTAGACTGTTCCGCCAGGTATATTTGTTGCTGTTGGTGACCTTAGTGACTATTATCTTTAGGGTTCTACCCAAAGTGACGGTGGAGGGAAGATCCCATTGTACCTGGAGTAGACGTCGGCTAGACTCACTTGGATTTTCTGGGGGTTCACTTCACTCGAGACGGTTAAAGTGGAGGAACTTGTGCCAGTCTATTCATTAAGTAGGTTGCCGGGGTAACTGTTCCACCCGCCACTTCTGTACTGAATTCGGCGATGTTGGATTTCATCACCAACTAGTGTTTTCGGTCTGGAAGGTTACTATTTGTGTATGGTTTGACGCCCTAGATTCTTTAGGCGTTTGATTTGAATTTGTTTGGTTCTTTAGAGACTTTAGGCGGTTTGCTTTGAGATTTTACTTTGTTTGCGTGTGCAGTAGTTAAAAGTTTTTAACTGTGGCTGAATTACCGAGACAGTCCCGTAGACTTCGGGGCCAGTCTCCTGAGATTGTAACCGTGGCTGATTTGTTGAGGAGGTCTCGTAGACTTCGGGGCCAACCTCCTGAAGAAGTTCCGGGTCATTACGAAGGTTTGAAAGTCCTCGTAACTCCTAGTGGCAGTAAAGTAGGTTCACCTGAAGAAGGAGAGTCTTCGTTGGTAGTTCATCCTGATTACCAAACTCTAGAAACAGGTTATAATCCTGAAGCTATTACAGTTTCCGAGCTTGCTGGTAGTTTTTCATCTACTAGTGATATAGGCGAAGAACCTGAGATATCTGAACCTGTTACTCCAACTTGTAGTGCTCCTGATTCACCTAGGGTAGAAAGAGTCATCACCGAAAATCTTCCTTCTGGTTTGATAGCTATTGAAGAACTTGCTCCAGAAGAAGAAATAGGCGTCCCTATCCCTGAAAATCAACCTACTATTGATCTAAGGGAGCGTGAATCCATTTTTTACAGTCCACCTAGAAGTACTACTTGGTATCTTTCTTTAACTAATTATTTGGACAACTCAGGGTTAAGTTTTTCTCCACCTGGTGCTCCTTATCCACCTGGAGGTATTTATACTCCTGTAAATATGTCAGGTCAGTCGTCCATGTTTACTCAATCGCCTGAATCTTTTTTGTACGGCGGTCCTTCTGTTCCCTCTGGGTATCAGTCACTTTCTGGTACTTTTGCGGGAGCATCTCCTCAACCCATTGAACATGGGTTATTAACTGGAAACAATTGTAATAAACCGTTGAGCGTAGGAGACATTTATATGATGTCAGGTTCAATTCCCAGTTCTCAACCTCAAGGTGGCTAGTTACCGCTTGGGGGGCAGCCCCAATTAACGCCTAGAGGGCAACCTCAAGGTACACAAATTGCGTCTGGGGGGCAACCTCAAGGACAGTATGTACCCGTGGTGCAGTACATTCCTCAAGGTCAACCCCAGCCTTAATATGTACCCCAAGGTCAACCTCAGTATCAATTTACACCTCAAGGTCAACCCCAGTATCAGTACCTACCTCAAGGGTATCTACCCCAAGGTCAGTACTCGAGTCAAGGTTACCAACCACCCCAAGGTCAATCTTATGTTCAAGGTACGGGAAATGTACCTTTCAATTATCAATCCTACCCTCAATCCGGTTATGGATCTCAATATCCTCAACCTGTTATGGGTTGATACCCCGGAATGAACATAGTGTGGGATCCATCACAAGTTCAACAGGTGTTGCAGCCAAGTGTACAGTTGTCATCTCAAACTGGACAACCGTTAGTTTCTGGTTCACCCCAGCAACCGATCCAGTCTAATATTCAAACTTCTGTACCTTCGGTAGTTTCTCAGTCTAGGCCTATTGCACCTAGTACTCCATCTCAAACGACTGCTGCAACTACTGCAACATCTGTTCAATCTACCCCACTTACTTCTGGAGTATCGACAGCTCCGGTTTCTATTGTCTCTGTATCTACTCCTCAGACATATTTACCATCGTCTGGATCTATGATTCAAACTACAGTTTAGATGCCTATAGGACAACCTGGTTTGAGTACGGTTGTCACAAGTCAACCACAATTCACTTATCAACCGTACCAGGGACAGTACCAATACGGGCCTGCTGTCCAGCAGCCAGTTTACCAGTATCAACCGTATCCTGGGTACACTTATCAACAACCACAACAACCCCAGTACGGTCCGGTTAATCCTGGTTTTCCAGGAGGATACAATATCCCGAACACGATTCCTATTCCTAGTTATCCTGGATATCCTCCTCCTGGGACTGGTCTTGTGACCCAGAGTTTTAGGGATCCTAATCAGCAATTACCGTTTATCGCAACTTTGGATTTACCAGACTTGTCGCGCCTAACGAATGATCCAATAAATTATCTTCCGTTTTGGCCGCCAATGCCAAATAAGTTTCCCAGTGACATTCCCAAGTTCGAAGGTAAGTCTGGAGAGGACCCGTCGAATCATGTGATGACTTACCACCTCTGGTGTGCCTCTAATTCCATCTCGGATGATTCGATCCGCTTACGTCTTTTCCAGCATACTCTCATTGGTCTTGCGGCCAAGTGGTACATTGAGTTACCACGGGCCTCTTTTTACAATTTTAGCCAGTTAGCTACCTCGTTTTTAACTCATTTTCAGTTGCCAGTCAGATATGATAATGGCACGGAGTTACTAACTTCATTAAAACAATCGACGTCCACATATATTTCCGATCATATTCATGAATGGAGACGTCGAAGGCGGTTAGTGAAATTTTTTATCCCGGACCAGATCTTAGCTGAATGGTTTGTTAAATCATTGTTACCGAAGATTACTGAAGACGTAGCTAAGGCCGGAGTAGTTATTGAGGAGCAAGTGATTGCTCAAGCGCAGTACCTTGACTTAGTTTATACTCAGTCAGGTACGTTACACGAAAAGATCCCAGATCTTCCTAAGTCAAATCAAATCGCTGCTGCTCCTTCAGGATCTCATGCTGCTGATGGCATGATTGGTACGGTGAATACTAAAAGTAAGAAGAAGTCTTCAAAGAATTCTTCTCCTATTATAACCTTACCAGACTCCCCGACAGGAGAATCTTCTGCTGAAGTTTCCGTCGATATTCACGCTGTAGAGTCATCTACGGCTAAATCAAAATCCAGTGGGAAAAAGAAAGGCAAGAAGAAGAATAAAGTAGACAAAACTCCAAAGGAGAAAACTGAAAAGTCGGAAACCAATGACGAAAAGCGCAAACCTCGTTATCCTTGTCTTATTTGTGAATAGGAACATTTTACAAGAGATTGCCCTCATCGGGCAGAGGTTGTGAAAATCGGCAAAGGTTCCCCAATTCCTGCTGTTTTGAAAGATCCATTTCCAAAGCAGGAGAGTAAGATGATAGGTTCTTCCTCGAGTGCCAGTGAAGAACCCATATTGATGATGTCTCATGTAAGGATTGCGACTCGATCCCAAGATTATGGTAGTAAAAGTCCTGTTGATGGCAAAGAAGCAGAATCTTCTCATTCTAATCCATCAACCTCAGCTCCCAGTTCCGATCCACTACAGATCGAGAAACCTAACCCGGACTTAGTAATCAAACCGCCCGCCAAGCGTATACTTCGAAAGTCTGCTTTCAATCCACATGCGAGAGCGGCCCAGAATTATAACATTGTTGAGGACTTAGCTATTTCACCCTCAGCAATGTCGGCTTTGGAAGTGCTGCAATCATGCCCAGCACAGCGCAAATTACTTTTGTCGGCTATAGGATCTGTTGATGTTCAGGACCCGAACCTAATAATCTTTGATCTAGAAAATAATACGCCGCGTTTACCTCATCAAATGGCTTTCCAGATCCCAGTGATAGTCAAAAACAGGCCTATTCATCGGACTGTAATTGATGAGGGAGCTTCCACGTGTATTATGTCGATACAGTGTTGGAGATCGCTTGGTTCTCCTTCACTAAATCAATCCCTGACAATTCTTAAGGCCTTTGATGGCCGTGGGTTTCATCCGTTTGGCATTCTACATGATTTTCCTATAGGGGTTGAAGGAAAAACCGTTAGACTAGATGTGGAGGTGGTTGATGCCCCTCTAGACTACAACCTTCTCTTGGGTCGAAGTTGGTCTTACGCTATGACAGCGGTCGTTTCATCGGTCTTCCAAGTAATAAAGTTTCCACATAATGGCAAGATCGTAACAATAGATCAGCTGGCTTACTTTTCATCTGACCCAGCCTCTTCAGAGAGTATTCAGCATGTCGGTAAAACGACTATCCCTTATAAGGATGTTGGAGTAGGATTAGTTAAAGATTCCGGTTTACTGGGAACTTTTCCTTTTCCTCCAATCAACGCATTGTCTTCGTTTGCATCCATTCGTATGATTACATCAGACACTATTGTTTATGACGATCCTTGGATCGTTCCTTCTGAATCTGAGATAGACTCATTTGGTGATGCTATGCCTTTGAGTCCATATGAAATTGCCTATGAAGCCGTGCAGTCTTTTACCGACCCGCGTTCAACCAAAATCGACCAAATGAATGTGGTCCTTGAGGAATCACTTTTCACGTCAACCTCGGAGTTAATAGTGTTTCCCGAAGTTGTGTCATCTGACGAGCAACTTCGTGAAGTCCTGTGTGTAGACGATTTACTGTGGGACGATCTCCATCACAGATCTTCGTTTTTACCTGAGGATGATCGTTTTGAAAATGATTTCTCATCAATCTTTACAGCCGAATATGTCAAAGAAGCTCAGAATCCAATGAAACATCCTGATTCAGAGCTGAATTTGGGAAACATCTCTCAAACTATTCCCATTGACATTTCGGTTAAACCTGGAATTGTTGAGAACATTCATATAGGTGCCTCGTGTACAGATGACGAAATTCAGACATACAAGGCCCTATTTCAAGAATTCCGCGACGTGTTTGCCTGGTCCTATGAGGAAATGCCAGAAATTGATCTCGCGATTGTTGTCCATGAGATCAAGACTTACTCGGACGCTAAACCCGTCCAGCAACGTTTGCGTCAAATTCACCCACGAAAAGCGGCTGCAATTAAAGCAGAAGTTGAGAAGCTGTTGAAAGCAGGTTTCATTTATCCGATCCCGTTAACGGATTGGGTATCGAATATTGTTCCGGTTAACAAAAAACAAGGAACAATAAGAATATGCATCGATTATAGGGATATTAATCGAGCTTGTCCAAAGGACAACTACCCAACACCCTATATCGATCAAATAATTGACGATTGTGCCGGAAGTGAAATATTTTCCTTTATGGATGGTTTTTCCGGTTACAATCAAATCAATATTCTACCTGCCGATCAACCAAAAACGGCTTTCATTTGTCGATGGGGGACATTCGCTTATTGAAAATTGCCTTTTGGGCTTAAGAATGCCGGAGCAACTTTTCAAAGGGCGATGTCTTATGCGTTTCATGACATCAAACACATTGTGCAACCACATCTCGATGATTTGCCTGCTCATTCATTACATCGGGCTGAGCACCTTGTCCATTTACGAGCAATCTTCATGAGGTGTAGGCATTATCGTATTCGGTTGAACCCACACAAATGTGTCTTTTGTATAGAAGTGGGACGATTGCTAGGATTTGTAGTTTCGAAAGCCGGTATTTGTGTCGATCCCTCAAAGGTAGAAGCTATCATCAAATTGCCTCCTCCTTCGAGTCTTCGCCAACTCCAAAGTTTGCAGGGGAAAGCAAACTTTTTACGACGATTCATTCCTAACTACGCCGAGGTTACAAAGGGTTTTACACGGTTTTTGAAACAGAATGCTCAATTCTCTTGGGATGAGATAGCTCAGAAATCTTTTGATGCACTCAAGCACGCGTTGACCCATGCACCGTTGCTGCATCCTCCCAACTACAACCAGGATTACTTTTTGTATCTCGCCACCTCCCATTCCACCATTGGAATGGTCTTAGTTCAGGAAGATGAATTCGAAACAGAACATGTGATATATTACCTTAGTCGGACGTTAAATCCAACTGAGCTAAAATACTCACATGTGGAGAAATTGGCACTGGCAGCCGTTCAAGCTGTCCAGCGTTTTCGTCACTACATTTTACTCCGTAAAACTACAGTCATTTCGGATTGCAACCCTATGATCTACATTTTGACTAAACAATTGCTAGGGGCAGGTACTCCAAATGGATTGTTATCCTGCAGGAGTTCGACTTGGAGTTTGAGAAATCTAAGTCTAAGAAATCTTTAGTCTTTGCAGAGTTAATGTGTGACTTTCCGCGTGCTGACACAGAAACTGTGGCAAAGGAGCCCATTGCGGACGAATCTTTGTTTCTAATCAGCACTTTAGATCCGTGGTATGGGGATATAATCGTCTATCTCCAGACCCAATCCTTTCGGCCCGAAGTTTCAAAGTCGGAACGTCGGAAAATTCGATTCCAGTCCCAACAATACAAAATTATTGGAGATACTCTTTATTGTCGTGGGGCGGACTCTATTTTTCAACGTTGCTTAACTCACGAAGAGGCTGAAAGGGTTCTAAATGACTGTCACTCTGGAGCGTGTGGTGGTCATATGTCTGGGTATTCCACAACCCAAAAGATATTGTGCGTTGGCTACTTCTGGCCGTCCTTGTTTAAAGATTGTATTACTGCGGTCCGAAAATGCCACAACTGTCAAGTGTTTGATCGAAAGATGCGTGCTCCACCTGCTCCTCTCCACCCTATAATTTCCGTTGGTCCTTTCGCCAAATGGGGTATCGATTTTATTACATGTAACCCTCACTCGGCCGGGGGGCATGCGTATATCATCCTTGCGGTTGATTATTTTACTAAGTGGGCCGAGGCGATGCCTACATTCGAGGCAAACGGCAAGACAGCTGCAATTTTCGTGTTAAATCACATAATTGCTAGGTTTGGTGTCCCACAAGCGATAATCACTGACCATGGGCGCCATTTTCGAAACATTATGATGACAGAACTTACAGGCCAACTTGGTTTGCGTCACGATAGCTCAACTCCTTATTATCCACAAGCGAATGGTCTGGTTGAGTCCATCAACAAAGTTTTAGTTATCATGATCCGACGAATCATTGGTATTCATCGGTCGAATTGGCACAACATGTTATTTTTAGCGCTTTGGGCGTACCGAACCTCAGTGAAAACATCAACAGGGTTCACTCCTTTCCAACTAGTTTATGGTTTGGAAGCTGTGCTGCCCATTGAATGCGAAATCCCGTCACTGCAAATGGCCATCGAATTACTTCCAGCTACTTCCGAAGAGGAGAAGCGTTTATTATACTTAGCTCAATTAGATGAGACTCGACGTGATGCTGCATTGGCGATCGAGACTCACGCAAAACGTATGAAAGCTCAGTATGATCGAAATGTGACCCCTCAAAATTTTTCGGAAGGAGACCTAGTGCTATTATATGATCAAGCTAATGATAAATTAGGTGCTGGAAAATTCATTCCTATGTGGCATGGGCCCTATATTGTCAAGCAAAAGCTAGCAAAAGGGGCCTATGAGCTGGTAGACTTTGATGGGGACTCTTTGGGTAAACCCAGAAATGGACTTTACTTAAAGAGGTATTATGCTTAAATGATGGGTATGGAGATTTTAGTTAGGTTATGTTTTTCTTTCTAGCTGGTGTGTTTGTTAGTTTAGACAGTGTGCTTAGTTTAGAGAGTGTGTTTTTCGTCGTTATTCTGCTTACCTTGGTTTTACTCTTGATGTTTGCAGATGTCGATGCCTCTCCAAACATACATTGGATTCGCTAATGGTGCTTGTCGTAGTACACAGAATATCTCTTCCGCAGCTTGGGTTATCTATTCGCCCTCTGACAAGTTAGTTTCTATGCATGGGGTGAGCCTCGGTCAAACAACAAACAACATTGCAGAATACAGTGCAGTGATTGAGTTATTGTTTGAATCTATTTCATTTGGGATTCGGAGTTTGATAGTGAGGTTATATTCTGAACTCGTTGTATTACAGCTTAATAGAGTGTATGCCATTAGAAATCCAGTGTTATTAAGGTTATTTTTTAGAGTGCATCTCTTGGAACGTGAGTTTGATTACATTGAATATCAGCATATTCCAAGGTCTTTAAATACATTAGCAGATGCAATTGCTTCTCGAATGTTAAATAGACATTTGCAATAATCATACATGTAAATTTAAAAACATTTCATTACACATGTTTAACAAGATAAGCCGGTAATAATGATATATATAGATAAGAGTGTGTCAAAAATACATCATCTTCGATCATAGGTTGAAAAACACCTTATGATCGGCAAAAATGGTAAGTACAAAAAACCAAAATGTCACATGTGTCTACAAAACGACCATCCAATCACTGGTGATGATCTCTATATGACACCACTGCACGGGCTACCCTACACAAGAACCTTCTAAAAGGTCCTGGGACTGTGCCTACATAGCGCTGAAGCCTGATAGGAATATCATCTATGGTAGTCTCTGGTATATCTGCTGTAAGACGCTCTAGATCATGTTCCAACTCAGCTAAAGTCTCTGTGGCCTCGTCTTGTGGGGCCGGTGCCGGTGCAACTGGTAGTCTCCTCTCGAAAGGCCGAAGATTGGCTGGACAACGTGGGCCTACATCTACATTTTGAAAATTATTACTATCAGTTTTGAGACGATATAAAAAACAAAAAAAATAGATAGTTTAAAAACTTGTGAAAATGATGTTACCTGTATCATCCCATTGTTCTCCCGGTGGAAGAACCATGTCCGGATCTCCACGAAAATCAACCCCGGCATAAGGAAAATCCTGTATAGAAAAGACCTGGTCCTCTAACCAGTGAAAGTACTCCGGAGTAAATCGGACAACCCCCATTCCCTCATCAGGATGATGGGCCATAACCGCAACCCATCGCATCAATTTGGGCTCTCGAGGAAGCCCAACCTCAACAGTGAGATGCTGTGGGATCAGCATTGGAACCCTCTCTAAGCCAAAACTCACAACTAAAGGCCCATAACCAAAGGTATTTAGCTGTCCGTTTTTGGCTCTAGTCAGTTGGCCTTTTACATTGGCCAACACAGCATCACACCAGTTGAAAATGGTACCTCGATAGCAATCAATCACCATCCGTATCTGGGATCCAGTGGCAATGTGTAAAGCGGCAGCCCCGCAAAGTCTGGTAACTGTAAAGGCAATCACCATAAGTTCAGGTCGGGATATAGTTTTGATCTCTATCCCCTTCTCCTGAGTCTGAGTGTTACACCACTCTAGTCGGAGACTAGCGATGGACTGGCCACCCGGCCTAGTCCCGAACAGAGTCAAGTGTTCGCCACTCTTGGGCAAACCAGTGAGAAAGTAGATATCTAAGGGCTCTGTCTCGAGCTGGTGCCCTCCAATATAAAAACACTGGTCCTGAATGTTCCATCTTTCTACCAGCCACTCTAGAAAGCGCACCTGGGCCCTCATGCCAGGTATGGCCCAGTATTTATAAAGACCGCATGCCTTCAAAGCATCAATTGACGGTTGATGATTAATGGCGGCCAAATCAACATCTTCGTGCTCTCTCTCGTGCCAATGAAGCATGGTGGGCAATCTACACACCAGAAAAAATCCATTAGAATCCATAAAATCAAAAAGATTGTTGGTCCAATTTGGAGAATTTGGGGTTTGAAAACCCTTTGCGCGGAGTACGCACCCTGCCTTTAGGAACAGAGCGTGCATACCCAGGTTCTCTTAAGGCAAGGTGCGTACGCCCAGCATTTTCCCAACTGAGAAAATGTCGGGGTACGCGGGTCCCTAGTGTGGCACCTGCGTACCCCGAAAGGCGGGTCTTGAAACCCCAAAGCCTCCAAAAAATGATATCTAGGGCCTAAAAACAAATTCTAAACGGATGAAAATGAAGAGGAGGATGTTGTAGAATACCTGAAAGAGACGGCGTTCGATTTCGACGGTCGGATTCTCCGCAATGTCCATGGGAAGTTTCTTGCCAAAAGCCCTTTTTTCTCTCCTCAACAGTAAAATGGTAAAAATGAATTGGTAAAAGCCCTTTTTATAGGTTTTTTGGGTAAATAAATGGTAAATTTGTTTATTTTTCACCATGAAAAGGTATTTTTCAAAGTATTTTTATCTATCTTTAAACAGGTATGAGTAATGTGTTGGTTTTTGTGCAAGATAAAGGATTTTCAGGGAAAATTGTCATTTTTTACGAACAAAAACATCAGAGTCATCTTTAAGCCCTTTTCTGACTCCTAAAACATGAAAAGATTGCCGAGCGTTTCTTTTACACTCGTTAAAATGGAATTAAAAGGCGGTCCTCTTACAGCCCTTTTCTGACCGTAAAAACACGAAAAGATTGCCGGATTTTTGTCGTTTCAAATTCGATATTGGAAATAAAACGACGTTTCCCTGATCGCTTTTTACTTTTCAGGTCAGAGACACTAATCATGAAAGTACTCCTTGGTCGTAAAGATCAAGCGGTTCTCTCAAGTATTATTTTATACTTTTTCGGGCTTGGGAGACACAAATTTACGAAAAAGTTCAACCCTGGAGTCTTCTTAAGTTTTTTCAGACTCTCTAAAATTGAAAAACGCCGAGTTTCTCCTATACTGGACTCGTTAAAATTTCACAGTAAACGACCTGTTCGATTACAAACAGGAACGGACCACTCCTTCTTAGGGTTCGAATCTAAACTAAGTTGGACTCATCCGAAGGATGAGCTTATAATCAAGCAAATGTTATCCTCCTCAAGCTTGTTAAAAAATAAAGAGGTACTTACCAGAAATGGTGGGGGAAAAGAGAGAAAAATGAGCCTATTTGTTATCCTTTGTCACAGAAAAACCTTATCACCACTCTTGAACACGACACTTTTTCATTCACCTGGGTTGGGAAATTCTTTGCCTAAAAGTTGATCAAACCACATTGAAAATCTTCAGCCGGTTTCTGGGTATTAACTTTGGGTCAATTGTCACCAAGCCATCTGTTGTGTCGTTATGTGTTCAAGAGGTCACTGCAAATAAACCATTCATCTGCAAAATACCTATCGTCCATTTTGACCATCCCTGAGTCAGTCCTTACAGCTACATTTCTTCAACTTGAACTATGATTTCGTGTTGTGGGCTTGCCTGCAATGGGTCGCTTTCTATCGACATCAACACATTATCTAGAAAGATGATCTAGAAATCGTCAGTACCTTGAAATCTGCATGCATCAATGGCAGGTTTCTCGCCTTTGACGACAGTTTACATCATTGACTTTCGATCAAAGGATTCCGTGACATGTTCGACATCAACACATTCATTCACATCTCATGGATTGTACTGGGTACTTTGAGAACCATTGACATCACTGGTGGTCTCTCTCACACTTGTTAACAGTTTACATCATTGACTGGTAATCAAGTGGTTTCTACCATGTTCGACATCAACTCATTTATTCGCATGGATAGAATCGTACTATTTCGGGAAGTAGAAATGAAGACCCTGGATCTAGTTTCCACCATCCAGGCTGCGAGGAGTTTTGTATTCATTATATAGTAGACTAATCATAAACAGATGGCTGCGTCCATACTGTGTCTACATGTGTCTATGATTATGATGTACTGCGAAATCATTCCTATATCAGAGCAGTAGTTAGTTTGTTAGTTAAAGTTTTTGATCTGAGTATGGGAATGCCTACCTCAGCGATGATATGATCTTATATATGTATTTTGTGTTGAATATTTGCAGGTTCCGACTGGGCTCTCCACAAGATAATCCTTGAAATGATAAAGTGCTTCACCCTTCCTAGATGACATGAAACCCTAATCTACTATAGGCTTCGCACTTTAGGGGGCAATCTGTTACACTAAAATTTGTCACCATGACTATTTGCAGTCAGTATGGCTCCATCAACTGTCATACTGTCCTCCTTGGCAAGTCTTATACCTCTGCTCCTCATGTCAAACTCCAAGAAAGAGAGAAAGTCCTTAAAAATAAATATAACTCTGGTTACACAGTTTCTCTTAACCTTACCTGCGTGTACGCACCTCAAGTTCACAATACCTGCGTACTTGTACGCTCTGTCTGTAAAGGGGTGGGTGCGTACTCCTGTAAAGGTCAAAAGGCACGAATTTTACTTCAAAAAAGTTACTTGTGGTCGAATCTAGAGCATTCTAGAAGATGGTTTGACGTGTATTGAGCGCCTCCAGATGGTTCATGCATTCCAAAGAAAGAGGAACTTATCCCATCAAGAGGGGAGCTATCCCATTGAAAGAGGGGCTTATCCCATTGATGGTGGACCTGATTAACTTCCTCCAAAGCATTATAAATACAGGCATTGGGCCAGAGGGAGGAGAGGTTGAAAGCTTAACATTCCTAAGGGTAGATGCTGCTGAAATTAGGACTCCCTTATAGAGCTTGAGAGGAGAGATTCCTATCCTTTCTTAGCTTCATTTGGAAGTGGGTGAGTTGATCAAAGTAAAGGAGAACTCTTGCTGGACCCTGGGAGGGACCTGCACAACACCAAGGCACTGGTTGTAATGGTTTCTTTTGTTTCCAATTAATACAATTAAGTTCATTTTTCTCAACAAGTTGTTATATATAATTTGTTTCATATACTCCTTGGTCTTTATGATGAATATGTTTTATTATATGAGTTATTCAGGTGCTATGTAATCGTTTGCTTGTTAGTGAATGCAGGTTTCAAAGAGAAGGAGGAGCTCATCTGGATCGGAGAGGCTTGGCTGCTACAAACAGCGTTGGACTAAAGGTATGCTTTAAACACCTGGTTGCTTGTATTTTAAATGCATATTTAGGGAAAGATAGTTCTTGATTGTCTTGTTTGTCACTAGAAAGCCATAGCTTCTAGGGAGGTCGGTTTTGTCTGCAAAATTGACTCTTTCCGCATGACAACACCCTCTTCCCATGTCTACCCAAGTAACTAGCCAACCAGGGTAAACATGTGACATGAAGTTACTATGACATGATTTGACTCCCTATGTGTCAGTTAAGGAAGTGGAACCCGTGGAATAAATCACACATACCTTCCACATCAGCAACAAAATTCCCAGGATCCATCCCAACCACTCAGGTAACCAACCCCTAAGTCCCACTAAAGTTTTAATGCATCAAACCCTTGGACTCTCCCTTGATATGGACCATCATGTGTCCAGGAGGCTCGAGACGCTCCCAAAGCAAGGGAAAGCAAAGCATTTGGGGATGTTTTCCCCTAGTGTTGTGCCTGTGACTCCCAAATTTATGCCACTTTTTTTGGCCCAGATCCTAGGTCATTTCCCAGAAATCAATGACACCGTTAGAGAACTCAATAACAAGCATTTCCTCAAACATGTCACAAACCTAAAAGCTACAAGTCTTAATGGCATAACTGACCATATGGGTCTCATAATTATCTAAGAATCACTAAGAAGTGTTGATGCCTCAACAAATTCACTAGAACTTCATCTATTAGGCCATAGATACATTGTACATTCATTTATAGGTAAAAGCATGATAAGAGTCATACATAGCCACTGTCATAATACATGTTCATAACAAACATAATAATAACAAAAATATCAATGAAACAACAACCATATAATCCACATATATACCAGCATAATGCTGATGAATTAAAAAGGAGAAATGATCTCATATTAATTATGTAAAGGCCAACTAGGTTTGGGACTTCCACGAACCGACCGACCGTAGACTAGGTTGAACCAAATCTTTCTTTCAGTCAGTCACCCCCATGCCATATTCCAAACATGAATGTGGGATATCATGAAACAAATCCATAAAAACCAAACCAGGGCTTCCAAAGGCCAAACCACCTCAACCCTCAACCAATGATTCCACCTCACGGTCGGACATCACTAACCATCACTAGATTGGTATCTACCCAAGTTATCTAGGGCTCTAGAGTGTTTTTTCCAACCTAACTTCCAGGACTAGTAAGTCAACCAACAAATGCCACCGATATTCTAGAGCATTTGTCCAACCAAGGCTTCCAGGACTAGTAACGTAACCCACAATGACCTCCAAGCTTCCAAAGCGTTTGTCCAACCAAGGCTTTCTAGGAATAGTAACTCAACCCACCAAGGGCTTCTAGAGTGTTTCTCCAACCAAGGCTTCCAAGAATAGTAACTCATCCCAGGTTGTTACACAGATTCCAGAGTGTTTTACCAACCAAGGCTTCATGGACTAGTAACTCAACCCAAGTTGTTAGAAGGCTTCCAAAGTGTTTGTCCAACCAAGGGTTCCAGGAACTAATAACTCAACCAACAGCCAAAGGAACAAGAAAACCAACCATAAAACAAAATTAAAACCCTTAACACCATGGCTATGCAGGAAATGGAAAGGCTAGGAAAATCCACTATCAATCCAAGAAATCCTCCATGCCACTAACAGGTCATGACCAATAAACCACATGAATATGCCATGCATGCCAAAACTAGTAAGAAAAACATATATGCAACTCAATACCTGGAAACAAAACACATTGTAGTTGTTGATGCCGATGTCCTCTTGTGCTTTCCAGCTCTTCCTTTACCTTCTTTCTCCAAGCATCCAAGTATGCCACACTCTCCAAGAGTTCCCAAGAAAAATCTAAGTGTCCAAGAGTATGAGAGAGAGAATAGAGTGAGAGCTCCACAAAAACCTGTCAAAAATCCTGAGAAAAAGCTTGCCAACTGATCCTCAAAAGCCTTTTTATTAATGAGGCCTCTATTCTTCTTCACTTTCCATTATTTTCCTTCATTTTCCTCCTCAGATGAAACCTGTGAACTTTCACCTTCCTTTTCTCCAAATTCCATTATTTTCATAAATAAATGTGCTAAAAATTCCATTTTTTCTTTCCAAATCCTTGTCCATTGCCTTTGCGAATTTTTCTTAGCGATA
Source organism: Pinus tabuliformis (assembly GCA_031772625.1). NCBI lineage: Eukaryota > Viridiplantae > Streptophyta > Pinopsida > Pinales > Pinaceae > Pinus > Pinus tabuliformis. The sequence goes on from CM062807.1 coordinate 690,399,290, forward strand.
ATAAACCAAAGTGACATCCCACTAGGATGTTTTTTCCCACCATTCAACTTGGAATACATGTCCCATGACCTTGGCCTTATATTTTTTTACATGGATATTTAACCAAGGTTGTTACAAAACCCTCCCCCTTTGGAGAACATCGTCCTCGGTGTTCAATGACACCTATAACCAACAAGACTGCTGAAAACAAAACATACTACCCGTGGAGCTTTATAACACAGCTCATTGCAGTATTTACAATGACCACTACTGAAACATGACAATCATACTGTTTACTGGAGCTTTATAACATAGCTCATTATGGTATTTAAATTAATAACCACATATACACACATACACATTTTCTTCACCTAGCAAATAATCATACTGTCTATGGAGCTTTATAAATCCAGCTCGATACAGTATTTACAATAATACACACATATGCACATTTGCTCAACCAACAAATAAAAGGATATGATGCCTGCATCCGCAATAAGGGAATCCAGAGGCTCACACCTCCACCCTCAAATTAATACCAGGATTCACCTCCTTCCCAGGAAGTCCAGAATCCACTGCAAGGTCAAATATGCATCCAATGTCCAATGCTATAATCTTGTGCCACTTGTCCTCTCAGTGAACAATTACTGACTCATTGTTCCAAGGCACACTCCTAATGTGCATTTGATTCCATCTGGCAATGCTAATGGAAAAAAAAATATATCCCCAACCTTCCCTTCTCTGCTACACAATCCCTTGGGAAATCTGGTCACCCCCTTCTGTGTAGTCACACACCTTCCAAGTTTTGCTGGCATCCCCATCCTGGGAAGTCCATCCCTCGGCAAGGTTTCCTCGCATCAGAAGGTCCAAAAACGAAGGAATATCCCTGCCTTAAAACCATCATACCGGTCATAGCATGCTCATGGAAATAAATGGACACTATTGGGTACCAATGTCCCATAATGGTCCTGCTCTTGAAGTGCTTTACCAACATTTTGTTACCTGTTCTAATTCCTTTTGTTGTTGTTGTTAATGCTTGCTGTTAGTTTTGACCACCCAAGCATGAATTTCATGATTTCCTGTATCAGGAACATAATTTCCATTAGGTTCAAAATAAATTGAAATAACTTAAAATCATACCTCATTGGTGGCCCGTCAATAAGGTACACTTGTAATTATATTTGCTTCCTGTCGGAACATGTCAAACTAGCATATTTGACCAAATCATCATGTATAAACATATCACATCATATTAACTCAAAACAAAACCATCATAGATCAAAATCATAAATCACGTGTAACCATCATAAATCGATAACACCCTCCTCCCACATCTACCCATGTAACTGGTCGACAGGGGTAAACATGTGAGGAGAAGTTACTATGATATGATTGAACCTCCTAAGTCACATTAAGGAAATGCAACCAATGGAAACACACAATACAGACTTCCACAACAACAACAAGACTCTCAGGAACCATCCCAACCTCTTTGGGAAAAACAACCCTTGAGTCCCACTAAGTTTTTAGACCAATTAACCCCCATACACTCCCATGATATGGGCATGCATGCGTCTAGAAGGTTCTAGACGCTCCCACAACATGGTGTGGTAGTGTTCAGGGACTATTCTTCTTCATGTTGTGACAACGTCCCCAGGATTTGAGCCACTTTTTAAGGCCCAGAGCCCAGGTTATTGCCCAAAATTAAATGACACCTTCATAATAGAAAGATAACAATGGAATAATGGTACAAATACAATTACTTGAACAAGCCATTGACTAGACCCCTACTAGTCATGATAGACATTTTGTCAAACATATCACAAATATGTATTCTACAGGTGTAAACAATAGATCTAAGAATAGGGGTCTCATACTCATCTGAGAATTGCTAAGAAGAATTAATGCCTAAACACATTAGTTTTATCTTCATCCATTAGGTCATAGATACAATGTTCAATCATTTACAAGAAAAACATGATGAGAGCCATACATAGCTACTGTCATAATTCATATTCTTAATTAGCATAATAGGAACAAAAATATGAAGGAAACGATAACCATATAATCCACATATAAACCAGTATAATACTAATTAAATAACAAGGAGAAATAACATCATATTAATGATGCAAAGGCCAACCAGTGGTGGGACTTCCATGAACCACCCTACTGTAGACATGGCTGAGCCAAATATCTCTTCAACCAGTAACCCCTATGCTATATTCCAAGCACAAAAGTGGGATCTCATAAAACACATCAATCCAAAACCATTCAAGGCTTCCATAGGCCAACCACATCAATCCATCAAACAATGATTCCACCTCGTGGTCTAACATCACAAAACCATCATCAGATTGGTCTCTACCCAAGCCTTCTAAGGCTCCAAATAGTTTGTTCCAGCCAAGGCTTCCAGGACAAGTAACTCAACCCACAACTTCCACCATGCTTCCAGAATGCTTGTCCAACCAAGGTTTCTAGGACTAGTAACTCAACCCAAGTTGTTATAGGGCTTCCAGAGTGTTTGTCCAACCAAGGCTTCCAGGACTAGTAACTCAACCCAAGCTGTTATAGGGCTTTCTAGAGTGTTTTTCCAACCAGATGTTCCAAGAACTAGTAACTCAACCCAAGCTAAAGGAAACACGAGAACCAACCAGAAAAACAAATAAATGAACCCACACACCATGGTGATCGAGGAAGTGGCAAGGCTAGGAAAATCCACTGTCAATCTAGGCAATCCTCCATGCCAATGACAGATCATGACCATAAACCACATGCATGTGCCCTGTATGCCGAAACTAGTGAGAAAAACATACATGCAACTCGGTACTTGCAAGGAAAACCTGTTGTAAATGTTGATCCCGATGTCCTCTTGCGGTTTCCTTCTATTCCTTTGCCTTCTTGCTCCAAAACTCCAAGTATGCCACACTCCTCCAAGATTTCTCCAAGAACACTCCAAGTGTCTAAGAGTATGGAGAGAGATAAAATAGAAGAGAGCTCCACCAAAACCTGTCAAAATCTTGAGCAAAAGCTTGCCAACTAATCCTCAAAAGCCTTTTTATTAATGAGGCATCTATTTTCTTCATTTTCCATTATTTTCCTTCATTTTCCTCCTCACATGCAACCTGTGACCTTCACCTTCCTTTTCTCCTAATTTCCATTATTTTCATAAATAAAAGTACCAAAAATGCCATTTTTCCTTTCCAAAGCCTTTTCCAATTTTCTTAGTCATAATAACTGAAATGAACGCCCACTAGGATATTTTTCCCACCATTCAACTTGGAATATGTGTCCCATGATCGTTGTCTTATATATTTTACATGGATTTTAAACTAGGGCTGTTAGAAAGCTAGAATCAGAGATCACATGTAATAATCATAAATCACATGTAATCATCATAGACTAGAATCATAAATCACATGCATAATAACACTGAAATAAAATATTGATACTTATTCTTTAATCAATCCTTAACTTCTACCTTTGTCTTTATTCCGTACGCACACCAGATTAGTTGCCACACCTGACAAACACCTAGTGCCTTCTCCTCAACCATGTGCACATACACATAGTGTGCATCACATACATACAATCACACACAAGATACAGCACCATGCAATACATGCAACTACATCTGACATACAACACATACACCTACACCTAGTGTACAACACAACGCAATACATACGCCTACATCAGTGTACACCACAACACAATACATACACCCATACCCGATGTACAATGCAATACATATACATACACAGAGTACAACAAAACGAACACACATGTCACGATAGCACAACTACACAATGCACATACATAGTATTGCATGCCCACAACACAATATGTATGACATGCACACAATACCACATGTACACCAGTACCATATGTACAACATGTACACAATACCACATGTAGATAGCACCACCTGCAAAATGTGTGCACAACATCATATGTACACAACACCACCTGCACAACGTATACACATCACCATATGTACACCATACCACCTATACAATGTGTACACAATACCACATGTACACAACACCACATGCACCACATGTACACAATGCCACATGCACAACATGCACACAACACCACATGTACAACAAGTACACAACTCCAACTGCACAGTCATGCACACAACACCATATGTACATAGCACTATATATACAACATGTACATAGCATCATATGTACACATCACTAGATATCCAACATGCGTACAACACCATATGCACACAACACTGCATATCCATAATGTGCAGAGTACAATATGTACACAACACCGCATATCCAATGTGTACATATAAACATTAGCATAAAAACAATTATGATCCATTATGACCCTGTCAGACATGACATACATACATACATACATGTCTACATATATAGAGATCAACATAATCATAATCACAACATAATTACCAAATATCATAAGGTCAACGTTAAGAGAACTCCCTTTATCTGTTCATAGCATGCCCAAATTTAAGAACAACAATTCCCAACGTAGCCAAGGCATATGATACCTCAAGTCCATTTACTTTACCCTTTATGTTACCTTTATCATGATTGTCATATCACCATCCATTTACCTCAATGGAACCAACCAATCCAACTAGCTATCATACGCTTGACTTCAGCGACACTTATACATACCTTGAGCTTCATCCAGGCCTTACATCACATGTGGGGTACCACAAAACTCTCATCGAACTCCATTAACTTTCCTCTTTCCCAAACAAATTCCCAAGACTTAAAACATAAAATGCAAGACAAGAAACAAACAAGAAAAAAAGCCATGAAAATCAATAACAATACAACATGACAAACAAACTTGCAAGGCCTTGCTCCAGACATAATAAAGATGCAATCAAGCACAACCAAATCACACATATCGAAAGAAAAAGAATAGCAACAGACACCTTGACTCCATCCTCCTTGTTCCCAGTACCTCCAACTAAAAGTTCAACCTGGACATTCTTTAAGATTTCATGGCAATCTCTTTTTCCATGCAATCCCCTACATCATAATGCCATAAACACATAACTGTCAGTGCATAAGTAAACATAACAACATACCAGTTAGCTTACCTTGTTACGCCAAGCATGTTGCCTTGTAACTGAACACACCTATTCCATGTCTCAATGGACTCCAATTCCCTTGACATATCTAGCTATAACTAGACACCAACTGTTATACCTGTCAAATACATGCCCATGAATATAGCACATATCCACATAATTTTAGACAACTTTGCATTAAGAATACTTCCTATATGAAAAACACTCATTTGTTTGGAATTGCAGTTTCCAAATATAGCCAAAGGAATTCTCACCAGAGAACCAGAAGTGGAGCACACAATTACAAAGGGAAGTAAAGTTGATGACATTTGTGTTGCTCATAGAGAAGAATGTGCACATGTTAAAGAAGAGTTTGAACATCCCCCCATGGTCTCCCACATCATGAAACATATACAGATAATCACATACCTCATCTTTTCATTAGTGGATGGGAAGATTGTGGAGACTCTGAAGCAGATGTGCAATGCAAAACATCCCACTGCTCTCAGGTTCGTTGAATTGAGCTCCTGAATTTCACCATCACAAACAAAACACAATTGAATGAAATGAATTATAAATTTTTAAACAATTCAATAGAATGAAATTTTATGAAATGAATTCCTCTCAGGTTAATTTTCTATCAAAAAAAAATTCTTTCTTAAGAGCACCCCTACACTGGAGATGATGGAACTTGGTTTAACTGATGACTTGGATTATGAGAATCCACTATATGTAAATTTTTTGGAAGAAGTGATGTATTTGAATAGAGTTTCAAAGCAAGCAAGAATATTGGTATGAGAATATTCTTTGTAAATACAGGCTTCAAAATATTTGAATTGTTGACCAGTAAAAAGGCTTTCTGGCTTCATTTTCTTTTATTTCTTTTCTTTACTAAAGGTTATGACCAATGCAAGTTGTATGTGGTACCAGGATGAATTCTACTGTGGATACAAGGATGTGGACACTAGTTCAACCAGCTTAGTCTTGGGTAGCGTTTAGTATGGAAGAGGATGGCAGTCTCATGGAGTGGGTATGCGACATTTTGCCCCGTTTTCATTTTGTTTATCATTCATTGTTTGTGTTGGTTCCGACACCCATTTTTTTTGTTCTTTTTTTTGTATTTTTTTTGTTTTTTGTTTTTTTTGGTTTTTGTTTTTTGTTTGTTTGTTTTTTTTTTATCTTCTGGTCACTTTGTATTATCAACATTCCATTTTTCCCAGGCTAGGTAATGTTTTTGGGTGCTTTAAGCGAGCAACCTATACGATTAGGATGTTACCAATGAGTTTTAAACATTTTTCCAATACGCCTTGTTGATTTTGGATTTTCATTTCGACTCATCGCTTGAATTGTTATCTGGTTTGACATTTGATTGACAACAAAATTCCCTGCTTTTATAAATTATTTGTATGTTAATTTTTAATTTAAGTATTTAAGAAATTTTTATTCATTAGCCACACTTCAAACAATGGATTTCACACTACCATGTTTAAGGTTGGGGTTATTTATTTGGTTGAAATTTCCCAAGATTTATATCATTTCTCAGGTGTCAGGTTTGGGTTATTTATTTGGTTAAAAATTTCCAAGATTTATATCATATCTTAGCCTTTTGAAATTCATGCCATTTGAGTGTAATAGATCACGGTAAGGATGAGCCCTATTAAGCTCACCAACTTTGTTACTACACTTCATGAATAATAATTCAAGTGGGCTCTAAATTTGATTATTTTCCTTGACTAAATAGTATTTAGCAAAATCCTCTTAGTCAAGCTTAGCCCAAAGCCATACTCGAAATTTTAATATCTGAATAAATTTGGCTCAAAAGTGAGTTTGACACCCAAGTCCTTGCAATTTAGACAAGAATGTCTATTTAAAAATAAATATTTGATCATATCCATAAACTGTTAGCCCTTGGACTCCCTCATTAAAGAGAAGATCATTCTATGATCTTGATAATTGGTCTATCAAAACACTAATGGGGTGAAATATGAGTTAAGGAGAAGAGAAAGTAATTTTCCTTGACATTGCCTAGAATATTTAAACTTTTGGGGGCACCTCATGTGACACTACCATCATGACACCAGTATTGTTTTGGTAAACTTCCACTGCAAGAGGCATCCATAGATTCACGTTTCTCAGCCCGTGAACATAAAGATAATTCTTCCTAAACATTTTTCCTTCGCTAAACACTTCTTCATCCTCACATGGTGTATAGATGAGCCAACTTTGCACGATGTATATCTACTAATTTGTAATTTTAAAAATTATTTTTTAATAAAAAAAAATTATTTTATGTATTTTTTAAAAATCTATTCATTGAATCTAATTGGCTATAGTTCTAATTTGAAATTAATTTAAAGGGAAATTTTAATTTTTAGACTATAATATAAAAAAAAACTACTTTAATTTCATATTAACCGACCTACATCCATCTTAACCATGGATCTATCGAGCGTTGAGAGGGGTCCAATCTCTCGAGGTGAAAAGTTTTTTTCTAGTGCAAAGCTTGAGGAAATGTTTTCACCTCGAGAGATTGGATCCCTCTCGGCACTTGATAGTTATAGGGTTAATATGGATATAGGTTGGTTATATAATACTATATAATATCTATATTTGTATTTGGGTCTCTTTGTTATTACCTCTCTCTATATCACCCATGAAACATACACACACTCTCTCTCCCTCTTTCCCCTTTTCTATCTATCTCTCTCTTCCCCTTCTCTCCCTATCTATCTATATCCTTCTCTCTATTCCCTCCCGCTCTCCTCTCTTCCTCACTCTCTCTCATGACTCCCTTGTCACCCCCTCTCTCTCCACCTTTCTCCCTCTATGTTTTTCTTGTTCCCTCCCTCTCCTACCCCCTCCAATTACATCTCTCTCTCCTCATCTCTATATTCCTTCCTATCTATCCCTTATCTCCCACCTCCCTCTTTCTCTCTACCCCAAATCACTCTCCTTATATCTTTCTCTCTTCCGTCCAACTCTATCACTATCTGCTACCCTCCCTTTCCTTCTCCATATCTATGTCTACATCGCTCTCCCTTCCCCTTCTCTCCCTATCTCTATCCTATCCTCTTCTTTCTCTTCCCTCCTCTCCTCTCTTCCTCACTCTCTCTCCATCTCTCCCTTCTCACTCCTCTCTCTCTCCACATCTATCTTTCTGTGTCTTTGTTCTTTCCTCCTTCTCTCTCCCACTCCAACTCCATCTCTCTCTCTCTTCCTTCCTCTCACTCTCTCCCCCCCCCATCACTCTCTCTTTCTCTCTCTCTCTATCCTCCAACTTTCTCACCGTCTTGCTCCTTCTCTGCACCCCCTCCTCAACTCTCTCTTAAATTTGATCACATTGTATTGTGTTTAATGAATTATCTAAATTAAAAAAACTTAATTGGTTGTAAAATATTAAACCTATATTTTGGGTCAATCATGTCAAAGAAAATAAAATAATGAAAAAATTTTAAAAATCATGCACTATATTTAATCTATTATAATTAGTCAATTTGCTTGCTCTCATCCCTTGGATCCTTAGGGATGTTGGTTCTTTATATATATATATATATATATATATATATATATATATATATATATATATATATATATATATATATAAAGAACTAGCATAGATCCATCTTAGCTTAATTTTATTAAAACCTTATTTTAATTTCTATCAGAATATTTTTAGTAGTCATGAGGATAGAGGGTTTAGATATATCTCAAATTGTAACATTTTCCCTTTTAGATTCAATTAAAAAAATGTTGTAAAATTAAATTAAAATAAAATATTTTTACTATGAAATAAGTTATGGTTTTTTGGCATGTGGTATTGATAAGATATTGGCCCATGGTATTGTAAAAAAGAAGATTTACGAGTTAACATCCATGGTAAAGTGGGGGGTGAATATATATGGTTAACAATCTTGTCATATTGTTATAAAATATTTGATTGTGAAATAATTTATGTTTTTTGGGCATGTGGTATTGTTATAAAATATTTTGATTGTGAAATAATTTATGTTTTTTTGGCATGTGGTATTCATAACCCATGGTATTGTAACAAATGATAATTTTTACAATTTAATAATATATACGGTAATGTGGGGTGAATATCCATGATTAAGAATCTTGTCATATTGTTGTAAAATATTTTAGTTGTGAAATAAGTTATGGTTTTTGGACTTGTACTATTGATAAGCCATGGTATTGGCCCATGGTATTGGTTGTAAAATATTAAACCTATATTTTGGATCAATCATGTCAAAGAAAATAAAATAATGAAAAACTTAAAAAAAAATGCACTGTATTTAATCTATTATAATTAGTCAATTTTCTAGCTCTCATACCTGGGATACTTAGCTAAGATGGATCTATGTCGATTCTTTATATATATATATATATAAAGAACCGGCATAGATCCATCTTAGCTTAATTTTATTAAAACCTTAATTTAATTTAAGTCAATTTTCTAGCTCTCATACCTTGGATCCTTAGCTAAGATGGATCTATGTCGATTCATTATATATATATATATATATATATATATATATATATATATATATATATATATATATATAAAGAACCGGCATAGATCCATCTTAGCTTAATTTTATTAAATAATTTAATTTCTATGGGAATATTTTTAGTAGTCGTGAGGATAGAGGGTTTAGTTTTATCTGTTTGGTCAATTTAGTGTTGTCTAAATTGCTATCATAAATTGTCAACCCGGGGCTCGTAAGCTGATGAAGTGAAGTGTACAATATATACTTAAGCAGCCTTTCCTAGTTCTTTTTGTCGTTTTTAGTTCATGTTTGACTTATATTCCTAATGTGATGTGATGAAGTTATAAACAAGTGAGTGAATGTGTGTGTATGTGGCGATTTCTAAATGCTTCTTGAAATTTAAAGAGAAAACTTGAACAATAACTTGGAATGAAATTAAAGCTTCAAATGAAAGTAAAGCATCAAACAAAAAGACCAATGGCACTAGTCCAATACCTTTACTGCTGATAAGAATGAAAAATGACATCTACATTAACTCAATTGAAAGCAAGAACACTACTGTAACTCCTCTATTGAATTTAAAGCAATGCAAAAATTAAGTGACAAATCACACTACTTAATTCTCCCTTAACATTCTGCCTTTAGCTAAATTGATCATGTGAAAAAGAGTTAGGAGTGAATTAGCAATATGAGTCTAAAACTAAATAAACCAAGCTGCAATTAAATGATGTTTTGGTCCCATAAAAGTTAGTGAATTATGATAAAAAGAACCATCAAGAGATTAGCAACTTGACAAAACCTGATAAAGTAAACTAGGCAAGGAAACTAACTAAGCAAGGAAACTAATGAAAATCAAAGCAAAAGTCAGCAGTTTAGATAAGACAACTTCAAATGCCACTAGTGATAAAAAGAAGGAAAAGCACACTGTCCCGGGCTCCTAATAAAACTGCAAAAACACACACTGATCAGTCATGAAAAGTACGGAAACGTAAAGCAGCATAATTCAAACTGTATAATAATATACATGTCAAAAGAAATCAAAATTGCAGAAATCAAACTGTACATTAATATACATGAGAAATTAGAAAAAAGAAATGCAGGAAAATAAATTTAAAAATCTACTGTACAATGGTTGTAGCAGACAGGGGCCCTCCATCCACTTCAACCAATTAAAAAGATCAGCTACGCAGGTAAGAACAGAACTGTCTTCTTGGTATTAAATCAGCACATAATAAAATATAGTGGGGAGCGTAAACGCTGTGTAAAATAGTCTTAAAACAGAGTTTTACAAACTGAATAACAACAGCAAAAGACTAACTTAAAAGCTAACTAATCAGCGTGTGGAAACGCTTTATTTATAGCAGGAACACAAACTGTTCTGTGCGTAAACTAAGCTAACTAAAAGTTGTGCAAAAGACACGTTCAGCAGCACCGTGCACGGATTTAGGAAACGGTCATCATGGTTGATAAATCCGCTGTTGGATTCTTGTCCCCTGCAGTCTTCGTGGCTAAAGAAGAGGCCAGCTGTGAGTTCCATGCTCCACCTGAACACGTAGAGCCGTGCCACCGTTTGCAACCTTGCCGTTTGACCAGAGTTACCTCCGCGTTGACCGGGGGTGTAAACGACCAGTTTAGCTGAGCTGACAGCACACGCACCATGTACACAGTCATACAAACTTGCCCATGTGGCTCTTTCCCCTGGAGGACACCTGGAGCATAGAAAATAAGAAAATGGCTGCGGAATCTGGGATCGGCTGCGGAATCAGAGATCGGCTACGGAAATCCTGTATAAGCTGCGGAATTGCAGCATTTGAACCAAAAATCTAAACAACAGTCAACAATTAGCACAATTAGAAAATCATGTTAAAAATTCCTATAATGCAATGAATTGAATAAGTTGATGAAGGAAATGATGACAAAAGAAGGAAATGAGTAGGAAAAGGCTATTGGGAGGATGGGTAAATGAGTGCAGGTTTGAGGCTCAACAATATCTCAAATTGTAACATTTTCCCTTTTAGATTCAAGTCAAAAAATGTTGTAAAATTAAATTAAAATAAAATATTTTTACTATGAAATAAGTTATGGTTTTTTGACATGTGGTATTGATAAGCCATGGTATTGACCCATGGTATCGAAACAAAGCAGATTTACAAGTTAATATCCATGGTAAAGTGAGGGTGAATATCCATGGTTATCAATCTTGTCATATTATTATAAAATATTTGATTGTGAAATAATTTATGTTTTTTGGGCATGTGGTATTGATAATCCATTGTATTGACCTATGGTATTGTAACAAAAGCTATTTTTTACAAGCTAATAATATCTACCGTAATGTGGGGGCGAAAATCCATGGTTAAAAATCTTTCCATATTGTTGTAAAATATTTTGATTGTGAAATAAGTTATGTTTTTGGACTTGTAGTATTGATAAGCCAAGGTATTGTAACAAAGCCTATTCACAAGTTAATAACAAAATCAAAATATAACGATTTAAATTTTATTTTTTTTATTAATTTAACATTTTATTATTAATTGAGGTCATATTTAAATGTTTACACTCATCCCAATATCACTTTTAACTTCTTCTTCTTTTTAATTTAGCATCTTAGGCAAAAATAACTAAAAATAAATCATTTAACCCAATTGAAATTTATATATTTTATTTCATATTATACATAATTCTTTTATATTTTTTCTATTATAAATATTTCTTTTCTTTTTCATTTCCAGTTTAGCCCTGGGTTCAAATAAAATATTCACAGATTACAACATCACATTGTAGTAGTGTATTTTTCTCTGCCTAGTCTATATTTGCGTTGAAATTCCAGAAGAAGGAAGACCATCAACGTGATCTATAGATTTCATGGGATTCAAACCCCAGATGGAGTTTGCATGGGAAACACCTTAGGAGAGCATCAACGATTAGATGGAGGAAGGGAGTTTGCATGGGAAACACCTTAGGAGAGAGGAAGGGAGTTTGCATGGGAAACACCTTAGGAGAGCATCAACGATTAGATGGAGGAAGGGAAAGGTCACTCGTCGTCGATATTTTGGTAATTTGTACATGGGTATGAATTTTGACTTTCTTCCTTTTTACTAAAGAGGATTTTTGTTTGTATGGGTATGAATTTGGACTCTGTTCTTCCTTTTTACTAAAGAGGTTTTTTGTTCTTATGGGTAAATAATTTCAAGGTTTTATATCATCAAAGCATAAATTTTATCTAGAGTTGAGGGTTTAATGATTTTGATAAGGGAAAGGTCATTAAGCATGGATATTTTGGTAGTTTGTACATGGGTATGTTGGACTATGTTCTTCCTTTTTACTAAAAGGTTTTTTTTGTTCTTATGGGGATCAAAGCATAAATTTTATCTAGAGTTGAGGGTTTGATGATTATGATATTTTGATAATTTGTTCATGGGTATGAATTTGGACTTTGTACTTCCTTTTTAATAAAGAGGATTTTTGTTGGGATTCGAACCCCAGATGGAGTTTGCATTGGAAACACCTTAGGAGAGCATCAACCAAATGGATTTTGCATGGGAAACACCCTAGGAGAGCATCAACGATTAGATGGAGGAAGGGCAAGGTCACTGGGTGTGGATATTTTGGTAATTTGTATATGGGTATGAATTTAGACTCTCTTCTTCCTTTTTACTAAAGAGGATTTTTGTTTGTATGTGTAAATAATTTTGAGGGTTTATATGATCAAAGTATAAATTTTATCTATATTTGAGGGTTTAATGATTTTGATAAGGGCAAGGTCATTGGGCATGGATATTTTGGTAATCTGTACATGGGTATGAATTTGGACTCTGATCTTCCTTTTTACTAAAGAGGATTTTTGTTCTTATGGTTAAATAATTTCGAGGGTTTATATGATCAAAGCATAGATTTTATCTAGAGTTGAGGGTTTAATTATTATGATATTTTGATAATTTGTACATGAGTATGAATTTGGGCTCTGCTCTTCCTTTTCACTAAAGAGGATTTAAGTTTGTATGGGTAAATAACTTGGAGGGTTTATATGATCAAAACATAAATTTTATGTAGAGTTGAGGGTTTAATGATTTTGATAAGGGCAAGGTCATTGGGCATGGATATTTTGATCATTTGTACATGGGTATGAAATTGGACTATGTTGTTCATTTTTACTATAGAGGATTTTTGTTCTTATGGGTAAATAATTTCGAGGGTTTATATGATCAAAGCATAAATTTTATCTAGAGTTGAGGGTTTAATGATTATGATAGTTTGGTAATTTGTACATGGGTATGAATTTGGACTCTGTTCTTCCTTTTTACTAAAGAGGATTTTTGTTGGGATTCAAACCCCAGATGGAGTTTGCATGGGAAACACTTTAGGAGAGAATCAACCAGATGGAGTTTGCATGGGAAACACTTTAGGAGAGAATCAACCAGATGGAGTTTGCATGGGAAACACCTTAGGAGAGCAACAAAAATCAGATGGAGGAAGGGCATGGGAAACACCTTAGGAGAGCATCAATGATTAGATGGAGGAAGGGCAATGTCACTGGGCGTGGATATTTTGGTAATTTGTACATGGGTATGAATTTGGACCATGTTCTTCCTTTTTACTAAAAAGGATTTTTGTTTGTATGGGTAAATAATTTCGAGGGTTTATATGATCAAAGCATAAATTATATCTAGATTTGAGGATTTAATGTTTTTGATAAGGGCAAGGTCATTGGGCGTGGATATTTTGGTAATTTGTACATGGGTATGAATTTGGACTATGTTCTTCCTTTTTGCTAAAGAGGATTTTTGTTCTTATGGGTAAATAATTTCGAGGGCTAATATGATCAAAGCATAAATTTTATCTAGAGTTGAGGGTTTAATGATTATGATATTTTGGTAATTTGTACATGCGTATGAATTTGGACTCGGTTCTTCCTTTTTACTAAAGAGGCTTTTTGTTTGTATGGGTAAATAATTTGGAGGGTTTATATGATCAAAACATAAATTTTATCTAGAGTTGAGGGTTTAATGATTTTGATAAGGGCAAAGTCATTGGGCGTGGATATTTTGATAATTTGTACTTGGGTATGAAATTGTACTCTGTTGTTCCTTTTTACTAAAGAGGATTTTTGTTCTTATGGGTAAATAATTTTGAGGGTTTATATGATGAAAGCATAAATTTTATCTAAAGTTGAGGGTTTAATGATTACGATAGTTTGGTAATTTGTACATGGGTATGAATTTGGACTATGTTCTTCCTTTTTACTAAAGAGGATTTTTGTTCTTATGGGTAAGTAATTTTGAGGGTTTATGTGATCAAATCATAAATTTTATCTAGAGTTGAGAGTTTAATGATTATGATGTAGATATTGATTGCGGCCAACAAGTCATCAAAAGGCAATGCATAAGCAAGAATTTTTCATGTCCTTATTGTACAAAGGGTTTAATGATTATGATAATGCAAGTCTTGATTGAGGCCAACAATTCATCAAAATACAATGGAAAAGTAATAATTTTGCATGTCATTATTGTACAGATCAGTTCGATCCTCCCTAACCTTTCTAGGGTCAAAATGCATGAAATTTTATTTTTTCTTTTCACCTTTTTTAGTGGTTGATTATTTGTGTAATGGACTCTACCATGCCCAAATTAAAAGGGCTCACGTGATGCAAGGAAAAATTCTAGTAGGATGCAAATGCTAGACCTTCCTCAAACTTTGTTACATGAAATTAAAATTTCTTGTAATCATGAACATAAAATATTTTATGTTTCATCCTTAGATTCTGATCTCAATGGCTACATTTTTAAACCATGTTACTATATTTTAATTAGAATATACTTAGATCCATTAAACCTTACAAATCTCCAAATCTTAGGTTAATTTCAGCTAAAAAGAAGGAAACTAAACGAATTTTGCAATTTAGATTCAATTCTTACAGACAATGATTAAATTGGAAGAACTCAATGGTCTGATAACTTTTACCCACCCATCAATTTTGAGAACCTTTGGTATTATTCTGAACCTAATTAACATAGAGAGTAGAAGAAGAAGAGGAGCCTGGATGAGGTGGACCCTGACCTGCTTAATACTTTTCAAAAGTTGGGCATGCCTTTGACTAGAAGAAGAGATTGACCAACATTGTCGTAGTTGTTGTTTTTGACAGTGTTTTCATTGCTACCATGCATAGGTAGACTCTATGGGTAGTTGAGGTTATCTTTTGTTCGTTATAAGAGGTAATTCAGGAGTATCTTTATCTAGTTAGGAAGTAGCTTGGTAGGGTTGTTGCTCCTGTTGATAACTATTATGCTGCATTGTATTTTTATTTTTTTACTGATATCTCCTTCTATTAAATCTCCAAGCACACTATGTCACCCATGGAAACATCCACTTATTTCAAGATGAATGAGATGGAGACCAATCATTTGAGAGGACTCTTATTTTTGTAGATGAGAGATGTTATGTGAGGCGAGAGGAGTTATGTAACATATATTGAAGGATGAACTGTACCATTTTATGACACTAATCATCTCCATGCCACAGTAGTGGATCTCTATTGCACTGAGGGAGCAATGATAAAGTATTCCACTGTAAAGAATTGGTATGTCGAGGACGAGGAATGTAGATGTGGGATTTATAATTTTATTATGAAAAGAGGTTTGTGCGATGGAGACAAATCAAGGATTTCATGGACCTGAGTAGAGACTGGTTCAACAATCACCTGGAAATACTCAAGCATTGTTTTGAAAGGAAATGATGCAATTGGAGAGTTCTATTATGTTGCCTTGAAAAATAACTATCAATAGGGGGGACAAAGATGATCCATATAGGGAAGAATTGCAGGAGTAGGATTGTTTCTAAAATTATATCTATAGGCAAGTCAAGGGACTACTATAGAGGATTAGTGCAGGTGCAACCAAATTATCATAATGCAAGGAATTTTTCATAGTGTGATTTGATGCTCATCGGTGACCATGAAGCTGTAAATACTTATCGTTACATTTAGGTACAATTGAGTTGCATTCTAAAGTCTCTAATTTCATTTATTAATAGTCCTTCTTGTGTCCTTGTCTCTCTTAATTTAATTATGGTAGGATTGGAATGGGTTAAAAAATCAAGCATATCATTGAGTCAAATAGACACCCACATGTCACTACATGTCATTGTGCATACTCTTTGTTTTTTATACAATTAGAAGTGAGCAATATGATGTGCGCACACACAAAAAATCATAGCATGCATGATGAATCCGCCTCCAATTCCATTTTGTATGGTGACATTTTATTTTCTTTGTTTATATAGGTCATCTAGCCACATAGTGGCCACTATCGAATGTTGAGGTATATGTCATATAAGTATTTTATAGTCTACTTTATTTTTATATTCAAATATTCATCGTCTTTCATGTCTTATACTCTGCATTGTATCTTCTGTCATTTTCAGGAGAGGAACTCAATATTGATGGTAAGAAGCAATAATTGAAGAAAGAGGAGAACAATAACACTGGAGTGACAAATGCAAAATGAGAGAGACAACAGAATCTGTATAGTGATACCCTTAGAGCCAATATCTTATAAGACACACTGATAGAGACTCGTGGTCAAGCCTTCAGAGTTGGTGAATTTACTTGCAATTCTTTGGCAACACAGTGATAATGTCTTGAAATGATGAAACAATATTTCATGTGTAAATTATAGCCCAACCCATATTAAGTTGGAAACTCATATTGTAATACTTGATATTTTATATAATAAAATTTATATCATTGAAGTTATTTTTATTTTCACTTGATATTATTTAGTCTTGTAATTAACATATGTAACTTTGTGTTATCATATTAGATAAACATGCACATTGTATGACATTTTCTTAAAATTTAGTCACAAAATCATACTAATTAATTTATGGTGATTAATAATAAACACATAAAATCAATCTAAAACTACTAAATTAGTAGTTTATATTAATTAATGATGAACATGAATAAAATGAATATATGACTAAATTAGTCGTTTATAATGATTATGAATGAAATTAAATGAAATGAATAGAAACTACTAAATCAATTGTTTATATAATGAATATGAAAATACCAAAAAAAGATAAATGACTACTGTAAATGATAAATTTTTTATTATTAAATGATGACTAAATTTTGCATATATATGACTATTAGTAGCTAATTTACAACATCTTATAACACGACTAAAATTTAGTCATATTTCTTTGGTCATTAATTGGTTTTAAATGATGACTAAAATTTGCATATATATGACTATTAGTAGCTAATTTACAGTATCTTATAACACGACCAATGTTTTGGTCATATTTCTTTGGTCATTAATTGGTTTTCTCGAGGATTCATATAGTAATATATTTTGTTATATATTTGGTCATTAATTGCGACAATTAATGACTAAACCAATGAAAAATTAATGACCAAATTAATGACTAAATATACTACTAGATGATAAAATTGAGGAAAGCAATTAATGACTAAGCTAAAAATGACTAAAATTTGGTCGCGTTATAAGATACTGTAAATTAGCTACTATTGGTCACCGACTGAAAAATGATCGTTTATATGCAAATTTTAGTAATTTTTTTAGTAACTAATTAGTCATTTTGTACTAGTGATTTCAACAGTTTCCAGCAGATCAATTTGTCATAACAATAATAAAGATTCAAGCCTTTTCATCAATAAAGAGAACACAGAAGTAGATCCAAATTCCTTTATTTACATACTCCATGATCCGACAACATCAGAATCCACACTCTTCAACAACCACAACTCATGTACATTGAAGGTAAGTGAAGGTATGTGGTTTTCTAAGTTTTAGTCATGCAATTACTTAAAATGCTAAAATTGTAATTTTGGAAAATTCCTCATTTACGCTCCCTTTCTCATATTGTCATAAACTGAAAAACACCTTTAGTTGGGGGGAAGTGACATCAATTCATATTCACATTTCATACATCATCACACATTTTCATTTCACTCCAACTCGCATATTCTTTCCAGTCAACTATTCTTGTAGTATGATTCCAAAAGATTATATGCTTTGCAAATTATCAATTCATTGATAAGATATTATAGGACTTGAAAAAAAATCTAAATTTTTTCATAAAATTTGATGCAACAAAGAAAATAAAGAATTGTTACACAAGAACCATTGCTCAAAAAAAGAAAGAATCGGTTCTCACACAAGAACCAACCATAAAAAATATATGTTGCAATCAAATATATTACACTTTGCAAAAAGAAAAAATATAGTCAAGCAAAGTTTGGAAAGAATCTGTACAAGTCAAAGCTCATAAAGAAGCAAAGCAGTTCAAAGAAAAAGATCAACTCATGGACAAGTGAATCAATGCAATAGTTGCATGAGGACATGCAACAACTTCAGTTAGGGGATATGTTGAGTCTCAAAATTGTCTTCCACATTCATCCATATTTCCATCCTTTCATAAACCATTTAGCCCTCATTTCATAACTATCTAGCCTAAAACGCTACATCAAGTAACCATCTTCATGATTATATGGGTTAGGATCCTTGTTTTCCAAAGTTATTTATTTCATGTATTTAAAGTGAATTTATGATTAAAAATAGGAAATTAACATGGATTCATATATCTATATATGTCTTATGAGTTTTGTGACATGTGTAGGCTTATTTGGAGGTTCTAGAAGGGTCTTACTTGGCCTCCCAAGATCAATTTCGAATTTCAACTCAAGAGGTGGGCCATATTCCAAGGAGAAGGATCTTGAAGATATTGATGTGTCATAGGTTTTGTATGTAGCATTTAGGGATAAGTTGAGACAAGTATGGATCTAGTAGATATTTAAGGGATCTACATTTATTGAGTAGATATCCATAATTCGTGTATAAATAGGAGGAGCATCCTTCAAAGGAAGATAATAGTTGTCATTTTATTCGTTAGCATTACATTTATGATTGTTCATTCAGCATGAATAATATCATTTTCTCCAAATCATGAGTTATGAGCATTGTTTGATTCTTAAGATGTGATAGTTGTTCTTGTGTGCTCATTGAGGAATGGAAGGATCCCCATCAACCACAACCTGCATACAACTGTAACATAGTTTGATTCATGTTATTTCCTTTCATGAAAGTGTGCTTTACTTTCTATAAGTGTGATTTTCTTTTTGTAAGTTTGATTTACTTTCTTACATTTGATTTAATTGTCATTAAACTG
Source organism: Pinus tabuliformis (assembly GCA_031772625.1). NCBI lineage: Eukaryota > Viridiplantae > Streptophyta > Pinopsida > Pinales > Pinaceae > Pinus > Pinus tabuliformis. The sequence continues at coordinate 690,419,012 of CM062807.1, forward strand.
CTTTCTTACTAGCTATCTTTAGTTTGTTTGCTTGACAACTAAATCACTAGTTGATATTTTACTATTTTCTGGATTAATTGACTGCTTTCTAGATTATCATAGTTTGCTTCTTATAGTTGTTCATAGTTTTTTTTTGTTTTTGAATAGTTTAGAAAGTCCATGGCGTTAATTCATTCATTTTAGCTTTAGAATTTTATATAGTTTTATTGCATGAGATTTCTTTTGCAATTTTCTTTAGTTATATTTGTAATATGTATTTCTTTCTTCTTTCCATCCTAAACAAATTTTTACAATAGTTTCATCTCAGGTCCCATATTTTTTGGGTTTTCTTCTAAGCTTAAAAACCCTGAGTTGACATATTAAAATGACAAGGATTTGCATTACGTTAAATCACCTACATGATATCTTCTTTATTGTTTGATTTTATTTGAATGTTTATTTGATTTTTCTTTGTATTAGAACTATGAAACCGAAAATACTTG